>CM067888.1:6735317-7335317 GCA_034621355.1 Mycalesis mineus
CTTACCAAACGAAGTAAAACTGCAATATTTATTTCCAGCACCAGATGAAATTATTGACATAAATAAAAATATATTTCACATTCTCAATTAAACGTTTAACTGTAGCCTGTTCTCTTTTTAGCTGGGTTGACGATTGACCATAATATTGCCTGATGAAAGGCAATATTGAGTATTAAGGGCATATTTTTAGGCAGTATTTTATTATTTTTGTTTGTCCACGCCAGCGATGTCAATAGTATGTACATATTACATACACATTGACAGGATTGTATTTCATCCAAAAGAATATTATAAAGGTCTCATACAAATTAATCATTTTTCATTTTTATTTGAAGACGTCCAACACAAAAACATTGAAACCGCTTAAGTACCTAAATCAAAAAAAAAAAATGCGAGATTCAACACATTGATGTTGAAATTTAAATTATAGGAAGTAAAATGAAGAATGCCTATGAGGTCAACGCCTATATTATATGACAAAATGAAGATCATCATAACACTAATCATAGGTAATTATATATTTAAATTTTCCGGCTTTAAGATTCTTTATGAGATAATAATTATTAAATTTATTAGTAATACGTAGGTGTTATAAAAAATCGTTTAAATTTTAAGGTCTACAAACTAACTAATAAAATTTTTAATCGTAAATCAGTGGTCGTAAGATATGAGATCTTCATAAATTTTATAAAAAAAAAAACATATAAGGCACATAATTATTAATGGTTAAACAAATAAAGCAGTTAAATTCTTAATCATATTACTACCTGATGTCCGATTGACGTGAAATTAATTAACGTAGTGACCTACCTCTTTCTGCGATAAAGGCTTTTGCTATTAATAGATATCTCGATACTCCGATCTATCCTAAAAACAGCTTTTCTTCTGTGCTTATCTTATAAAGATGAATTGAAAACAGTGAGTAGGTATTAATGTATATTTTCGTCGATATCGCTACAGCAGTTGGCTCTCGCTGGGTTATTTTATAAGCGCGCGAACGAACACTGTCAATGTGACTGATTATAACAGCCATCCAGATATATTACTCCACCCGTTTTAATGGCCCTCCGATCTCAGATAAGCTTAAGACAAAGACTAAACGGTGTACAGAGTATTTAATGCAGAATTGACAGTGTTAGTAATTTATATCCATTCAACCAAAGTACGTATCCATTGTTGCTATTTGTTCGATTTTTTCGTTTTTTTTTGCAAGTGAGCTGAAAGATTCGTTTGCGATTAATTAATAAATCTATATAAATAAATAAAATTGAAGTGTTCTACCTGTATACGATTTTAGCGGTACATATACGGTCCTTTAAAAAATCGATTGTCAAATTTTTGTGGCTGTTTGTTCCGAATGATTTTTGAAACAGCTGGCCGGATTGTAAGTAAATCCTTTTGTATATAAAATCATGAAAGCCAGACTCATGAAGAGTGACATAGTCTAATATTTATCCCGATATTCATAAGGTAACGAGAAACTATGCCAGGATACCGTGGCGTCTACTAACTACAAAGAAATAAATTAAATTTTAACATCGGATGTTTAGTTTAAATTTTGATAATTTTGCCCAACACCTACACGAAGTGCAGACTTATTTAGTATCTTAACACTATTATTTTTACAGTTTTTTTTAGGTAATTAAATATTAAAAAATAAGTAATAAATCCAGCAAAGCAAAGCAGCCGAAAATCCGTCTATTAGTTTTAAAGCGAAGCCGGCAAACAAGCAAACATAAAACATCCAAACAAACGTAATTCGTGAAAACAGATGTTTAAATGATATAATATTTAATGTACAAAGGCTTGATTTTTTGTGAGATTTTGAACTAACTCTACTGTCTTTATAATTTCATACTCTTTGCTAAAAATGTAGGTATGACGTCAAATGAATTATACTATGGCGTTTATGTTAATTATATCAAGTATTGATTTTAAGATGATCTTTAGTCAAGTCTCCAAGATGACGTGATATAGACTGTGGCGGCATTGTGTTGACATCATTGAATTTTAAATAGTTATTTATAAGCCATTAGATGCTTTAATTGCGTCAATAACTAGTTTTGATATCGATCGGATCTCAGTCCTAATGTCGTATCGCTAAAATGTTTTTCTTGTATGTACTCGTCTTCTACTTTACGAGTATGTTTAAATTAAGCTAAATTAAAATAATAAAATAAATCATTCTTCATTACTGTTAATTAAGAGTAGTTTGATTTTAGTGTTAATTTTCTGATATCAATATTATTTTATTGTTTACTAGCGACCCGCTCCGGCTTCGCGCGGCTGCAATGCTGGTACTAAAGTATTTTAAAAAGCACGCCCCGCGCGACCCCCAAACGCTCCATATGTCCCTGCATTTTGAATCTTATATATTTTGGAAAACATTCACTTAAATTACATGCTGTAAGGGGTAATAGTAATCTATATTAAATGCACTAAGTATATAAGATACTTAAATGGATAATGATTAATGCAGTTGTGCTTAAAATCGCTTCGTAAATAAACCAATAATTTTGGCTGAAAGTAAAAGATAAAAAATGGTTATTGTGTGTTATACCTAAGAGATAGACATATGCTATCGGGCTTTTTTTTTGACCTTAAGGTGTGCAACACTGTAGTACATTATTTTGTTATATCTCGTAGGGTTTAGCCAGTGTTTGCAATGTAAGCGCAAAAATTGATTGTGCGTTAATTTACGACATCACATCAAAAACCTCTAAAATTATCAGTGTTTCTCTACTATATTATGCATATATTATACGCATAAACCTTCCTGTTGAATCATTCTATCTGATAAAAAAACCGCATGAAAATCGGTAGCACACTTTTAAAAATTAAAGCATCCGGACAAACATAAAAAAGCGACCTTGTTAATGATTTGTTTGAATTAAAAACGTTTCGTCCTCATGTTATTTCGATTAGTTTGTTTTTTTTTTCTAAATTAGATTTATGAAAATAATTTTAATTAAAAAAATGTACTTAACTTTTAACATTATTTATTTTATTGATTTATAAATCTAATATCATTATGACTTAAAACTTTTGCTATGGGGTTAAATTTAAGTAAAACGCTATTTTTACCCGACTGCGCCAGAAGGAGGGTTATGTTTTTCGAGCGTATGTATTATATCTTGTATTTGGAATTAAAGAATTTCATTACTATTATCTCAGTTATTTATTTACAATTTTTAAGAAAGTTTATACAATAATATACTTTATTTGATTTATTTTCTAAAGTTTTTTAAAAGCTAAAAATAGTGTTAGAAAAAATTTTTAATTTTATTAGTAAGTATCATGAGTTTACAAAAATAGTCAAAATTTGGAACTGACTCAACCCAAAAGGGATCTTCGTTGAATTCTAATTAGTTACCAAGCATCATAGTTCACACGGTTAAGTATTGAAAGTATCTATGGCCTGTTTATCTAACAATCTTAAGTGGCCAAGTCTTTACCTATCAATAGAATAATCTTCGAATGCAGAATCCTGTTCTCTGATTAATTCGCCACTCGGTCTTAAATAATGAACTTGTCTAACATAATTAACTGTGTTCATTAATTTAATGTAATATATTTTCAATAAAATTCCACCGCCCACTATAATGTTTATTGGACTTACATGTATCCGACAAGCTATAAGATAATGTATTGATTTATATACTCGAGAGCTTTTGTAATGGCAAGCGGAATATGTCATGTTTCATTTGATTTCCATAGTTTATTTAAATTTATGTTTGGACTTTTTTGGAGAAAGAATACAATAAGGAACTTAAGCTAACTTATCGTAATCATGACCACGTGGAATGGTGATGACGGCCGAGTGGCGCAGTGTGTAGTGACCCTGCTTCTGCGTCCTAGGCTGTGGGTTCGATTCCCACGTCTGGAAAAATGGGTGAGAATGGACATTTTCCAGTGTCTGGGTGTTATTATATTATAAGTATTTATGTATTAAAATTAATACATACATATATATACATATATATATAATATTTATCAGTTATCATAGTACCCATAACACAAGCTACCTAAGCTTACTTTGGGGCTAGATATCGATGTGATTATAATGTATAAATCTATATTAATCTATCAATATAAAATTGATCATCCAGTAAGAATATTTATATTATCAGTCTTTTTAGTGCTCTTATTCACTGAGCAGATATACTCGTAGTTTGGACTAGTATTGTAGTAGTAGTAGTATAGTATATAGAAATATAGTTGATGTTTTATTATTAATATCCTAGGTAGCTAATTTCAATTAACTAGGTATTAAAAATTATGCTCTCATCATTTTTGTTTTTTAATTGTTTAATAGCATCATTAATATCGAGTTATTAAAAAAATTAAATAAGTGAATACTGCATTTGCTTTCAATGAATTATCAACAAATAAAAATACTTTTTTTTATTGACTACAAGATGGCTCTTGACAGCTATCACACCTGATGTTAAGTGATGATGCAATCTAAGATGGAAGCGAGCTAACTTATTAGGAGTAGGATGGAATCGAATAGAAATCCGCACCCTTGTCGGTTTCTACACGACATCGTACCGGAACGCTAAATCGCTTGGCGGTACGTCTTTGTCGGTAGGGTGGTAACTAGACACGGCGGAAGTCTCCCACCAGCCAGACCAAGACAAATTAAGAAAAATCTCAATCCGCCCCGCCGGGAATCGAACCCAGGACCTCCGTCTTATAAATCCACCGCGCATACCACTGCGTCACGGAGGTCGTCGTCATTTTTTCTTTACCTTACCTGAAAAATATAAACAATTATTGCATGGCGCACAAATCAATCGCTTAGCACTATATCAGGTCTACTGGCGGCGATATACCCGTCAGTGATAAATCGATCTATCCAAGTATGTTGTCCAGACATAGCAGCCTACTTGGATAGATCGATTTTGATCGATCGACCCAAAATAATAATATAGTATCTCAGAATCAATAAGGCCATAGCAAATAGTAAAGAGCTATTTGCTATGGCCTATTGGAAACTATTGGTGAATTAACCTGGCTTGTTTATTATGAGTGTGCAACTAGATGCAGTTAGCAAACAAATTGCCAGAGGCTTTCACTAGGATTCCCAGATGCCATTTTTAGTTATATTTAATTATGCATAAAAATTACTAGTATTACTAGGATTTAAAAACTCTTTTGCAGTTTCATGGACCCATATTTTAGTTGCATTTGTTAACATTCGAACCGAAATGGCTACAAAAGGTATTGTATGTTTGCTTTTGTTTTGACAAAATTAACTTTAACTACAAATTAGCAAAATGTGCCCTTTACAATCCATCAGTCGTTGGTACTAATTGTCAGTTAATTGGTCACACGAAAAAATATCGCAACACATCCGGGAAACCGGTGTGACCTCACTCCACAAATTAATCGTTCGTAATCGGCTGGAATTGTTCGACATTTTTAGAGTGATCGCCCATTTTAGAGTTGTTCTTCTATGTTATTTCTGCTACGGTTACCATTATTGAATGATGACTTTACAAGAGTAAAATGATGATGGAAAGCAATGATGATAAGTTAGAACACGTTTAATTAAAAGATACCTCTCCATATTGCAAAATAACAAACATTACTTTTATAGATTGATAGCCGTTTATTGAAGTTGCAGACATGTAGAGCAAACTTACTAAGGTAAGTATGGATGATGAATAGAGTAGGAAAATTCTTTCGTTGCTACTAATGTTTTTATAGTGATAGTTGGCGGAGCAAGGTGATTATATAAAGACTGCCTTCCGAACCTCTTTGTCTAAAATTAATCTGTTCGTAAAGCCACTCTTCTTAGTTGTGCACTCTTGTCAGTGGTCGTGGTTGCTACGATGCTGCCTCTTTCTCTCCTCTCTCCTGTTCCTCTGATAGGTAGTTGCGTTAGATAGATTGTTGAGTGAACACTCGGCTATAGTGTTTTGAGTTGTTGCCTTCACCAGGTCTGTCCATCGAGCTGGGGATCTCCTTCTGGACCTTTATTCTTCCATCTGGCCCTGCACTACCAAATGCTCAATTAACCCTATATTTCTTGAGATGTGGCCAAAGAACTTCAAAATTCGTGAGAGTAGTTTCGACGATCTTGTATCTAATACAGAGGCCAGATTTCAGCGCATTAGAGAAAGATTAGAAAGACAATTTTTATATTTATTTATTTATATTGTGAACTAAACCTATTTGAAATAAACGAATTGTGTATTAGAAAGGTATTTAGTAAAAAACCATCGATCGCCTTTAACTTTTCAATACTTAAAATTTTGTATACTTAATTAAAAATACACTAAAATTTGAAAAGTTGTTGAGTACGGAACGATAACTAGTGAAATGATCCGTATAAGGTATACGTTCAGCTTCAGCGTTCCATACTTGTCGCTTAAAACTCTAGTTACCTTTACGTTATTACCTGCATCTGTCTATTCGTTATTATTAAGCTCATTGGCGATTTCCTTTCGCTTTTAATTAAACATATCCCAATTTCATCGCATTTAATAAAGGTAGTTTACTAACTATTCGAACGGGAAATACCGAGATGTCTCAAACCTTTTTTTAAATTCCTTTTAAAGGTATTTTGTTTTAATAGCTGTATTCGATTGACATTTCCGAAAGTCGAGTTTTCACTGATTAAAAATTTGATGTTGATGATGATGGAATGTTTTGATACCTGTACTAATTGTTTATTAGTACTTGGTTGACCGCGCTTTGCTTGGTATTTTTTTTTGGAAATTATACGTTTTCTGAAAACGAAACCTAGCTAGATGGATAAATTTCCCCCGAATAAATGCATACAAGATTTCATGAAAATCGTTAAACAACTTGAATATTGATAATGAATAGGTAATTGATAGTCAAGATTCAGATTATATATATACAAAAATTGCTCAAAGATATTAAATTCTAGTAATGATTTTTTTTAACAAGTACCTAAGCGCTTTAAAGCTCTTTTACCTGCGGTTAAGTCTAATCCTGTTTCCAACCTTAAACAACGATAGAGTCTTTATAATCGTCTAATAATTAGAATCAAGAGGAGTATTAAAGTTTAATTTAACTCTAGATATTAGAGCAACTTCGTATAGAACCCCGAAATCAATTTATGGTACAACTCTGATAGTGGAATAAAATACCCACTATTAAAAATTAAAACAATTCAAACTAAAATATTCAGGTTATAAAACTAAGTTTAAATGTCAAAATCTTCACGCAGCGTCTTATTTTTAAAAATACTTGTATATTTATTCCATTGGATTTATTTCTCCAATGTATAAAATTGATTATTTTTTTGCAGTCGCGTACCGCTTGAGTAGGTAAGTTCAATTACATTTCTTTTATTATTGACTTCCATTAATGACTTCTGTGAATGAATCCATCTCGATAGGGAATATGCTCTACTAAGTTTTTATAGATATCAATGATTGATGGACAAGCAGATGATGATGATGATGATCGTATTATGATATTCACATAATAAAGCATAATCTAAACATTTTTAAATTTTTTGTTTAAATTTAATAAAATAAGTTTATGTATCTATGTCAGCCATATTTTCTCTTGTCAAAACTGTATTAAATTCTACGCAGAACTCTAATAGAAAATCACAGAAGCCTATTAACGGTCCACTTGGTCCACTTGGTCCCTCTCCACCTGGTCCACAGGACCAGGTGGAGAGGGGATATAGAGTTTAGACTCGCCTTGCTAATCCAATGTAACCCACATTGCGGACTAAGGGTTATAATGAAATGAAAATACACTTTATTGTTCACCATATTAACAAATAAAAGTAAATTAACAAAACGAAGAACATACATGCAAATTTGCTAAAAAAATGATGATAATGTTTAATTTATTAACTATCACTATTAGATGGTGATCACTATCAGATCGGGGCCGATGACGTCATGTGTTTTCCTAAACTTCCGAACTGAAAACTTTTACTGAAAGTTTCTTAGAAACCAAGCTGACCTGAGCCAAGGTTTAAAACTCGTCATCGAAGCCTCATAGGCTTACTACTAGACCAGCGAGGCAATGAGACACAAATACAATAACACAAAGTACGAGACACAGTAATAATTTGACGACCCCCGTGGCGTAGTGGTGTGCGCGGTGTATTTATAAGACGGAGGTCCTGGGTTTGATTCCCGGCGGGGCAGATTGAGATTTTTCTTAATTTGTCTTGGTCTGGCTGGTGGGAGGCTTTTGCCGTGGCTAGTTACCACCCTACCGACAAAGACGTATCGCCAAGCGATTTACCGTTCTGGTACGATGTCGTGTAGAAACCGAAAGGGGTGTGGATTTTAGTCCCACTCTTAACAAGTTAGCCCGCTTCCATCTTAGACTGCATCATCACTTAACATCAGGTGTGATAGCAGTCAAGGTCCAACTTGTAGTCGATAAAAAAAAAATTTTAAATCAACAGAGCATACTCCTGTCTACAATATTTTTTACGATCGTAATTCGGTTGCCACCTACCGTTTCTCTGATTGATTCCAATCTCCAAACTCATCGATACTTCACTATTGTCCATTGCTTATCAAAATATTGATTGAGAGCTTAATCAAAATGCAACCTTATGGACTGAAAAATAAGAATTACAATTTTTTTCGGTACCCAAATGCATAGGCACAATAACCACATTCATTTTCAGTCGCAACTATTACTTATCGTCTTTATTGCTATGAAGATATAGGTTAATTTGATTTTTGTGAACGATAAGAATAAGATTGTCAATGAATGAGTGATTTCTATTAAAATTAGGAGGGAAAAAACCGATGAATCGTACTTTCGGTTTCCCATCGGTGTTTAGTGCAATGATCGTGTTCCTTCGACTGTGAGATGGATTAAGTTTTTGTAGGATTTGTGTAATTAAATAATGATGAGGTGTCAAAACTAGCACCTTGCTTTTACACAATATAAAAAAAATTGAATGGGTTAACTATAATTAGTCCTTTTCCTTGTTAAGATCGTGTAACTTATGAAAAAGTTGGAGTCATTTTTGCTGCAACGTATTGCAATATCTAATGTTAGAAGTAGGCAGCTTTTTATAACGTATCATAAAGAATAGTAATATTGGTTGACAATGATAATGGAGATCTATAAATATATTTTTAGAAACATCATCAGAAGGGGTCAGAATTAATCAAAATATCAACACCTTTTAATTACAAACTTTCTTAAATCAAATCAAAATGAAACAATCTTTCCTTGAACACTAATCATATTATAAATAATAATATTATAAATAATAATTTTATAATATTATTGAGGCAGCATAACTGTCTATGCTAGAACTGGAATTGATAATGTCCGCAATTTAATTTTTTTTTCTGATTGTGTAGTTGCCGTAGGCTCCATAAGGGACTCCGTAAGGGCTCCACAGCGGCGTCACCGGGGGGTGAATACAACAATTTAATAAACCGTCCTTTTATATAAGCCAAAAATGCCGCAGAGTACATTCTTTTTTTTATGATTCTCGACTAATCGCCGTCGTAGACTCTAGCTATTTGAAGCGCAGTATTCAATGTTGCTAACAATATTAATAAACATCAAAGGTAATCGCATTATTTTAGAATAGCTACAGCGATATAGCAGATAAGCTTTTTAAGTTTTAAAGTTTATATACCTACCACGTTTCTATATGATTTATTTGCATGATAGGACTGTTAGAATTCTACTCTCCTTTTTGAAATTAATTTTAAATTTGTTATGATAAGAATATTATTACGTAACAATTTTACTGTACTATCTACCAATGTGAAAAACGAAAAAGATGAAAACGAGTATAGAGTAGAAAAACGACTACCTGTATTTTGAAATAATGACGCTAAGCAGACCATAAACCAAGTTTAAAATCTCAATTCCTTAATTTTCAACCCTTAAACAAACAAGGAAGTCTTTATAATATAAAAAAATATTTTTCACTGTTAAAATGACAAAAATCACTTAGCCTCACCAACAACGGTGTCAGATTAATATCTATACAGTTTAGCGAACGGCTTAAAGAAAAGTGTTTTCATACTAACTCCGAGGGACATCGGGGCTTAAAAATGAACGCATAAATCACGATCTTTGGTACTAATTAATTCCTCCAGGGTTAAAGGGTTGAAATATTTAAAAAGTTCCCCCTTAATGTTTTAATACCTTTTCTTTTCAGGTATGAATTTCGAGCAAAGTGTTTTTGTTTTATGCAGTGTTGGTTTGGTTTTTTCGATGTATGTAGGTTGTTTTAATTAAATTATATTATTTACAATAAATCTTTTATTTATTTTGTGATCAATAGCCAATATTATTGACAGAATTCAACGTGTGCATAATTTGTGTAGTTATTGGGATAGTGTAGCTTATGTTCCCTATACCTATCGTTCTTTTTAACCGACGAAAAAAAACGGTGGAGGTTCTCAATTCGACATGTATTTTTTTTATGTATGACCACGCATAACTTTTTACAGAGTTGTCCGATTTTGATAATTCTTTTTTTCTTAGAAAGAACACACTTCTAAGGTGGCCCCATTGTCATCATGTTAGAATTTGATGATGATATCCTGGGGAAATTGAAGGATCTTCAAAATTTGAAATTTGAATCCCCTTTAAATTTTGGAGGCACGCTTACAGCGATTTCGGTTTTTGTCTCGGTATCGGTAGCTTTTTGGCTACTAGTGCCATATAATACACTAGATATGACAGTATAGTACGAGTACGTTATGTGGCGATAAATCACTAAAAAGTAAGAAATAAAATTTTTTAACAAAAAATAGAACCGACTCAAAACGCACTTAAAATTAAAAAATAACTGTCATTTAGTCGCTTTAATTTACTTGAGCATATCTAGGAGTCGGTGCCAGCCAAGGTTTCTACTTTAAGAACGTTACCTAGAACCCACAAATACTACTACGTAAACTAAATGTTCATTAAACTTGGCTGGCACCGACTTCATAGATATACTTAAGTAAATTAAAGCAACTAAATGACACAGTTATTTTTTACTTTTTAGTGCGTTTTGAGTCGGTTCTATTTTTTGTTATTACCTAATACCTCATCATAATTATTAGCCTATTTGTAACATACAGGACCAGGTCTACTTACGTGAAAAGGGATATAGGGCTTAGCCACCACGTTGCTCCAAGACGGTTTGGTGGGTTTGTCTTAATCTTTTAACAGTCACGATAAATAATAAAAAAACAAATAAATAATAAAGAAATACTCTCGGCTTACCATGCTTCCGAGTCACTGTGGTGAAACACACTCACTACGCCACATAGACTAGTGAAAGAAGAAAAATTTTTTAACAAAAAATAGAACCGACTCAAGTTAAGCAAGTTTAAGGAACATTTATTTTACCTAAAGCAGTTCGTGGGTTCTAGGTAACTTCCTTAAAGTAGAAACCTTGGCTGGCACCGACTCCTAGATATGCTTAAGTAAATTAAAGCAACTAAATGACACATTTATTTTTTACTTTTTAGTGCGTTTTGAGTCGGTTCTATTTTTTGTTAAAAAATTTTATTTCTTACTTTTTAGTGATTTATCGTCACGTAACGTACTCGTACTATACTGTCATACTATAAATTACGGCACCAGTAGCCAAAAAGCTACCGATACCGAGACAAAAACCGAAATCGCTGTAAGCATGCCTCCAAAATTTGAAGAGTTCCTTCAATTTCCCCAGGATATCATCATCAGATCCTAACATGATGACAATGGGACCACCTTGGAAGTACACCCTTTCTATTAAAAAAAGAATTATCGAAATCGGACAACTCTGTAAAAAGTTATGCGTAAAACATAGTAAAACAGTACATAAAAAAAAAAAACAATATATACGTGTCGAATTGAGAACCTCCTCCGTTTTTTTTCGTCGGTTAAAAAACAAGTACAAGTAGTTGTAATATCTATTAACTAGGTAATTTACTAGGTATTACAAGACCCATATACTCATAAGGCTTAGGTACCTACTTACCTAACATAGGTAGGTACTTTTAATTCCCCTTTTTCCCCGTTTCTTCGGGGAGTCATGTGAAAGTGCTTGAGCGAGCAGCCTTTCTTACACTTGGAACTTTGATGCTGTGTTTCGACGTAATTAAACGTCCCTGTGTAAAACTTCGCCCGTTAAAGCTTTTTATGTGTTGGCGAAGAATTTGCTTACTTTGATATTGACAGGTGATATAGATTGCCTTGTTATAATCTAATGTTATAAATTTTTCTAGATATTGGTATTATTTAGAGCAATAACGTAGATGTAGGTTATTATACAAGCACTTGTGAAATTTAAGTCTGTCAGTGTATAGTGACTCTACCACCTGTTCGGAAGGATACTCTCGAGTTGTTCTTTTAAAACAATTGCGATGATTGATCTATACTAATATTACAAATGCGAAAGTAACTCGCCAGTCTGTTTCGCTTTCACGCTAAAGCTACTGAACCGATTTAAATGAAATTTGATACAGAGATAGTCTAGAGTATGAGTAATAATATAGGCTATTTTTTGTCGAATTAACACAGAACAGAATTTCTCGCGGACGGAGTCGTGTTCATCCGCTGGTATATTATAATTTACAGTTTAAGTTTACACGTCTTGTGTAAAGAAAGCCAAGCCAAGAGAAAACACATTTTCAAAGAAAGTTGAAAATGTGTTTTCATAGATAGAGTGATTCAAGAGTTGTAATTTAAATAAATTTTTTTTCAAGTCTACTAACATTTCTTAAGCACACTGATTATTATTATGGCTATGATAAATAAAGGTTCTTAAGATATACCTGGACATTAACTAGCCAATTGTTTTAATAATTAGGTTATAATCCGCAAATCCAGACTAACCGAATCCCATAATAATAATCACTGAACAAATAAACAAACAAAATCCGAATCGGTGGCAATTTGGAGTCGTTCCGATCGGCATCCTCCTGCCAAAATCAATTAAGTCCTTGTAATAAGCCGTATTACATGCGTGTGCGGACAAAAAACTGAACGATACGCGAATATAACACCTATTTCTTAAGCAATAGAGTCTCTATATCAATTATTCAAACGTAATATTAATTTTGATACGCATCAGTAGGATATAACTAAAAGAAGACTTGGATTACCCGAAATGACGGCCATTACAACATTTTTTCTTAGTTTTCGATATGAAAAAAGCAAAAAATATGCAATGCATTGACCGCGGTGACTTCAAAGGATCGTTTGCGGCGGCTCGCCTCCTCGCACGTATGCAGAATGAAAAGGAGGGGCGCACGTTAGGAATAAAATGCTCCCTTTGATACACAAAGCCGCTGTATGAAAGGTGTTAATCACTTTCGAATACGCAAGTTTAGCTATGCGGGTAAGAAACGGGGACTGTAGCATACTTTCTGTGGAAAATTGCGGGTTATAACATTATGTCGTTGTTATGTCTCGTGTTATGCTCGGCTATGTGCAACTGTTAGTACGAGATGATAGTGTGACACGAGGCGACGGGTTATAATTGTATATCGTATCATTATTATCACCAGTTATTATCAGAATAACGGTCTACTTTAGGCCTGACTTCTCATACATACATACATAACATCACGCCTCGTTCCCATGGGTGTAGGCAGATACCACATCCCTCCATTTGCCACGGTCCTTGCATACTTCCTTAGCTTCTTCCACTCTCATTAATCCTTTCATACAAGTTCGACGGTTTAGGGTACTCTTGAACTGGCCATTATTCAAAATGTCCTGAATTTGGTCCAGGAACATTCGCCTAGGCCTTCCCCTTCCAACATTTCCATTCACCCTCGCTTTGTAAATCTCTTTTGTTAATCTTCTTTCATCCATTCTCTCTACATGTCCAAACCATCTAAGCATCCCTTTCTCAATTTTAGTCACTACATACCAGACTTCTCTTTCGTATGGATTTTAGAACCGCCATGCTGTTCTGATGGGAGTTTGCGGGTTAAGGGTAATAATGTTTGGTTCAGACGATCCCAATCAGATGCTAGTAATAAAGTCTGGGACCGACCGTTTGACGTGCTCTCCGGGGCATTGGGTTGTAACAACAAAAATCCCAGGCCTCTAACACATACACAGGTAGTATTAGTACTGGCTCTTTAGAACAATAGTTTAACTGCTGGGGATTGAACTCTGAACCTTTTTATTTTGAGTCTGTCTAAACCGTGGCTTTCAACGCTTCCATTTCAAACTGCATCTAAATCCACCAAGAGTGGCTTTGTGTTAATTAATAAGACTTTTTTAAGCACACCCATAAATAAATCGCAGAGACGAAGCAATCCAATACAAAATTTATAACAATCTTCAACTGTCAAGGGGCAACAATCAAAACAGCACTCGAGCGACGTCACCGGGAGGGTCACCGAGGGCCCTCCAGCGCAAAGGGTTGTAACAAACGAAAATTTTACAACAGTTGATTTGTAGAAAATTCCGATTGGTACTCCTGCTGATCGCCTCGTTACGTGTATTAAATGCGACTTGCTGATTGCAATTACAATTGTTGAAGTTTAACATAATACTTTTGTCACGATAGATATAACAAAAATGCAAATATTCATCAGTTATCATAGTACCCATAACACAAGCTACCTACGCGTACGCTTACTTTGGGGCTATATAGCGATGTGTGTAATTGTCCTATATTTATTTATTTATTTTTATAATTAATAGAGAGGTATGACAAAAATATTACAAACGATATTTAGCAGAGGATCGGACTATGAGTAGAGTGTTTTGAAGAACACGACAAAGACACTGAACGACTTTTATCAATAAAGAGTGCGAACAAAATGAACAGCTTTCGTCGATAGGAATGATTCCTAACAGAGGTTACTTACAAATATCACACAGAATAATGTATATTCTGTGTGATATTTGTAAGTAACCTCTGTTAGGTTAGGTTAGGTTAATAGCTTGCTGATTTTCTGTAACAACCTAATTATGTTAAAGAAAATCAATGTTACTACATACATTTTTTAGAATATCGATTTTATGACATGTTTATAGTTTCGGATTTTATTGGATCTACTCTAGTTAAGAGTCATCCCGATAAAGGCAACTTTCAAAGAATAAACTGTATAATCGGTTATTTAGAAGTTACAATGTCTCAAGCAGACATACAGAAACACAAATACGTCTATATTATTATATTAGGACTTATACTTACTTAATGTTGTAAATAATATTCATCTTTTTATTGAATTTATTGTGGGCTTTTCAAATTCAAAACTTGTGTTTATTTTTTTAACAAGCATGTATTTTTCTTAATGAATAAAACTAATTTAATTTTTACTTTCACATTGACATACGTTATGTAATAAAAGCTGATCGTGACGTCACCTTGTTTTTCACTTGTCATTTTCCAACAAATGACTTCAAGAGTGCTCGACACGATTGCTTTCGTACTCGATGACTCCTTTGAAGCTGGATCCAATATATTGACTCCTTATTAAGGTTTTGGTGTACTCTGCGTTTTCATTCTTATTGTGCTCTTAATCACTGTCTATGTAACAGCCTTATTCATCAAGTAGTTCAGTATACGAGTCTTAGGACAGGCTGTTATATAGCTATGGAGATTTCTTTCTACTAATGATTTTTTTGTTGTAGTCTGTAGTTGAGTAGTTTGATGTTATAACACAGTTATAAGAAGAGCAAGAAGAACTGTCGAACGCGTCTTTGTCATCGACATTTGTACATCAGAGAGTTAACTATTATCACCCTCAATTGCTCTACTGAATAATGTAAATGTAGGTTTAAACTCTAAATAACTCGCTTTTGAGGGTATGGAGTCCGGCCCTATAGAAGAATAGGTTACGTCACGTCAAAGTGTGAGATAAGATTACAAAGACGTTGTGAGCATCAAGTAGTGTTCATGTTACTATCTGGGACAAATTTACAGACCTGAAAACTAGAGTTCATGTAAAATACGGTAGAGTTAAGAGCATTAGAGTTTTGTTCTCCATGAGGTTTCTTAATTTTTTACATTGTCGCTGATTCGTTTTGGCATGAAAATGTTTTTTGTTGGAATCAAAGATTTTAAATCCATATTTTGTAAAAACATCGCTCGAAATTACTAATTTATAAGTCTCTCAGACCGTGAAATTTTTTTAGCAATTGTTTCATGAAATCATGTCAATTTTTCTAAGTCGCCGAAGCCATTACGAAAAACGTAAATCTTAATGGAGTTCTTACAATAATACTAATTACCCACCAAATAAAAATACGGGCAAGTATTGACTGTGATTACAGTACGGATAGCAAAAAGTAAAAAAAATTAGATATATAAAATATTAAAAACATTATTTTATGATTTTTATTAAAAAACGAGTATGTTAAGACTAAGACTTGAAACTTTTATTTATAATGTTTTGTAGCTTTGGTATACATATTTTTATAAAGAATGTAAATCAATCTTTTTCTTATAAAGCACAAAAGTTATCAATTTATACAGTAAAATAAGCATAGTAATCTTGAAAATTAAACATAGATATCGATTGTTTTATTTAATCGATATCTATGTATTAATTTTAAAAAAATGTACGTTCCTGATATAATTTTGTAAAGGTGTACTTTTATTTTTTTTCTTTAAATAATTTGTAATCTACAAAACAGTTTTGTTTTGTAGATGAATCGCAGAACGCGTAAATAGGAATATGTAGTTGTTAAACAATTAATTATCTTTGTATAAAATTGTGTTGAAAGAAAAAAAGTCAATTAAGTCTTTTAAAAATCAATTAAATAATCGCATACGATTTTAAGTTTTACTGAAAAGTATTTTCGATAACCTATTATGCATATACTTTCTCGTATAAAAAGTTGCGTAAGGTTACAAAAACTATACTACATTCTTAAATGTGACCTTTGTTTTTATGCACACCGTACAACCAATTTAGATTAGCCTCTCTTCCATTTTGTTTTTGCAGTTTTTCCAAATGCAAAAATCTACGTCCCATGGGGCCTACTCAGTAAGCCTGCTTTCAAACAATAAAGGTGACGCTTATTTTGAGACCGTCAGAACAAAAAGTAACTTAACCCCACAACACGTTAACATATAGAACTAGACTGGTATTTATAGATAATAACAAGTCCAGTAAATAATATTTTGTTTTAGATCTTACTGTGAAACGATAAATTAATGAACGTTTTAAAAAAAATACATTTTGAGTCGGTTCTATTTTTTGTTAAAATTTTTTATTTCTTACTTTTTAGTGATTTATCGCCACGTAACGGACTCGTACCATACTCTCATAGTATATTATACGGCACTAGTGGCCAAAAAGCTACTGATACTTACACAAAAACCGAAATTGCTGCAAGTGTAAGCCTATAAAATTTGAAGACTTCTTTAAATTTTTCCAGGATATCATCATCAGATCCTAATATGATGACTATGGGACCATCTTGGAAGTGTACCCTTTCTAATGAAAAAGAATTATCAAAATCGGACAATTCTTTAAAAAGTTATGCGTGGTCATACATAAAAAAAATATGTATGTGTAGATTGAGAACCTCCTTCGTCTTTTTTGTCAGTTAACAAAATACCTACATTTTTAGTTTTTGTTAGCTTTGTCTGTAGCCAAATTACCCACCAATTGACATTGGAATAGGAGTACTTCCCCGGACGAGCTCTATCACAAAAGATCTGCCGCTCTCAAAAACGTACTAACATTCAACAAAACAGATTCGACATAAAAATAACAAAAACTAAAAAAATATTTTAAACCATCATTTTTCAAGCACATTGTCTTCCCTTGAACAAGAAAAACGAATTCATACAAACATTATACTTAAAGAAACTGCAGTATCCAAACATCTGTCAACTTATAAATAAAACAGGATCCCAAATTGCTTATTAGTCCCAGTAACAATTGGAAAATAGACAAATATAATAACCATTGAGTCGACATCCGTATTTCCACTTCCAAAAGAATGACTGACGGTGGCGGCCGAAATAAGATAAAAAAAACGATCAAAAGTGACTCGAGCTTATAAGCAGAGGGTTCTGCTTATAAATATTTTAACTTCAGTCGTTAGGTTTCACTTTTATTTTTTATTAACACATTATTTTTTCATGTGTTATTATTACTTGTAAACTTTATTTAAATATTTCTTATAAAAATGTGACCTCTTTGACAAAATTTATCGACAATCTACGACACTTTATTAAATAACTTTTATAAATTATAGTGGAATAATAATTCTTACTATCTTTTTAACTTTTTCTTACTACTTAGTCAGATCATGGTTATTATTTATTTTGCACTTTGTCATTTGGAAAAATAGAATGTGTGAAATCAGTTATGAATAAAATATTTTTAATAAAAAATAGAACCGACTCAAAACGCACTAAGAAGTAAAAATAATTGTGTCATTTAGTTGCTTTAATTTACTTGAGCATATCTATGAAGTCGTTGCCAGCCAAGGATTCTAATTTTCCCAGGATATCATCATCAGATCCTAACATGATGACAATGTGACCACATTGAAACCCTTTCTAATAAAAAAAGAATTGTCAAAATCGGACAACTCTGTAAAAACTTATGCGTGGTCATGCATAAAAAAAAACAAAAAAAAATGTACGCGTCGAATAAAGAACCTTCTTCGTTTTTATTTGTCAGTTAAAAAGAGTGTTTGTCCGCAGAATATATTGTAGTTTAATGTATTTATGTATATACTCCTAGGTACATGCATGGAGTAGGTTTTGTAATCTGTAGCGATTTTTATATAGTTTTTTGGCTAAATTAAAATAATGTTTCATTTATATAGACTGCTACGAATAGTCTTAAAGTTATCGGTAAAACACCCGATTCTATGTGGATGAAGTCATGACTATGGCTTAACTCAAGAGTCGCAGAGGCGAAGCGAAGCGTCATGTCTTGATTTTTGCTACTAGCAAATTCATCTCTCTTTTTTTCCCATCACTTAAGTACAAAGTTGAATTATACATGGTCGACATGCGCCTCGACGTTTTACTCCACTTTTGAATTTTCTATGAAAATACAACTTTATACCTTAATGATTTGAAAGTAGAGATGAATATTACAAATTGTAATAGACGAAAGTGCCGCGTCGCTTCGCTTCCAATCTAAATCGAGCTTATAGGAATAAGGGAATAAAAAAAATATAGAAAAAATGGTTTTTCCATTACGGCCAGTTGTGGAACTCTAAAAAAACAAATTCAGCAAGTTAATGATGACGCAGGAAATAATTCGGTGGGCCATTGTAAAGACTGAAAATGAACGGAATCGTTCACTGGAAGAAAGACTGAATAATGCGGGATGCGAAAAGAATGGGCGAAACAAAAGGGCAATTGAAGATGAAAATAATGAAGGACAAACAATTAACACACGGCCATGGACGCTGGGTAGGCCGAGAGACCACCATACAGCTAGAAATGAAATATAAGTGCTAGGAAATATTAATACTCGTATATGTAATTTATACTGACAGCTTCTTTCGTATCTATCAAGCGAAAGAGCTTGTGAAAGTAACTTAAAATGACATCTTTAGTTCATTTATGGACAGAAATAAAAGATGATGTGTTCTAATGCCAAAATGTAATAATTAATTATTAATATAATAAATTTTATTATGTATAGCTGTTTATTCCTACCTACCTACTCCTTATTACTACAGCATTTCCATCCAGGTGTAACATACTAACAAAGTAAAGCGATCGTTTGTCGGTGTAAAATTAATAACATCAATGGAAATAGTGCCTCAGATCAACGAAAATAAGGCAGTGCATTATTGTGCGTGGCTGTTCATTTTATATTATATGTGTAAAGGTCAGTTTGGGTTGGCATTTATTAACTAAAAGTAACTGATTAAAAGTACTTATAGTATTTATTTAATGGATATTCATACAGTAAATCAATACAATAAACATAGAAATATTGGAACTACTTGTTTTAACATTGCAAATAATTTATTCTGATATGATTGGATAAAATATGTGAGAATCGGGAATATTTTACCTTTCAAATATTTAAATAGTAGGTTACTAGTTTTTTTTAATTTTCATTTGCCAGTTAATAGTTTTTCCACTGATTACGTCAGCTCTTCGACTATAATATTTTTTCACGAAAAATCGAAATAATGTATACAATATAAAGTATTGTTGGACGTTTCTCCCTTACAGAAAGGGTTGTGTTCACCCCAAGAAAAACTCACGAATGAAGGAATGCGAGAGGTTTCGCTGGACTTTTTGATTTTTTGTATACTTTCCGTAATTTTCACTTTGATCGGGACAAACAAAGGGAATTATAAAAAGTTGTTTTTTTTTGCTTATACCTACCAAACAATAGGAAAATTGTAATTAATAATTATGTTAGACATTAAATTTAAAATCATTAAAGTTGAGTAAAATTGACATAAACATCATAAATCTAAACCTCACATCTTTATAGTAAACAGGGGCTACTATTAAAAGTAATAAAGAAATAAAGCATAAAACACTGTCGGCGAGTATTAAAAAAAAACTATCGAAACCAAAATGGCGTGTCAACTTTTAATATCGCCTTGTAAACAGTCAACGGAACAACCCATCTCCTTCGTGACTAACAATTTTACCGAAAACCAACATACGATTACTGTTTTTGACCAGAAAACGACAAAGAAAAATAGCTTTTATGATGAATACATCAAAGTCGTTTATGATACTAAATATAATGTTCGTCGGTAACATATACAAAAGTGGTAAATTAAGAAGATTGCATCAGGCACGTCAGCCAAACAGTTTGATCACAGATAAAAAACGTATATATACGATTTTTGGAAACGCCGCTGCCGGCCCATAATTGGCCTAAGAGTTTATCTTTTCAAAGAAGTATGGTCATTTGTGACATAATATTTTAAGGTAGCCGCCATCTAGTTAGTTAAACTTATGGGTTCGTGACCGGTAAACTTTAGTACTGTGTAATGGGAATTTCATAATTGGTGTGAATATAATTTCCATATAAACGTAATAAATAGATGAAGAGATTATAAACATTAAAAACAAGTTATTGAAAACAAAACAGTAGTGTGTAAAAAATTTTTGTTTTTTATCGACTACAAGTTGGCCCTTGACTACTATCACACCTGTTGTTAAGTGATGATGCAGTCTAAGATGGAAGCGAGCTTACTTGTGAGGAGTAGGATGAAATCCACACCCCTTCGGTTTCTACACGACATCGTACCGGAACGCTAAATCGGTTGGCGATACGTCTTTGTCGGTAGGGTGGTAACTAGCCACGGCGAAAGCCTCCCACCAGCCAGACCAAGACTAATTAAGAAAAATCTTAATCTGCCCCGCCGGGAATTGAACCCAGGACCTCCAACTTATAAATCCACCGCGTATACCACTGCGCCACGGAGGTCGTCAAAAGGAAGCTTAAACTACAGTTTTAGCAAAAACAATTGAATTCAAGACGACTGATTTAATTATTACTACTAAAAATACTAAAAACTGTTGTTTATGGCCCGATTCTGATGCCTCCCATGACGCTACTGAGCTGAGGTCCCTTATTGAGCCTATGCAAATTATCCATCAAAAAAGGGTTATTGGGAAACCTACACCTGATATGCAAAATAATACGTATATTGTCGTGCATATATGCGCTACTTGTGTGACTAAAAAGAAAAACCTACATGACACTTTATAAATAAATGTTACAAAATATTTATATCTCAAGTTACAAAAAGTCATCTCTCGTAAAACAAAATTTTGATACCTGTTCATTTCTACTTAAAAAAACATACGTAACAATCGAACAGACATACACATAAACATGTGTAATATGATCCAGAATCGGGAGCTGGGCCAAAGTAAGACATAAATATAGGAATTATGACCTCAAAGACGGACAGGCGCAGGTGGTGTATTCCCCATACAAAATTATTAAGAAAAGCTAACAGATAGTAGCGTGGTTTTATAATTAAAATTAATAAAAACGTATAATAAACGATAAAATACAGTTACAATAGAATCTATACTTATAATAAATCATTAGCATAACTAAATTTAAACAATTAAAGATTGTTATAAATAGAACAAATTAAATATCGTAGAAGTATTTTTATCATTTGGAAAAAGGCTTCCTATATTATGTCCCGTTTTATTGTTGACGATTATTATTATTATTATTATTTTTTTAATCGACTACAAGTTAGCCCTTGACTGCTATCACACCTGATGTTAAGTGATGATGCAATCTAAGATGGAAGCGGGCTAACTTGTTAGGAGTAGGATGAAATCCACACCTCTTATTATATTTAATGATAATGATCAAAAGAGGTAGCTAATAATTCATTTACTTTAATTAGTTAATAATTTATTTATTTTATATTTTCGTCGAAAAGCCAAAGAATCCACAGATCATCTAAATTTTTCATTCCGAAGTCGGAGCATCATCAAGAGTTATTAACTTCGCAATTAAACACTACAATTGCACTGAAATAAGTAAAAAATAATAAAGAACAAAAAAAAACTTTTATATGTGTAGATACAAGGCATAATTAATTCAAAGTTGAATGGGAAACACACTGCGTTACATTTTTCGAAGTAACGTAATATGAAAATTAAAAACACCTTGGATATCATAACACGATGTATGAATACAGATAACAATATGATACTTGACACGATTGACGATGACGTCAAAACGAGGTATTGATGAGGTTACATTGATAATCAAAATATAAATAATTCTAAAGAGGATTTTATTTTTAGTACAGCATAGTTGTACAAAATGAAGCTAACCAAAGGTAAATAAAAATGATAACTTTTACTGTCGAGTAAATGCTTAAGAATTTATATTAGATTTAAATCAATTATACAAAGTGCGAATAAAATAAATAGGTATATTTTTAATATTTGTAAGAAAAATTTGATTTAATATTTAAATAAAAGACGTGCATAAAAATTTACAGTTATTTATCGAATAGGTCGTGAGTATTATGATCCACCCAAACTACTGTTTAATGAACATTCGGCGGAATCCTACATGGCTAGATGCGGATTTACCCGCCCACAAGAGGATAATTTTGACGTGACAACGTCTTATAATTCGATAGAGCCGGCTGCACACACGAAAAAACATGACTCATGCGGCGTTACCTCGCTTTGAGGCGTTCCATGTAAGGCTTGAAGTGCAAGCGAGAAAGCGGAACGAGCGACAAAGAAGCACATTCGGCCTTTGTGTTCGGCAGCGTTCGACATCCGTCTATTAAATATAATTATTAAATATATTAATTTTAAATTAAAAATTAATATATTTATAAATTAATAAATTTAAAATATAAATTTATAAAATCAAAATCAATTATTTTAATAATTTAAATTAATATTTATAAAAATATACTTAAATTAAAAATTTTAATATCCAATTAAATGCTACCATCCCATCAGTATTTTCTTGAGACGTTGTCACGTTCAAATATCGTCAGTAAACTGACTTTACAGACAACCATTTTTTTTTAAATAGAAACATATCACACGTCAAAATTTGTGGGACTAAAGGGATCGAACCCATATTTCTCTCTGACTTTTGAGGCCGGACTTTTGTTATTCCAATTAGCATAAAATGAATGCACAAAGATGCTCAAATTAGAAAATTCTATTGGATAGCTCCATATTTAGAAGCCGATAACAAAATAACCTCATTCAATGTATACAAGAGCTTAATAAAAAACAAAATAACTATTCTAGCAGCAAGATGTAAGCGTTCGGATTCACACAAATCTGTCGTATGTTTATCTTTTGCATCTGCCGCGCGCTCATATCTCGCA
This sequence comes from Mycalesis mineus, assembly GCA_034621355.1. NCBI lineage: Eukaryota > Metazoa > Arthropoda > Insecta > Lepidoptera > Nymphalidae > Mycalesis > Mycalesis mineus. Next base: position 6,759,048 of record CM067888.1, read on the forward strand.
AAATATTAAATGTCCACGCATCCGTGCGCTGGGTTGCATATTTACTTACACACCATCTCTTGCATGTAAGTTGGAGTACATTCCTGCTTAACAAGATCATTTAAGGGTTATTATATTTTAGATTTATATTATCCGATAGAATTGGACAAATATGTACAATAACCGGGTTACAGGGAGCCTGGATGCAGTTGGCTCCAGGCCGTGCTCTTCGGAAGTTTTTTTACCAGACTGCGTCAGAAGGAGGGTTATGTTTTTCGAGCATGTTTGTTTCGCGTATGTATGTATGTATGTATGTCCATTTCTTCGGCACGCGCTACAGTCTAAACGGCTAAACGGATTTTGACATGTGAGGTGTCGTTGAATTTGTCAAAATTGTGGTAGTGACATAGGCTATATAAATTTTCAAAATGGCGTCTGTAAATGGGGAAAAAAGGAGGGATGTGTGTATTTTTTTTCTCTTATCTTAACAATATGGGTACCAATTGAAAGGTCGTAAAAAGACCATTTCAAAAATATAAATATCATATCATGTTCATATTACCTTTTTAACAAAAAATGGCAAAGAGTGTACTAAGTGTACGGTCTCATTTCTATACCATAAACTAAAACTAAAAAGTCTCAAATTAAATTATTATTAAAAAAACAAAAAACCCGACTGCTTAGAAGTTATGAACTGAAAAGAGAAAAACAAGGATCACTATATCTGTATAAAATTCTAAATACTTTATGGTGCTGCAAACAGGGACAAAATATTTTTACCTGCGGGCAAAGAAAGATCTACCAAAACTACTTCTTGTTTTTCTCTTTTCAGTTCATAAGTTCTAAGCAGTCAGGTTTTTTGTTTTTATAATAATAATTTTTTCAGATATTTTTTTATTCATTACGAGTAGTTTTTGACTGCAATCAGACCTGATAAGTTAGTATGCAATCTAAGAACTGAGCGGGCTAACTTGTTAGGAGTAGGATGAAATCCACAACCCATTTCGGTTTCTAAACGACATCTTACTGGAATGCTATATGGCTGGGCGATACGTCTTTATCGCTCGGAGTCGATAACAAGGCAATGCCAAAGCCCGACTTACGAATATAGAAAATATCAATCGGCCCTGCCGGGAGTCAAACCCTGCGCCACGGAGGCCGTTCAATGGTGATGATGATGTCTTGTTGGTCAAGTGGTTAGCCTGTGAGCTTTCGGATCAGGAGGTCCTGGTAGTAATTACTAGGTCAGACTATGAAAAACTGAGTTTTACTTTCTTCTCAGCACTTCTCTTTTAAAAGTCTAGAGTTGGTGCCTTGTACCCCGGTCATTATCATTAACACCTGATAATAGATGATGATAATGATAATAGATGATGACGATGATAACAGATGATGATAATGATAATAGATGATGGTGATAATGATAATAGATGATGGTGATGATGATAATAGATGATGAAAATGATACTAGATCATGATGATGATAATAGATGATGATGATGATAATAGATGATGATGATAATGATGATGATGATGATGATGCTGCTAATATATGATAGTGATGATGATGATGATGACAAATTACAAATGAATAGAGAGTTTGTTTTCGCTAACATAATGCATTTTCTCAGTTGTATGCAAAACTGCCGATCATTGTTTTTGTCTCTTTTACTTATATTTGTACCATTATCTTATGCCTCGATAATCCTAAGGTTCGAAATTGTTTGATACATATCTGTGCGCGTGCGAGGGAGATAGTGAATAATTAGCATTCAAGGAGCAATTGCAATCCGATACGGCGTGGTTTCTTGTGCTTTATGGTTTTAGATTTTTCTGTAAGTGTCAAAGTCGCCACTGCATGCGCGCGCGCAGTGTTGCAAATTATTAGAGTCGGACATATATTATTTTTTTAATATTTTAATGAAATATAAAAAAATTGCAACAAAAAATTGGCCTAGAGATAGTTTCGTGCAAAAAGATTAGTCATGGAAATAGAGTAAATTCATAATAATTTCATTGCCTAAGATTTTTATTAAGTAAATAAGTTTCGTTTACTGCACATTAAGTCTGTGCAATCAATGCAATGTAATTTTTAAAAAGCTGATTTTTTAATTATGTTTGCTATTTTCTATAAAATTCGTCAAATCCAAGCGCAGACATTTAGACCCGATTAAGACTCATAGGCGCGTTTTACTCAAAATTGAAACAACCTTAGTACTAATTGACTCTATTTAATTTCGAAAAATAACAAATTGAAACTACGTATGCCCTACGAACTTTTGTAAAGACCTACTTCCAATGATTAATGTAACTTGGTTTTTGAATATGATGTTACTAATATTTTATGGTCTTTTTATATCCCGGTATGTTCTACAGTTTCTAAGGGCGATGCGATTCGGTCTCACAGTGTTCATTGTTTTTACATTATTTATACAGGCTCGCATCGCTCCTTACAAATTAAGACACGGGAGGGAACGGGCCCGAGTTTACGATGTCGCGCTAACTTACGTTTATTGTGTGCACAACATTACAATCGCAGGATTTGTTATTATGAGCTACGGGCGGGGATAATATTTTATTGGGTATTGAATTTATTGAATATTGAGATTATTATTTAGTTTTTTTTTATTTGTAAAACTTATTTAGAAGCTTTAATATGTTTATGCTTAAGGGTCCGGACTTACATCAAGAATCGATTTACAACCGATAGACTATTGTTGTTGCTACTTCTAATATAGTTTTTACGATTAATTGGAAGGAAAAGGAAATATTGGCCATGAAATATATTATTAAAAATATAATATACTTTACATTATTATATTATACAGGACAATGATCTGGGCGTGGTCAGAGTTTCCTTTGGAACAAGAGAATAGCTAGATTTTTGAATCGAAGGTATATTCTATAACATGTCAACTAACAAGCAACCATTAATAATTGTCCTTTGAAATCTTGTCATCACATCAGAAGGTATACACATCATTACATTCAATATACGATCTATGAATTTTCCAAAAAAGTGTATCAAGAACGTAGTCTCAAATTGGTTTCAAAAGAACACAAGACTTCGAGTTTATTCGAGAAAGCTTAGTGAAGTCCTTCATTAGTTCCAGAATTATCGTAAGGTGGTCATATCAGTAGTTTATGGACGTAACGTCCACCGTATTGTGGTGATTTGATGGCCAGCATCCTTTGATCTGTGCCACCCGGCACGTTTAATTAAGATTTAAATTTATCTTTCAATTTTTTATTCCTATTGTCACCATTTTCTTATCTTCTTAATTGGATTCGAAAAAGCTTGAGATCATTATTTCTAACAATCGGGACAATTATCTGTTTTCCTTGTTTTTATTTTTTGTCTTAAATGAACAATATTCAGTCGACAGATGGATAATATAATTATGAAAAGGTTGTCCTTACTTTATAGATAGACTTATTATATATAACCTAATAATGTATGGAGGTGGAGTTTAAACTCAGCACAAAGCCCGCGATATTGGACTTCGTGATTTAAACCCATATTCACATGGCCAACGAGATAGACTGAGAGAGTCTCATAATATAAAAAATAGTAGATTAATTACTATGATGGTCTGGAAACCTACTAACTCCCAAAGCTACCACGGTCCAAATTCCATAAGCTAGCATATACTGTGGTACTTATCTATGGCAGGAGCATCAGATGACAAACTCAGCTTTTAGGTCAACAGCTCTCAGCTGTTTCTTAGTGCATAGTTTTCTTGCTATCGTTTTATTCTTCTTTGTTAGGTATACGCAATACAAACAAAAGTTTATGTAAGTGTATATAAACTGAATAATTTGGAATATTTCCACAAAACACGGTTGATCGTTATTCGGAATGTGGATTAATTTGAGCGTTTAATCGAAATCATCAACTTTGCAGCGGCGCTTGCGGTGCGGGCTGATTGATTTATGCACGTTGTGGAAAACAATATCATACATATTTCACGTGATTCATTACGAATCATTACCAACACAGACGAGCGACAGTTTCAGCCGAGTTTGAAAAATAATGATATCATTAAAGAACGCCACTTTTTCGAAAAAGATTTGAGAAATCTATAACGAGTAATATGTTTTTGTCCTAAAGTTCTCAGTGCCTGAAGTCGAAAATATCTAAAGAGAAACAGCGTATTATTGAAAACATTGCATGTTGCTAGGATTCCTATGGATTCGAGATGTAGAAAGAGAGTAGATTAACAAAAGAAAGATGAGTCGAGGGTGAATGGAAATGTTGGAAAGGGAAGGGCTAGTCGCATGTTCCTGGACCAAATTCAGGACACTTTAAAGTATGGTCATGTCAAGAGTGCCCTAAATCGACGGACTTGTATAAAAGTATTAATGAGAGTGGAAGGAGAATGCAAGGACGGTGGCAAAGGAAAGGATGAAGTCTTTACCTACCCCTATGGGATGTTAATTATGTAACTATAAACCTCATAAGACGGCTTATATAGTAAGGTACTTGGCGGATGTGGAGCGAACTCTGCCAGAAGTATTACTGCGCGATCGCATCTGAAATCAACGTGTCTCTATATTGCCGTATGTCTGTAATCTCTGCAGCTATTGAAAGTTTATTATTTGAATTAAACTAAATAATCTAAATCATCATCATCATTGTCAGCCTATTTAGCTCGCAGTTGTGAATTTCTTGAGAAAATTGTGACACAAATGGAGGTTTTAAAAGGAGGAGGAGGAGGTCTTTTCTGACACTACACTATTCTTGAATTAATTCCAGTTTAAATATACGACTAAATGTATGCAGGAGTCGAGCTGTGTGTCTGTATGCGCATCTGTTAGTGTACACTCGTAATTCAATGGGACATATATCGAGAGCCATCGACACAGCGCCCACGCGGTTTGGCGACAATATTTATGTACACTCGCGTGACAAAGTGATTCCGCTTAATATAAATGTTATTTGACGCACATGGCTTTGACCTGAAAGCTCAAAAATCACTGTGAGAGACAATTTTTATGATTTTTAAAATAACGCCATTTGCATGTGACCATTTCATGTAGTAAACTAGCGGTCGTCTGTGATTCTGTCCTTGAGAAATTCTGTTTTATGTCTCCGAAGTCACATTTATCTCTGTACCATCCAAATCGGTTCAGTATTTAAGACGTGAAAAGATAACACGCATTCGAACTTACTTTCGTATTTATTATATACATATTATATTGGGTATATTGCGCTGTCTTTTACAGAGAGATACATTTGTAGTATTAATAGACTTTTTTGCAGTCTTATTGAGGAGGACCAATCTTAGCATACATTTTTTGTTATATCAAATTCAAATTCAAATTCAAAATCATTTATTTCAAGTAGGCTTATTACAAGCACTTTTGAAACGTCAAATTGGACTATTTGTAGTGACTCTACCACCGGCTCGGAAGGCAGGCCCTGTTGAGAAGAGCCGGCAAGAAACTCAACAGTTGCTCTTTTTATAATATTATCAATTTTACAAAATTAAGTGTGTTGTTACATAAAGTTATTTATTTTACTTCCTGTGTGAAGTTGAAAGCCTATCCAATTGGATTTGAACATCTTTGTCATTTAAAAATTCATCGATAGTATAATAACCCTGACTCAGTAAGTGAGTTTTAATACATTGTTTAAACTTATGCAATGGCAGATCTAAAACTGAATTGGGCATCTTGTTGTAGAAGAGTACACCCAATCCTACGAAAGATTTTTGTACTTTTCGGAGGCGATAAGCTGATATGACTAACTTATGTCCATTTCTAGGAAGACGGTCATTTAAATCCTTTTTCTGTTTATACATATTTATATTTTGTTTAACATAAACTAGGTTATTGAATATGTATTGACAGGCTACTGTAAGAATTCCTATTTCTTTAAATTTGACTCGAAGGGACTCGCGTGGTTTAAGTTTATAAATCGACCGAATTGCTCGTTTCTGAAGTATAAAGACAGAATTTATGTCAGCAGCCTTTCCCCACAACAAGATGCCATAAGACATCACACTGTGGAAGTAAGCAAAATAAACCAGTCTAACTGTTTCTACATCGGTAAACTGTCTTATTTTTCTCACTGCAAATGCTGCTGAGCTAAGTTTAGCTGTCAGTGACTCTATATGAGCGCTCCACTGAAGTTTACAGTCCAAGGTCACTCCTAGAAAGACTGTAGGTATCTCAAAGGATAATGGCAGCGTACAGCCGAAAACTTACAGGCGGCCTAAATATGTCTAACCTAACCTAACCTAACCTATTACAGTTATACTACAATTGTCTCCAGAAATCTTTACTTATCGGTAAAAAAATGCGTGAAATCTCGCCCTAACATTGAACTAAGTAATTTAATAAACTCAAGTAGTTCATGAATGTATTAAATCCGAAATGAAGAACCGTCGTGAATCGAATCCATGTCTCTCCGGATATTGTAGCAGTATCAGAATATTTTACTGTATCACTTGCCCGCTCGCCAGTATCGGAAACAACGATAAATAATAATTAGGTGCGATATAACCTTTCAACGGGTGCCGATAGCCGACACAATCCTTCGGAAGAGCCAGGCCTCTGACACCGCGCCGTAATTCACTCATTTCCATATTGTGTGTTGCGTCCGTAAAGAGGATTTAAATCATATTTATTGCAATATCGGCCATATCAAGGTCCTTTCACATCATGGGGTCGCATTAGATCCTTTCAATATGGTACCAGTTTTACTATACAATACGAAACCTTCTTGCAACACCTGCGTAATCTATTTAGGCCTATTTCGATTTTTAGTAATATCCGTTATTAAGACAGTTTATACTTAAATACAGTAAGTGAAGATGCAATCTATCCACACCCCTTTCGGTTTCTACACGACATCGTACTCGTACCGTAACGATAATACCTACGCTTTACGGTACGACTTAGAAAATCTCAGCTAGGAATCGAATCCAGGACCTTCGTCTTATAAATCTACCACAAATATCGCTGCGCCACGGAGGCCGTCAATATGTATCTGTGATTATGGCCCTGAAGCGTCATTTTAGCTTCCTACCGACGTATTTGATCGAACAATATTTTAATTTTATTTATTGCGGGTAGTCGGTTCGCATCGAGTGGGCGGCGTTATTGTGACATGCTGTTTTAATACTAAAATAACCATTTTCATTTTGGTTTTGAGCATTTGCAGCTTTATTAATAATAATTTGTATTGTTTACTCTTTGTTTTAAGACATTTTCCTAATAGTTTACGTAAACGCTTTATCGCAATGTTTGTCTGATTTTATATCTACAACGCCGCTCAGGCGCTCATTTTAATAACTTTTAAACAATAGTTATAAGAACCAAAAGATTTTATAAACCTAAACATTAATTTATGAAAAAGAAGGTCAAAATCTACTAAGATATTTTGGCTCTAGGTACAATGTTCAAATTGTAAAGTGACTTTACAATTGAACTCCACTATCTTCAATTAAGTCTGGATGTTTTTCGGATTCGTAAAACAAATCATGAGGAGAGTTTCTTGCAAGCGTTATGAGGTGTTGTTTATAGACGATGGTATAATAATAGGTGGGCCATGAGTCCCAAATCAAAGAGAATTTGCGAGATCTTTAAAAATCTACTTCTACAGAGACCACACGCAAACAAAACGGACTTCTACTAACAAAGTATCCACCAAATTAAGTATCAGATTTATGACGTTACATCGATTTACGATGCAATCGATTCAGCATTCGATTATTTTAAGCGAGGCGTTGTTTTGACAGAAATGAGTAATAGAGTGCGGCTTTGCCGGATGTTGGGATGCATGGCGACACGACAGAGGCCAGGGTTCTGACGTTGTATAAATATTATTAGCGATCGATTTATAAACGTGTTAGTCGATTTTTTAAAGGTTTAAATGTTTATAGAGTCACAAAGCCAGAAGTGTGACGTTGGTCATGACGTCCAAGGTCAGTGTTCTGTTAAGTATAATTGAGATATATCCTTTTTTTTATCGACTACAAGTTGGCCCTTGACTGCTATCACACCTGATGTTAAGTGATGATGCAGTCTAAGATGGAAGCGGGCCAACTTGTTAGGAGTGGGACGAAAATCCACACCCCTTTCGGTTTCTACACGACATCGTACCGGAACGCTAAATCGCTTGGCGATACGTCTTTGTCGGTAGGGTGGTGACTAGCCACGGCAAAAGCTTCCCACCAGCCAGACCAAGACAAATTAAGAAAAATCTCAATCTGCCCCGCCGGGAATTGAACCCAGGACCTCCGTCTTATAAATCCACCGCGCATACCACTGCGCCACGGAGGTCGTCTTGTCTCAAGAAAGAAAATATTGAGCTTCTTTCTTACTAGCAGTCTGAAGTTCAGTAATTGTGCTTCAACTCCGAGCTTACAGAGCACGATAAGCTGTCGGCGTCGGTCATTAGCATTAACATTTCGTGGTATTTCAGATCAGACATTATCACATAAACGCACTAGCTCATATTAGATCAACGTGGTGAGTCTAAGCTCAATATTCCCTCTCCCATAATGAGCTGAGTGCCGAGGGCGAGTTTGTTACCGAGCGACTGCGTAAAAACGTAACGCAAATTTATATGGAATATTAGTAGCGCCATCTAGTTGTAGCGAGAGTAAACGCTTTTTTGCTATATAATTTGACGTTACGATTGACTGCGTTTTTACGCAGTCGCTTGGTGAAAAACTCACACTTGCCCCACTGGTCCATTAGTGGGCTATTTGAATAGACTGATAATGATGAAACAAAAAGTTCCTAAAAAAATCCTAAAATCAAACAATCGGGGTGGTCAAGATATATGGTGACAATATGATCCCGAACGAGCTCTATCATGAAGAGGCACTGAAAATAGGCAGAATAAAGTCTAAACAAAATGGGTGGTTGTCGGTGAAGACCAACTAATACAACATGACAACCTCCGTGGCGCAGTGGTATACGCAGTGGATTTATAAGATGGAAGTCCTGGGTTCGATTCCCGGCGGGGCAGATTGAGATTTTTCTTAATTTGTCTTGGTCTGGCTGGTGGGAGGCTTTCACTGTGGTTAGTTACCACCCTACCGACAAAGACGTAACACCAAGCGTTCCGGTACGATGTCGTGTAGAAACCGAAAGGGGTGTGAATTTTATCCTACTCCTAACAAATTAGCCCGCATCCATCTAAGATTGCATCATCACTTAACATCATGTGTGATAGCAGTCAAAGGCTAACTTGTATAAGATAAAAAAAAAAAATCACGAGCTCATGAGTTCGCTCCCCATTCGTTTGACTTTTTCTTGTTTCAGCAGTTGCTACTTTGAAATCTTTAATACACAGACAGACTGATAGACATTGAAGATTTCAAGCTGTTTCGATAGATATTTCTTTAACATTATAATTCTTATACACCACAAAGTATTTAGAATTTAATACAGATATAGTGATCCACAGATACAGATATGTTTTTCTCTTTTCAGTTCATAACTTCTAAGCAGTCGGGTTTTTTGATTTTATAATAATAATTTTATTTGAGACTTTTTTGTTTTAGTTTATGGTATAGAAATGAGACGGTACACTTAGTACACTTTTTGTCATTTTTTGTTAAAAAAGTAATATGAACATGATATGATATTTATATTTTTGAAATGGTCTTTTGCGATCTTTCAATTGATACCCATATTGCTAAGATAAGAGAAAAAAATACACAAATCCTCCCTTTTTTCCCCCATTTACAGCCGCCATTTTGAAAATTTATATAGCCTATATCATTACCACAATTTTGACAAATTCAACGATACCTCACATGTCAAAATCCGTTCAGCCGTTTAGGCTGTAGCGCGTGCCGAAGAAATGTACATACATACATACATACACACGCTCGAAAAACATAACCCTCCTTTTGACGCAGTCGGGTAAAAATAAAAAAGTCCGTTGACCCATCACACAAAACTTTGATGTGTTAAAATATCCAAAAGAAGATTAATCTTAACAAAATCTTAAAATATTTTCATTCATACATTCGTCGATGCTTCCATAAACCTTTATCAATGGCCAACGGAAGTATTTGTCTTTGAAAAAAATAAAAATATCATCCGATCCATGCAAAATTCAACCTTAATGCCAGTCAATAATGTAGATATCAACTGCACAATATATTTGTTAATATACAAAGAGGTTTGATTAATAGTTTCGCTTGCCAGTAGCTACTTCTTTTTTTTTGAACGTCCAAGATCTTTGAGGCCAGTTTTAGAATTCGATCCATTTATCAAAACGTCTCATTATTGATCGCATCGAATTTTTAATATCGGTATTATGATTAAGATTAGTCGATTGCTTGATCTTTCTAACTTTGTTCTACATTAAGACTTCTCTCAAAGTGGAAAATAATAGGTATTAAAAAAATTATAATAATCTAGAAGTCGGTGCCAGCAAGTTTAAGGGACATTTACTTAACGTAGTAAAGCAGTTTGTGGGTTCTAGGTAATGTTCTTAAAGTAGAAACCTTGACTGGCACCGACTCCTAGATATCCTTAAGTAAATTAAAGCAACTAAATGACACAGTTATTTTTTACTTTTTAGTGCATTTTGAGTAGGATCTATTTTTAGTTAAAAATTTTTATTTCTTACTTTTTAGTGATTTATCGCCACGTGACATACTGTCATAGTATATTATACGGCACTTGTAGCCAAAAAGCTACCGATACTTACACTAAAGCCGAAATCGGTGCAAGTGTACCTACAAAATTTGAAGAGTTCCTTCAATTTTTCCAGGATATCATCATCAGATCCTAACATGATGACAATGGGACCATCTTGAAAGTGTGCCCTTTCTAAAAAAAAAGAATTATTAAAATCGGACAACTCTGTAAAAAGTTATGCGTGGTCATACAAAAAAAAATACGTGTCGAATTGAGAACCTCCTCCATTTTTTTTTCGTCAGTTAATAATAGCTCTATATTTTAATACAGGGTATAAACAACCCATATAATCATCACCATCTATATGACCAAATTCAAATTTCAGCAATGTCAAATAAGCAGGGTCAATAGTTGCGGCGTGACGCAGTATCTAATAAACATACAACCTCTCACATACTCACACATCAAATTTTTTTATTGTTAGTGTGAGAGTTAGTTTTTATTAGTGTGAAGAATCTTAACTCTGTGCATTTTGAAACAACTAAGAAGGTACTAGCGGACGCCCGGGATTTCACTCGCCTATACTAAAGCCAAACTCGATTGAGAATGCTTGTCAACAAACAAATTTAAAATGAAGGTAGAAATCACTAGTAATTTTACACCTATTTTTTTTAATCTGCTTAATGACGAATTCATGTCAATAAATTAGATTAGTAAGCTTAAAACTAATTAATATATTCAATATCTTTTAAATAAGATTTTTAAAATAACAAAACATAATTTTAAATTTATTAGGCATAAAATGTGTTGCATTTTCTACCTTCATTTTTAATTTGTTTGTTGACAAGCATTCTCAATCGAGTTTGGCTTTAGTATAGTTCATTTGCCTGTGGGAATATGAGGATATGGCACTTATGATGCTATAGTAATGAAATTAATTTTTACAATTCGACTGGTAGTTTAAGAGATTAGCCAAAACAAACAGACGGACTTATGACAGACGTACAAAAAAATGAATGTTTAATAGATTATTTTTATTATTATATACGTTAGTAGGTTTTATATATGGATTTAGTGAAAAGCTGTTAATTTGATATAACAAACAGACACTTAAATTTAAAATATGATTTGTATAGATGTCGTATGTCGTCATGACTTTCTATGTGCAGTACATATTTATAGAATCAACTATAGCTAACTTAATAAAATGTGGGTACTTATCCAAGATAAGTTAATACACATTAACGGTGTTATTTTAATAGGAGTTCCCACCAAGCATAGCCCATAGATGTCCAATTACCGAATTACTCGAGGAACCGGGCGCGAAGACAAATGCTGGTGGTATTGATCCATCAGTGTACTTCCGTGATCCGATGATAACACGAGCCGATGCTGATCGGAGATATGGACCATCGAAGTGTGTGCTACTTGAGCTGCTTATACAGGGTGTTTGATTTTAATGAGTCCGCAGAGAAAACTCTCAAAGAAAAGGTCTTGAGTTTTACTAGCTGATATTCTATTGTATGTGTATTAAATGTTTTTTCTGTTCTTTTGTAGGCCATGGTTGAATGTTAATAGAAATAAATCTAATGTTTCTTAACAATTTAGAAGTTGAATTTCGGTATGCAGAGAAAGAAAACAGAAAAATCCATTACCTATATTGAATTTAATAATAGACAATCGATATTTGTTATTTTATCACAAATAATTAATATTTATTTAATAAACTATAAGATTTTAATTATTTAAATGTACCTACATCACCTATGTGACAAGTTAAAATGACAAGGATTTTGTCGATATGTCGATCCAGTTGCATAGACCGTGGTCATGACAAAACAGGGAATTTAAATGAATAATATTCTCTATTATGAGATAAATATGCCATTCTAAGAATTTTATATAAAAGTTGTCTGTGCCAAGAATAGTAACATTAAACTGATAGTAAAATGGAGGAAAAAGATTTGATTTTAGGAACATCCTGTGCATATATCTCGCCGATGGGCAGATCCCGATAGTCGATAATGTCTCGATGATAGATAATCTTTGTCATCGAACAGCGTTCGACGGACGACACTAGCGCGTCCATTTATTACCACGTAATGTCGTTAGCAGCTGAGGTTGCTATAAACGTTGGAGACTTTTAGTGATGTTCCTATTTTTTATCATACGTTTAGGCATGTCGATTTACCTTATGGTTAACAATTTAAAATTTATGTCGAATATGTATAATTTTACTCTCAATGTAAAGGAAAGAAAAAATTAAAGTTACAAAAACATATACCTATACAATTTATTTTGTTAAATACAACACTGTTTTGGAATACATTTTACAAAATGTCATATTTAAGACAACTTAAATGATGAAAGAAGTTGTCAAATTCTTAAAAAAAATAATGGAACAATCTGTCAACGTATCTATCAAAAGGCTTCATTTCGGAGACGTCAAGTTACCGTCAATGCTTTTAGTTCCAAACTGCCCAACTTCAGGATAATAAGCTCGTCTTCTGACTGCTAGCCCTTTCTTCTTGTACCATTACGTGCATACCGTTGCGTAGCTTAAACACTTCACTCTTCTTGAAACCCTATATCCCGTCCATTTCTATGATCCTGTTGAAAAGAAAAAAATACTTATTAATATTACAGATTATTTAAGCATCAAGAGTATAGGTGTTAATTTTGGACATTATTTTTAACAGAAATAAATATCAATAAAAGACGTGTGGCACTCGGAGACTGCCGCGGTAAAGCTATTGCATATCATTTTTTATCAACTTATGTTTACCTTCCGACGTCATCGGGACTGTGGCCGTTTAATTTTTCCATATATCGATAAATACCAGAACTTTTAATGATGATTTAATGATTGAATTATCACGCTTGTAAAAAAAAATGACGTTTTCAAATATCACGCTTGAAAAAAAAAATTGCGGAACCGACGGGATTCGAACCCGCGATTGACGGCTAAACGAACCAGACCAAGTCATGAATAGATTATTTTCTTCATGATTAGACTCTTGATATAATCTTTACGACTAATTTGAGGGAACGGAATTATTGGTCGTATTTAAAAGATGAAGCAAAATTCTAAAACAAGGCAGATATTACGCTAGCCCTTATTGCTTCAATCTGGATTTTACGCAAGCGATGTCAGCAGCATAGGTAGTCATATATAAATATAGACATCTATTTCGAGTCGAACCATAATGATCGACCTATTAAAGAGTTTGAGGTGTTTTTTTGACGTTTTTTTTATCAAACTTGATTGATACCTGCGCATATTTTACGTCAAACCATCGGTCACAGTAATGAAGTTACAATAAAAGTAATTTGTACGGGATTGGATTCTATGCGATTTGAACGGTCATTACTCAATAGACTTAAGGCGATGCCACAATTTATTTTCTGTGGTATTTTGTACAGTCATAAGTATTCAGAAATTATCATTTTAAAAAACATATTTTATTCAAGTGGGTAGCTTGATAAATTAGAAAGGCCGGAATACATGATTTAGCAACACTGCCGCTTTGAAGTTTCTATTTTTAACCGACGAAAAAAAACGGAGGAGGCACCGACTTCATAGATATCCTTAAGTAAATTTAAGCAACTAAATGACGCAGTTATTTTTTATTTTTAGTGCGCTTTGAGTCGGTTCTATTTTTTGTTAAAAATTTTTTAGAAAATAAAATTTGAGGAAAATGTTTCGTATTTATAAACCTTTTGAAATGAAGAATTAATTTACCCAAACTGCAAGTCAAATCCTGGTAACTCACGACTTTGCCATGTATTTCATACCTTTATATTAATAAGGATAAGGCTAATAAATTTTAATCGTAAGACTATGACAAATCATGAGGCATTTATGTAAGTTCTTATATATGCAATTTCTCTAACGACTATGTATCTGACGACCTCCCTGGTGCAGTGGTATGCGCGGTGGAGTTATAAGACGGAGGTCCTGGGTTCGATTCCCGGCGGGGCAGATTGAGATTTTTCTAAATTGGTCTTGGTCTGGCTGGTGGGAGGCTTTCGCCGTGGCTAGTTACCACCCTACCGACGAATACGTACCGCCAAGGGATTTAGCGTTCCGGTACGATGTCGTGTAGAAACCGATAGGGGTGTGGATTTCATCCTACTCCGAACAAGTTAGCCCGCTTCCATCTTAGACTGCATCATCACTTAACATCAGGTGTGATAGCTGTCAAGGGCCAACTTGTCTTTGTTAAAAAAAAAAGTATGTTATATTTAAAGTTAGGATGCAGTACCTAAGCAACATCATAACTATTAGGCTATTTTAGCGACACACATAGGTTAACTGGAACAACGGGGCAGTTACAACGTGACAATTCGCCTTAAGTCTGGACACATAAGTAACAATATGTCACAGAATTACCGACCGTATATTCACGGCTCAGTTTATAAGGTGTGGCTGTCGATATGTGCCGAAGCAGTTTTGAGTGACAAAAAACGTGACGTGGAGTCTTCAATCAAAATAATGACTTTATTTAACATTGACAATAAAATATCGCGTATCCTATTGTATTCACTGGTTATAAAATGAAGGAGAATTTCAAAGACACAGGGTAAAGGTACCTGTGTCCGTACAGGGAGGTTTTGTAAGTTGAGTTTATTTAAGCTCTATGTTAAAGGCAAACAATAATTATATTAAAAGAAGTTCAAACCTAGCTAACTAAAAAAATTGAGAGCAGTAAACGATTTTAAAGCCTTTTCTCTATATTATTAGATAACAAAATCCAATCTTTTTTATGTTTGTCTGCATATTTGCAACTAATCAACGCTTTGTAATGATATAAGCATGATTTAATAAAGTTGATTGATGTAATTAAAAATAGGCTTGGTTTCCGCATGGCTGAAAATTTTGTATGAAAATGCACTGTAAATAAGAAAAAAATGAATTAAAAAAAGACAAGTAATTAGTACATTTATTTTAGAGCCATATAATAACTGCACGCTACTTAAATAAATTTATTAAGAAGATTTAAGCTTTAATCACGGTATCTATACTAAAGCCAAACTCGATTGAGAATGCTTGTCAACAAACAAATTTGAAATGAAGGTAGAAAATGCAACACATTTTATGCCTAATAAATTTAAAATTATGTTTTGTTTTTTATAAAATCTTATTTAAAAGATATTGAATATCTTAATTAGTTTTAAGCTTACTAATCTAATTTATTGTCATGAATTCGTCATTAACAAGTTAAATACAAAAATTAGGTGTAAAATGACTAGTGATTTCTACCTTCATTTTTAATTTGTTTGTTGACAAGCATTCTCAATCGAGTTTGGCTTTAGTATAAGTAGGCATATTTAATGTGTAGGTATAATTAATATATCTATTAGATTATTTTTCAATTATAACAGGTTACTACCTACCTACTGTTAAGTTTATATTTTATGTTAGACCAGCCATGGTACCTTTACCCTATTCAAATTCGATACAAACTCTGTGATGGGTCTTAAGCCGACAATACTGATTGGTTCCAATAAAGCATGCCATTGAGATCTGTCGTTCACGAAACAATGGCAGTGGGTTCGATCCCGGAGATGGTTGGATTAGGAGATTGAATAATAAACTGATACATATTTATGTGCTGCGCTTAAGGCATGCTGCACTCTAAATGTAATAGATGCTACTTTGTTATTAGTTTATATATAACCATTATAACCATGTGTGGCAGCAATTGAGTATTAATAAAGAGGCCATATTAAATTTATTGGCTGTGTGCTGAAAATATTCTGTTTACATTTAAGGGTCAAGAATTTGGAATTATCATTTTGACCTTGTAATAGATCTTCTTCCGAATAAGAGAGGGTGTATAGCTTACAAAATGCGAGATGAGTCTGACAATCACGCACGCACTCGGAGACTGCCGCGGTAAAGCTATTGCATAGAAGTTAAGCAACATCGGGCGCGGTCAGTACTTGGATGGGTGACCGCCTGGGAACACCGCGTGATGTTGGTTTTTTTAAATTTTTATTTTTATTTCTTTGATCGGACGAGAACCAGTGCATTCAACATGCTATGTACGTTGGCGAACAAAGATGCGAATAAGACAATTTAAAAAAACTAAAAAGGGTGGGGAGTGTTAGGTTTTTTCGTTACGGAATTTCTAGATTAGGTCTCCACGCTCAAGGCCCGCGATAGAAGCTATGCAATAGCTTAAAAAGAGAAATTTGACAGTAATCTTAGCAGATGACCCACTTGATAGTAAGTGGTACACCTTCGCCTATAAACAGAGCAACACTTCGTAGGGTATGCAAGGGACAAATCTTGCAAACAATCTGTCTGCCTTGTGTATTAAACCGAGGTGAAGGTCTTAACCGATGCCGTTACACCAATGCCCAGAAATGAATGAGACCCGTACACAGCAATGCTGCCTGACGGCTGACATACTTTTGGCGGTAGTGCTTACCTCCATGAGCTCTGTAGGTAGTCTATCAATTCTTATTATTATAGGAATAATATAGAATAATAAAAATAATATAAACATCAGTTGCTTTTTTTGGAATACCCGCATGCTCATGTATTGCGTGATGGGTTAAATATTGAGATTCAGTTTTTACAGACAATATGCTGACATCATTCAATTTACTCGTACCATAGATTAAAGACTACTAGATGGAGTCATAACGCGGCTGTAGGTTCAAGAGCGTGACAGACTTATTTCATTCGGCCTTTATTAGAAAGTGATACAAGATTATTTTTTGTCCCTTTCAGCGTGTTCGTTTTTATTGTTTGTCAAGAGTGGAGTTTGTGACAAACGAGGGACATATCTGAGCAATTATTAGCTTTTTATTAAATTTGCTGATAAATAATATAACTTTGCGGTTACTATATTAATTTAAACGTTATCGTGCTATGGTGGGTTGTAATATTTTCGGCTGCAACAGTCGCAGCGAACAGAAAATCGAAGGAATTACGTTTCATACGTAAGTAGGCATAAACTTCGTTGATTGATGATTTACAGCTAAGATATGTTATTTTTTAGCAAATTTCATGTATTATGCTTTTACTAAACTATATTATATAAAGTAATATTTCGTATTTTACGAAATTTTAAAACATAACGTTTTATGATGTACTTTAAATGTTAACATGTCATGTCAATAAGGCTGATTTGCTGTCTCACGAGTGGACACGCTATGGGCTCTATCTAGTAGTCTTTAATCTATGACTCGTACGCTCAAACTGTCAACCGTTACTTCATATTCATCTTTAATTGTCATTTCTGACTTGTCGCATATTGCTATTTTACGTGTTTTCATAAATAAAATGAAGACCCTGTCACATTTTTTACGTAATACACCTATTAGCGCGCCTTGGAAATAAAGTCGACTCGAATGCCGTGACGACTAACGGCGTTTTGTTATATATATAGCTTTACAAAGTCAGTAAAATTTCTGCCTAATCGGGCTCAAAGTTGCGGCATTAAGGAATAACAAACACACACACAATCACAAACTTTTGTTTTTATAAATATGATGATGTGATAATGTGTTTACTTTAGTTTATTTATTTTATTTTATTTTATTTTATTTTGGCAAAAACAGTCATTACAAATAAAAAGTTTTACATTAAAGAAAAAATACATGTGTAACAATAGACAATACATTGCCGAAGATTTGTACATAAAAAAAAAGAAAAGATATGTTATTTATGTGATAACAGCATTAATAAGATAATATTAGTAAGAAATAATTTAATATTAGCAAGAAAGAAAAAAAAAGAAAAGAAAACAACGATAACGTGTATATTTATACAATGTTCTCGTACCAATATGTGTTAAGAAACAACTACTTAAAAGTATTTCTTCAAACATTTCTTTTTAATATTACTTATTGAGGCATAAGTCAGTATCAAAAAATATCAAAAAATTATTTAATTACTTTTCCTTTGAATGAAAATATGCACATTTCCAATTATAAAAAAGAGCACTAGATGGATTGAAAAAAAAAAATACAAAGAATGTTTTTATCTTCCACAAATGGTCATGTAAAAGCTGGTATAAAAGCTATCTGTGTTCCATCGTTCAAAGTCACTCCAATAAAACCTCTCCAATACTAATAATCGCTCGATATACGGAACACAAGAACAATACCATTACCCATACCCTCCGCGTTATCTGCCTTGCGAAACAATCGGCAAATGATTCGCGCAGCAATTACGGGGAAATGACGATTGATCAATGATTACTTACTAAACAGAAGCGGCTTTCAAAGGAAGCAATCCTGATTCATTTTATGCCTATCTGATCATCTTAGATACTTGCTAATAATATAATTCCTACAACATTTTTTACAATTATAATGTGAAATATCTAGTAAAATGACCGATAGTTTTATTAAGTACAGAAAGGCACAAAAGTTTTTAAAAATGCGTGATCAGTTTTTGATTATTAACCATTTGACTAAGGTGTAGAGTTTGTGAAGTTTGGCCTTGTAGTGCTAGGGCGTGTAGAGTTAGAAGCTTGGCTCTACATTAGATCTGCTAACTTTTTGACAGTCCGCGTCATAAAATGTTGTTCTCATGGCAACATCGTACATTAAAACATTATTAGAGGGAGTGGATATTTTATAATAACCTTAAAATATCTACCAATATGAAATTGTTTCTTGTTTAAAATGGTAAAAACATACAATGCATATAGAGTTTAATATCTGCTATTATATTCTTTGACCTAAAGGCTGAATGGGGTAGCTGTCATTAATGTAAGTGACTCCCCGTTCGATGTACGAACGTTTTTGTCTGTCTACTTGATTGATAAAGAAATGGTATGGTTGCGACATTGCGGAACTTTTATCTTAGGTTGCTATTCAAATCTGAACCTTAAACACATGATATAAGACTCAGATTAAAACATAGAATAGATATCGAAGCTTACTTATTTCATTCACAAAAGAAATAATATAGGTAAATGATCTTCATTCTTGTTTTGTATCTAAAAATAGACTATTCTTTGACATTTTGTGCTCAGATTACTGGTAATGTATGTTTTGGAAAATGGAAATCTAATTTATTTTCATATTTTAGAGCATATAATGTAAAAGATCTTGGCCGTGTCCAAAGCTGTCCTTCCGAATTTGGCTGGGAAGGGAGAATAACTTGAACAGAGGAGGTGAGTGTTGACGCGCGTCACTAAGGGTACCCTTAAACCTACACCCGTGTCACAAGTCTCGGGCTCTGTTCGGAGTTTTTCTCTCAGCCACGCGATGGACCCGGCACCCGCACGGTGAATCCATGGAATGCTAAGATATTCGTATCTTTCATTTATAAGAATTCCTGCATCACAATCAGGACTTAACTATATTTAAAAAAACTACCAAAAGAAGTTCACTTGCTTATTCGATCATGCGCCACTTCCTGACGCGCCCAGCCGACCAATAGATCTGATAATAGATCGACCCGAAAGTGTCGAAAGAAGTCTCACTATACTTTTTTTTGGTCTAACCCTCACCCATTCAGGGTGTGCAGCGCGTGAAAAGGAAAAGTTCGTTTAAAAAACTTCATCATCAGTTAATGAACTCCACTGTTGCGCATAGGCCTTTTGTAAGAACTTCCAAATACAATGGTTTAGAGCCGCATCCTATGACTGCCTTTAAGCCGCCTGATGCCACTGGTCCACCTAGTGAAAGTTCGACCATCGCGCTGTTTAATGAGGAGTCATCATTCTGGCACCTGTCCCCGATGTTTAATATCAATCTATAAGTTCTTTGAGGTATTTTTCTCAACGAACCCAGGACCACATAATATGAAGCCATAAATTAATAGCTTAAAGAGCCGCAAAGGTCTTGTGGTACCTAATCGACGGAGTTCAAAGAGCCGATGGACGTTGAGGTCTCAAAGTGCTGGAATGACACAACTAGCGGACTAGATAGACCGACGACATCAAGCGCAGTGGATTTTTAAAACAGGGGATCTGGATTCGATTCCCGGCTGAGCCGATTAAGATTTCTAAATTGGTCCAGGTCTATGTAATGGGGAGGGATAACACCGACAAAGATTTAGCGTTCCAGTACGATGTCGTGTAGAAACCGAAAGAGGTGTGGATTTTACTCCTAACAACTTAGCCCGCTTCTATCTTAGATCGCATCATCACTTACCATCTGGTGTGATTACAGTCAGGCTGACTTGTAATGTATAAAAAAAGAGTAAGAGGATAAGTACAAGCAATTGAAGCCAGTGGTTCTTGAAAGTCCTTGATGCCCAGCAGTGGGCGTCTATCGGTTAATGAGGACACTCCTAACGGTATAACCAACAAACTACTGAACGTCTCTCCATTAAAACTTTTTTTTTTTATCGACTACAAGTTGGCCCTTGACTGCTATCACATCTGATGTTAAGTGATAATGCAGTCTAAGATGGAAGCGGGCTAACTTGTTAGGAATGGGACGAAAATCCACACCCCTTTCGGTTTCTACACGACATTGTACCGGAACGCTAAATCGCTTGGCGATACCTCTTTGCCTGTAGGGTGGTAACTAGCCACGGCGAAAGCCAAGCCAACCAAGACAAATTAAGGAAAATCTCAATCTGCCCCGCCGGGAATCGAACCCAGAACCTCCGTCTTATAAATCCACCGCGCATACCACTGCGCCACGGAGGTCGTCAATACTTAACTTGGTTTGTTAACTTGACATTATAAAAAAAAATATAGACAATTTTGTATTTTAGTTAATACTGTATCATCGCACGTGAATAAATGAACGAACGGCATCAAAACACTCAATGGTCGGATCTCGAAATAATCCTCTTAACTAAATCCCGAGTACAAAACAAACTTACAATGAACGTATTTTTTATTCAACTCAAAGGAGGTTGACATCGCCATTCATATTATAAAAAAAAGATGATACACTTGGCTCTATTACTGATTGCGGTTGCTATCGATAGATTGTGATTACAATTTTATAGTGGATAGTTAAATTCCGATAAATCAGCTGGTATACATTATTGTGCCTATTCTTAGCTCAGTCTTTATACGTACCTATCTAATTAGATCAGAAGTGGAAGTATTAGTAAAGTATTAAATTATTAATATGTAATAAAAAACTACGATTTTACTATAAAAAGATTACCTTAAAAGTTAAAAATATATGTAACAGTTCAATTATTTTTAGAAGGCAATATAACTTTCCATGTAAGTTATACGTCATTGGGCCAAATATTTAAAAAAAACACCATAGAATAACTTGTTATGTGCTCTCATAGTGTCAAATATTATGTGAAAGTGTTCAAATTGCCCGAAAATATAATTAAGTGTATAGTTTCAGATTACCTACTTATTCAATAAAGAACGTTTTAAAGAGTTCGATAGAATACCGTTTGCAACCAGTCACTATCGTATGATACAAAGCGCTGTTCCGGGATAGAGCCCTGATATCGTGGGAGACATAAATAACAGGTATCGATACAAGTGACTTATGTTGCATTGTTATCGATACGTATGAAGTTTTTTAAGAACTTTTCGATAGAACGGCTTTGTGTGAATCAGGAAATAAGTCAACCTTGGCAGATGCGACCCCGACGTTTTATAATTTCAATACAATATAAAAGATCTTGACGACCTCCGTGGATTTACATGACGGAGGTCCTGGGTTCGATTCCCGGCGGGGCAGATTGAGATTTTTCTTAATTTGTCTAGGTCTGGCTGGTGGGAGGCTATCGCCGTGGCAGGTTACCACCCTACCGACAAAGACGTATCGCCAAGCGATTTAGCGTTCCGGTACGATGTCGTGTAGAAACCGATAGGGGTGTGGATTTTCATCCCTCTCCTAACAAGTTAGCCCGCTTCCATCTTAGACTGCATCATCACTTAACATCAGGTGTGATAGCAGTCAAGAGCCAACTTGTAGTTAATAAAAAAAAAAGATCTCAACGAACCTAGAACCTATATTAGATAAGCCTAAAAATAATAATAAAATGTTTACATATTATAAAATAAATAACTTCGCATTATTTTGACACGAGGAGCATCAAATACATCGTCTAATTAAGTCGCATGAATATTACATGCCAATACAGACATCATATCGTATAGAGTATTATATACAGATCAAACAAAACCCTTATTTTAATCTTGGTCGCAATCGGATAAAAACTTAGACGCATAAATAAAGAAATAACGTTAACAAAATTAGTTTGACGGCCGAGTGGCGCAGTGGGTAGTGACCCTGCTTCTGCATCCTAGGCTGTGGGTTCGATTCCCACATCTGGAAAATGTTTGTATGTTGAGCATGGATGTCTTCCGGTGTCTGGGTGTATATTTATATATTATAAGTATTTATGAATAATATTTATAAAAATATTCATCAGTTATCATAGCACCCACAATGCAAGCTACTTACGAGTACGCTTACTTTGAGGCTATATAGCGATGTGTGTAATTGTCCTATAATATTTATTTATTTATTTAAAATTAAATTATCGTCTATAAACTAAATACAGAAAAAAAAAGTTCATTTAAAAGATGCATTTAGTTAATAAATAAATACTTCAGAAATCCCCGGGATTCTCTAAAAATACTCTTCGTTAACAATGATCACCTAAACAAAAACATACGCACATACCTAGTCAAATATAAAATGTTTTTCAATCGAATAAATTGCTCGATTTCTTAGTTTTATTGACTATCTTACAAATTTATATGCACTTTTTACTATTCGATTGATTATATTGCTCAGAATACATTTCATTCCGAGAATGTACAAAAAAACGCTATAAAATCAATACAATAAACTTCAATAAGCAATCACGGGTAATAACGCCCTTGGTAATAAAGTTCGGTTCAAAAGGAATCCTATCTTCAAATCGTACGATATTTAATCATATACGATAGTTTTATCGATCACTTTGCTTTCTTTTCATTTGACCGAGCATGTGCTTTTAGCTTCATTGCCATTTAGAGATACGCGAATAATAATGTAAAACAATACAAATCTTTTTTTATTGCAGTCAGTACTAATAATTGATATGTATTATTTGATGTTGCGCAGTACTCTTGCGACTTATTTCGTTTCTGAGAGTTATATTTTAAAATTTATTATTGTTTAATATACATTGAAGAACATAATTTTAATTTTGATTAATTTTTTCACATTATTATTACTAACAAGTGATGATTAATTACTATCTAAAAAGTTTAAAGCATTTAATGTTAGAATACAAAATGAATAGATTAAAGAATCTGCAGCAACAATAAATTCGTACTTATTATTTACAAAATCAGTAGATATAATAACGAACAACATACAACGTAATAGGAAACCTGCGCCGGCGCCGACGCAGTCTTTAATTTGTAAATCGAACCGCCCGCTAGCGCCATCTATTAGTGTCAATGACCATTTGCCCACCGACGGCTACTGTGCTGCGGTGAGAGTAACCTTTTTTCTTTTTTTTTTCATTAACATTTTGAGTATATTTTTCTTTGTTGATGATCATGAATGTCCAAAATATGAAGAACGTTTTTGCAGCAGTACCTAAAAGCTGATATAAAAACTTTTTTTTTATTTTTATAGATGTGCTGTCGGATAATAAGAAACCATGTTCTATTCCAGATATATAATCTATCTCTCTGCTAATCTGCTTATGTATTGTGGAGCAAAACTAATCCAACTTTGTTTTTTATTGTCGATTACGGCGATGTTGGCTGATTTTATTTGAGCCTAAATAGTGCAGGTGGCTTTATAGAGCATGTGAAAAACAAAAGTCGCTCCCCTAGTTTCAAGTAATAGTATTACAAACTTTAAAACAAACAAAATACTCAATGCAGAATCCAATCTCAAAACGATTTGTCTATCCCATTTTTTCCATACAACAATTATTCGACCGCATCTTAATCTCGATTAGCGAATCATTCGCAATCATAATAATGACAAAACCCCCACAATTCGATTACAGCCTAATTAGAGCCTTATAGTGGAAAACGTCCAGGGAAATTGCTTCTAGACCGAAATCACTGTAATTGAGAGGAGCTACCGGTCTTAACTTAGCTACCTATCCTGGCGTCATAGCTATCACTTTCACTCCTATCGGTGTTTTATAGTCTATCTTTGTCTGATTTCAGTTCGGAATAACTGTTGGTCCAGAATAACATACACGGATTATCTGCCAATCAATATTGTACTCTGTAGAAATGTAATAGGATTTGTAATCAATTGCAATTGCATATGCGTTTAAGACAGTTGGTAAAAGTAATTTTGAGTCGATGATTAAAGGTGAATCGACATTGATTCATATGTGATATTGCAATATTTGCAACTGGTCAATCCCAATGTCCAGTGCCTACAAAACCTGTAAACAATGTTATTATTACATTTTTTTTTATTTTATTCTGTAGTGATATCTACCGTGGCACATGCGCTTGCAGACCGTTTTTTTTTATAAAAATAAAACTGTTTCGTAATTATGGCTAGAGGTATTTCCATTATTAATTCTAGATTTAATTTTTTCAAGAGTTACAGAATATCCATCAAATGTGTCCTTTTTTTTAACGACTACAAGTTAGCTCTTGACTGCTATCACACCTGATGTTAAGTGATGATGCAATCTAAGATGGAAGCGGGCTAATTTGTTAGGAGTAGGTTGAAATCCACACCCCTTTCGGTTTCTACTCGACATCGTACCGGAACGCTAAATCGCTTGGCGGTACGTCTTTGTCGGTAGGGTGGTAACTAGCCACGGTGAAAGCCTCCCACCAGCCAGACCGAGACAAATTAAGAAAAATGTCTATCTGCCAAGCCGGGAATCGAACCCAGGACCTCCGTCTTATGAATCCACCGCGTATACCACTGCGCCACGGAGGTCGTCAATAAAATCTATCTGTATTTAACATATCCTAAACATAATTAAGCATATTCCATTTAAAATTTAGACCAGAAGTTTGAAAGAAAAACGTGTGGTAATGGTGTAGAATGATTTGTTAAATTCTGGTCGCCGTGTTGCATGAACTAACGAGCTAATGACTAAGGACCCCTTTGGTTTCGAAACTAGTTGAGTGAGAATTTCAGCCGTTTATATTTTAATAGTGGGAAACCTTCATTGCATTTTCAAGTTAATTTTCTGTGTTCCAATCCATTTTGATGTACGTATCAAGAGGATTAGTTTTTGGTTAAGCAGCGAGGCAATGACGGGAGATTTTGGTTATGTTTTGATAATTTTTTCACAAACTAGTTACAATGTGTGGTCAGCATTAACAAATTGTTCATCTGACGGTGCGCCGTCAAAGAAACCGCCATCGATTCCGTCGATTTGCCTGCTATTGTAATTATTTTCTTTCCATTTTATTTTCTATTTATCGTTTTGTTGGAAGATATAAACCGAAGAGCACTGTTTGTTTTGTGCGGTGGAATTAGTTTTTTATGGTTGTTGCAATATTTTTATTACTACCATCTTTTAACTGCTTTCGTCTAAAGGTTATAATGGAAGTGGGATATGGGCATATCGTGCATAGTATTTTCTTATTGGGTAAGCATTGTTTGGGTAAATTAAGCGACGAAATCTATTAAGTAAGGGCGTAAAATATATAATTATATGTTTTATTTAACAATATAGAGAGAGCGCAGAATTGAATAAGGCTTGCTGGCGGCTCAAGTACCTACAAATTTCACCAGCAAGCCTTATTCAATTCTGGGCTCTGCTCCTGATTAATGGACACGTATGAAAAGCACTATAAAATCCCGGAAGACTTAGCTATTACGACATCCAGACCGAACATATTTCTTTTTTCCAAACAATTCAAACGTACAGTACTTGTTGAGCTTACAGTGCCGTGGGAAACAAACATCCCTAAAGACCATGTATTCAAAGTGAATAAATATTTTGACCTTACTAATGAACTAACCAAAAATGGCTATGTAGTTAGTTTATACGCGGTAGAAGTGGGTGCGAGGGGTATACCAGCGACGTCTCTCTACAACCTGCTAAAAGACCTTGGCCTTACTAGAAGTGCAGTAAGCTCCATATTGGAACGAGTGTCCAAAGCTGCTCTAGTAGGGTCCTTCCGAATTTGGCTGGGCAGGGAGAATAACTTGAACAGAGGAAGTGGGTGTTGACGCGCGTCACTAAGGGTACCCTTAAACCTACACCCGAGTCACAAGTCTCGGGCTCTGTTCGGAGTTTTTCTCTCAGCCACGCGATGGACCCGGCACCCGCACGGTGAATCCATGGAATGCTAAGATATTCGTTTCTCTCAATTAGTATTTTAAGCAATGGATGAAATAATGGATAAAATGAAAAGGGCAACTGTTTAGTTTTCCGAGCCGGTGGTAGAGTCACTACAGATAGTATAATATAACGTATACTACGTGCCTGTCAAATAAGCCGTATTTGGGTTATATTTTATTCACTACAAGTTAGTTCTTGACTGTAGTCGTGGCTGCTAGTAAGTGCTGATGCGATAAAAGCGAGCTAACTTGTAGGGGATAGAGTGAAATCCAAGCCTCTTGCAGTTTCTACAAAACTGGTACTGGTGATAACGAGCCTCGGTCGAAATCTTCACCAGCCAGATCTGGACCAATAAAAAAAATCTTAATCCATTCACCCAGGAATCGAACCCAGAACCTCCATCATTTTAAACCACCACGCAAACCTCTGCGACACTAATGTCGTTCAACTAAATAAACTATTCAGACTCGAAACTTTGTCCAAGTCCATTATACAAATACTTTTCAGTATTGAACCCAGGGCTTTTGAAGTGTAGGCAGGGTGTTCCACCCACTGCTCCTGTCGCCACTATGACCTACAAGAGACATTCAAGAGCCGACATTCGTCATGTCAACGACCCACCTGTCTCAACTAACTCAATATCATCTCGAAATTTTATTCCCCCATCACGACATCTTTGTATCTTAGGGCGACTGCACGCGGTGGATTAGACGCTGAATTTAATAGACAGAAAGAAAGAAAAATATTTTTATTTGATCAGACTTATACTAAATTATACTAAGCAATAAAAGTAATAAAGTAAATCAAAGACTGACCAAATAAAGGTTTCCCACTCAGCATTATGCTAATACTAATACAATAAGCTAATAATAATAGGTACTTTAATTGGAAAATTTTTATAAGTAGTTAACTTATTCTTTAGTAAACTGTACTTACGGGTTTTGTTAAATAAGTGTATGCTTTATAAAAATGGCATCTTTGAGGGCAACAAGCAAATAAAAGATATGAAATTTCATTTCAGGTAAAGCTTCGATGACTAACCCAATCACACGATATGCAAATATTTCTTTGTTACTTTTCAAGATGTGGACTATGACCGGTGTTACTGGCCAAAATGTACCATGTTAGCGACATAGCGAATATTCGGCCAGTCATTATATACAGCATTACGAAGAACCGCTGATAGTTACAGATTTCGATCTAGGGCGTTACAGTTAATGTTAACATAACTCCGTCTGACTCATGTGTAGTAAAACCTATTCGTATCTCTTTTTTTTATCGACTACAAGTTAGCCCTTGACTGCTATCACACCTGATGTTAAGTGATGATGCAATGTAAGTTGGAAGCGGGCTAATTTGTTTGGAGTAGGGTGAAATCCACACCCCTTTCGGTTTCTACACGACATTGTACCGGAACGCTAAATCGCTTGGCGGTACGTCTTTGTCGGTAGGGGTCTAACACTAGTTACAGAGTTACACCACCGCGTGTCGCAGTCCTTAAGGATCCGTTGAAACAATACGGCACGGCCTGCACTTAAGATCAAACCGATAAATGCGTTATGGTATATTTTATTAAAATTTATGTCTTATTCCAACTTCTCAGAATTTATTAATCGGCTAATATGAATTCTGTGTGTGTTTTTCTTTGTACCGAAACGAATCTGATATTTTTGTGATGCTACCAAAGGCGGTATCGTTTTCGCGGCACCGTGCGTGCACGTTGTGTCGGCCATCTTGGTTTTAATTGATTTAGTGTCGTATTGAAATTATGTTTATATTGTTATAGGTAGGTACTCAGTGCTATATTAAGCTATTGTATAGATTCTATCGCGGGCCGTGAGCGTGGAGACCGAATCCAGAAATTCCGTAACGATAAAAACATAACACCCCCTGAATATAAAAAACATAATATCAAAAGCAAAATTTCAGCATCGACGGCATTGGGACCGTGGCCTAGCTGGTATTTATCGATAGATGGAAAAAGTAAACGGTGATACTTTTAATGACTTTTTGAAATATCACGCTTGTAAAAAAAAATGACTTTATGAAATATCACGCAACCGACGGGATTCAAACCCGCGTCTAGAGAGACGCGGGTTTGAATCCTGTCGGTTGGCAAAATCTGAAAAAAAAAATCAAATCTGGCAATCCGGGCACTTAGAGCGCCTTAGCGCTAGGCCACGGTCCCGATGACGTCGTTAGGTAAACATAAGTTGAACAAAATGCTATATGTAATATATAGCTTTACCGCGGCAGTCTCCGAGTGTCACACATCTTTTTTTTAATGGAATGGTTTTTCATGTTGACCGAGCCGAACTTTTTTTATTTCTTACAAGTTAGCCCTTGAATACAATCACACGTGATGGCAATTGATGATGCAATCTAAGATGGAAGGGTGCTTATTAGTTAATTCGGTAGAGTGGTAAATAGCCACAGCCGAAACCCCCCACCAGCCGATAGTTACACATAGGTATTGGACTGTTATTAATTTAAGTTTCCGAACTTATTGAGTGATGTTATTCGTAGTAACTTTTAAATCAATAAATTTCTTTAAATCATAACAACTTGTTTATTACCTTTGTTAGCTATTTTAATCATATTCACTTTATTTTTCTTGAATTTCTGTTTTTGAGTAATCCCTAGAGGATCACCACCATTTTGACGACCTCCGTGGCGCAGTGATATGCGCGGTGGATTTATATGACGTAGGCTCTGGGTTCGATTCCCGGCGGGGCAGGTTGAGATTTTTCTTAATTCTGTCTGGCTGGTAGGAGGCTATCGCCGTGGCTAGTTACCACCCTACCGACAAAGACGTATCGCCAAGCGATTTAGCGTTCCGGTACGATGTCGTGTAGAAACCGAAAGGGGTGTGGATTTTCGTCCCACTCCTAACAAATTAGCCCGCTTCCATCTTAGACTGCATCATTACTTAACATCAGGTGTGATAGCAGTCAAGGGCCAACTTGTAGTCGATAAAAAAAAAACCACGAAATCTTATCGATTGAACCAATGTTATTGGCCTAGCTCAAAGGGTCCCAAAGCTGAAGGGGTCATGGGCGGGGCACATAGTTCGAGAAGCCACTGGATGTCAAGGGTCCCAATGTGCTGGAATAGCCACCCCGCACCGGAAAGCATTTTGATTCTTGACCCTTACTAACAAGTAAAAGGAGTAGTAAAACTGAGGGTTGCAGAGAGTCTAGCTGTAAGCGGTCGATGCTTATAAATAGTATTTGGACTTCCTTTCAAAACAACAATGTCCACCGCCTGATGATGATCAGTCATTAATTGCTTTAACTGTTCGGACACTTTTGTCACTATTAGTACAAAGCCGAGACACTCGTTATCTCACTATCGTCACTATTGTACTACTTATTGTAAAGGCGAAAGTTTGTGAGTGTGTGTGTGTATGTTTGTTACTCTTTCATGTAAAAACTACTGAATAGATTTTGATGAAACTTTACAATAATACAGCTTATAAATCAGAATATTACATAGACTACTTTTTGACGTAACAACGTCTTATAATTCGATAGAGCCGGCTGCACGTACGAAAAAACATGACGTCATGCGCCGTTACGTCGCTTGAAGTGCAAGCGAGAGCGCGGAACGAGAGACAAAGAAGCACAATCGGCCTTTGCGTTCGGCAGTGTTCGACATCCGTCTATTAAATATAATTATTAAATATATTAATTTTAAAATAAATAAATAATTTATTATAAATTTAAAGTATAAATTTATAAAATCAAAATCAATTATTTTATTAATTTAAATTAATATTTATAAAAATATACTTAAATTAAAAATTTTAATAACCAATTAACCCATCTTTACCCAACGTTGCGTAAACGCAACATTTTATATTGGATTTTTTTTTGTTTTAATAACAAGAAAATACATCAACGAAATGTAAGCCAGTTTCAAGAACAAGAACTAAGAGATGAATTAATTTTTTTTAAATGGTATTTTAATCAAATATACATTTAATTTTTATTTTTCAAAAACTGCTAATTCAGTCACCTAGAGATCGATATAATCATCCAGTCATAAAAAATAAAAAATGAATGAAAACTGAACTTTTTACACTGTATAATGCTTTAGTGATATATTATTTATAATATAAATCACTTAGTTGGACCAAACTACTTACACACGTTGTTTATCTTAGAGTTCCAGGAAGCGTTGCGTATACGCAACGTTGGGACAAACCATAGTAAGTGGTTCTTGTTACACACTTTGCGATTGATGTTAGAAATTTATTATAAGCAATCAGTTCTCGTTATTCAAAGAGTAGAAGCTTTTTTGTTACTTTAGTTAATCGATCATAGAACGTCAAGCTAACAGTGACTCATAGTATTTACTAAAAAAACGATAAGTAAGTGTATAAAAATTAGTAAATAAAAAGTGAAAAGTTGAAACATTATGTTTTGGAAACAAGCACTATATTCTCAAGAAATTTTGAGTATATTCGAAGAGAAAGAGGATTTAGAAGATGCCAATCAAATCGATGCCGTGTATATACCCCCGACGGTTGAAAATGTTACAGACGAAGAAGGCCTTGATGATGACGCGCTAGGTGATTACGACAATATTGTTTCTACTGATATCGCTGGAACGTATGAAATTCACACCGATATTCCCGCAGAACCTGAAAATACGCAAGATGAGCCCGGACCTTCAACTTCGAAGAAGCCAAGACTGTCAAAGAAGTCACCAAAATGTGTTCCAGTTTGGAAAAAAGAACGTCCAACTTATACAAAATTTCCAACAAGTGACGAAATAGCAATGACACAAAATATTGAAGAACGTGTAAGTGGAAAAACACCTTTTGAAGTATTTTTCCTATTTTTTAGCGATGAAGTTTGGAAACAGATTGTAAGTTTTTCGGAAAAGTATGCTCGTGACCATAACTGTCATTTATTTACTCTCACGGTGGCAGAACTTAAAAGATTTATTGGTATATTATTAATGTCTGGATATCATTCTTTATCTGCTACGAAATTGTACTGGTAATACAAATCTAGGGAGACAATCCAAAACCGCGTTACCATCCAATAATCGCTTCGATAATATTGATCATGGTCATAGAGGAGCACGAAAATAAACGTTGAAGAAGATGTCGACAATGTAGAAGTACAACAATTTATGTGTAAAAAATGTCAAGTGCATCTTCATGCTGATTGTTTTAAAATGTTTCCCTCACGCTACTACTCTAGTGTCATTAAACTGTTGGTAAAATTGAAGTTCAGTAATCCCAACGTTGCGTAGACGCAACATTTCACGGAATGTAAACTAATTCATCAATATTTTTTTTGTCTTTATTTTATTATTTTTTGATGTACTTATAAACGTAATAAACAATAAAACCATTAAATATGCATTTATTTCTCACCTTGGGAAGTAATGGGTTAAATGCTACCATTCCATCAGTATTTTTTTAAGACATTGTCACGTTCAACTATCGTCAGTAAACCGACTTTACAGACAACCAATTTTTTATTCCGAAAATTTTACGGGTATTTGATCTATGCATATGAAACCGCGGGCGTCGTCTAATAAATCATAATCTCGATTAAGCTATAAAACAACACCATGATTACAAGAACCTACAAATAATAGTCTCGTATTACAAAACATACTTAACCCCGCATATTTAACAATCAATTTATATCCACGACGTTAACGATTTATCAGTTGTAATTTGTAGATACTTATTTAAATCGATTCTTAATACTAAACATTGCTAATGAAATTTTTCAACAGCAACAGGCAACAGCCGGTCGCACAGGCCCCCGAGAGTTCACACACACCGCCTCCGTAACGACCTTGTTCGCTCATTTGTCAAAGCGCGTGGATATTTTATTTATTACGGACCCTCCACGCGTAAGGAATACCTGAGCAATATCAACAATTTATCTTTTCAACTCGATATAAATTAAATCAACTTTAAAGCAAAGGCAATTAAACACAAAATCGTTTGCAGTGTTGAGCTTTGAGAGAAAATATCTGAGATGTTAATGCCTTTACAGATATCGTTGGCCCAATAGTTACAGGTATTATTGTTTCTCTAATATCTTGACCCGAGAGTGCATATTCCGTCGGCAAAATGAAGATATAAATTATCACTTTAAAGATATTCGTAAAAGAGAAATAAATTAAAAATCTATAGACGTGGCGGGTCGTTCGGGCCAGGCCACCGTCTTGAGTGTTAATATATTATACAACATGGGATATTCTCTTTGGTTCCGTATTTGTGAAGTGAAACTTCAAAAATTTAGTGTAACATTATTTCGTTACGCGTCACATTTTTCCGTTACGCGCCATCTTTGACTTATGGAAGTGACGTGATAAATATATATATATGTTATATTGAAGTGATCAGCAAAATCAAAGGGTTTATTTTAATTCTAATTCCAGTAAATTTCTAAAAAAAGTAAATCATTACATTTCTTTTTCTAATACTTAGGTGTAATTATGATATTTATTTTTCCACGTTATTTAAAATTAACCTCAGTTTTTGATTGTATTTTTCAATACACTAACACGTGGGTGTAATTATGGTATCAATTTTTTCTAATACTTGAATGTTGATAAGTTAGTTAGTTAGTTTCACTTCTAACACTTTTTTTTAATGTAATCTCACCATCTAATGCTAAGAATTTCTTGTGAAAGTAAAACTCAATATTACAAACACTAAACGAGGACCTCGTGATTCTAAACCACATAACCTAAACACTAGTCTGGCGGTCTTATTTCTGTGAATACCACTGACTGAGTGACTCATCACGAGATCCACACTAAACACTCGATTGATTTGGAATTTAAGCATAGTTATTCATTTCGCGACTTAGACGCTCCTAAAAACGGCTTTTTTGATACTTCTAAGGGTAAGGGATCTACGCGGTTGAAAACGTGGGGCTCCTTTAGTTGTTATATAATCAACACTGACTTACAGATTGACTGACGAATCACGAGATCTCAAAATCTTTACACTCGATTGACTTTGAATTAAAGCATAGTTACGCATTTCGCGATGTGGACGCTAGATGGAAGCATGTTAACTTGTTAGAAGTGGGATGAAATCAACACCGCTTTCGGTTTTTACACGACATCGTACCGGAACGCTAAGTCGTTTGGTAGTACGTTTTTATCTGTAAGGTTGCAACTAGCCACGGCGAAAGCCTCCCACCAGCCAGACCAAAACAAATTAAGAAAAATCTCAATCTGCCCCGTCGTGAATCGAACCCTGGACCTCCGTCTTATATATATATAATTTAAGAAATAGAATTTCGTAAATTGGGGAAAAAATCGACCCAGCTGGGAATAGTACCCAGGACCTCCATCACCTGCGCATACCACTGCGCCACGGAGGCCGACAAATACAACTTATCTCTACGCCACGTGCTACACTTATCTCACTATGTTGTCACAGTTAACTCTTCGATTTATAATTTAAGATGTATCTGATTCGCGACACTATATTATTTGCCTCGGTCGCTGTATTCTTAGAATGCACCCACACGTTTGATACCTAGAAAGGTTACATATTGTTTACATTATAAGAAAACTATCTGGAAGCGCCATATTTTTTAATTGTGGCTCTAAGCATATGGACGCATTTTTGCCACTCTTCTTCACTTCCTACGGCAGCTGCTTTCAAGTCTGTGCAGCCGTAGCACTCGAAGAGCGCGTGCCTTGGGGTATCTTCTTTATCGCAGAAGTAGCAAACCTCGTCTTGTACGTACCAATGGCAAAGAGGTAAGGTGTTTTAGTCTGAAGGACTTTAATTACAGGCCCGTAAATCTTCCATTTACACCTTAGGTTGACGGACACAGGCGGCAAGTATGTTCTTTGTATGCCCTGCGAAGCGTTGGTTTTTTATAAACGATGGTTTTCTACTTACTTCATCAGGTGGGCCATTTAGTTAATATATCTATTATTTTTCTATAAGAAATATATTTTGACGTGCCAACGTCTTATAATTCGATAGAGCCGGCTGCACGCACCAAAAAACATGACGTCATGCGTCGTTACCTCGCTTTGAGGCGTTCCATGTAAGGCTTGAAGTGCAAGCGAGAGCGCGGAACGAGCGACAAAGAAGCACAATCGGCCTTTGCGTTCAGCAGCGTTCGACATCCGTCTATTAAATATATTAATTTTAAATTAAAAATTAATATATTTATTATAAATTTAAAATATAAATTTATAAAATCAAAATCAATTACTTTATTAATTTAAATTAATATTTATAAAAATATACTTAAATTAAAAAATTTAATAACCAATTAAATGCTACCATTCCATCAGTATTTTCTTAAGACAGTGTCACGTTCAACTATCGTCAGTAAACCGACTTTACAGACAACCAATTTTTTTTGTGATAGTCAATGCCGCAGCTTTTAAAATAATTTCTTTGAATTTAATTCGAAAATGTTCAAAAAATCCACAGTTCCTTACAGTACTTACCTATGGT
Source organism: Mycalesis mineus (assembly GCA_034621355.1). Lineage (NCBI taxonomy): Eukaryota > Metazoa > Arthropoda > Insecta > Lepidoptera > Nymphalidae > Mycalesis > Mycalesis mineus. Next base: position 6,794,294 of record CM067888.1, read on the forward strand.
AAAAGCACGGGCAGCTTTTTAAAAACGACGAAGGTCTGACCTCCGAATCGGTGATAGAGTCACTACTATAGATTATATCTTGAAAAGGTCAGTAAACGAAAAATCCACAGTTGCTTATACTTAAATTATATCTATGGATGGGCAGCTTTTTTAACAACAAATGTCTGGACATAACAGCCTGGTATCCGAATTAGTAAAGTCTCTACAAATAGTCTAACAGAACGTATCAAAAGTGCTTGTAAGGTAAACCTATAGTCCGGTCAATTTAGACATTCGAAGTTACTTAAAGTCCCAACAAGCTGAATTTCTGTGAAGTTGTTCATATTATGACGATAACAACTTTTATAACTTTTAGAATCGTTATATCTCAGAAACGGTGGCTCGTAAGAAAAAAAGTATTGATACATTTTTTATAGATAATTTTATGATCTACAATTTTTGTCTGAAGTACTTTTATGATAAAACTTACCGTTTTGCTGAAAATCGCGAAAAACTCATTTTTTTGACCTTTGACCTTGAATTAAATTTTTTCCTTACAGGGGAATGATGGGGAACTTCCAGACATTGTTTGTAATTATGTTTTGAACAACTTCACAGAAATTCGTTTGTCACAGTTGGGACTTTATGTAACTTCACTCTCATTTTTTGGTCTAAATTGACCGGACTACTACTTCAATTAGGTTTTAAATAGCTATGACTTAAATATATTTTTTGCTTCGTTGATTCATCTCAATGTCGCTTCCATTGCAGCTGCATCTCGACTGCGCCTGGTGGTCACCCAGGGTGCCAGCTATCCGCGTATCCTTTATGCATATAATAAAGGCTAGCCTTTGTGCCCGCCAACAAATTGATCACGTCTGTACTATCAGAAACTAAACTAACTAGCACATTACTAATACTGTATAAATATGGCGTTCTGTATTATCTAGCTTATATAAAAGTTTAGATTAATTACTTAGGGAGAGAGAGATTTACTTAGTCATATTTCACCACCATCATCATTGTCAGTCTATTAACGGTCCACCACAGGGCCAGGCCTACCTCCTTATAGGAGAGGGGATATGGAGCGTACACCCACCACGCTGCTCCAATGCGGGTTGGCGGACTTAGGGTAATAATGTTTCGTTTATTAACGATCACTATCAGATATTGATGATAGCGACAGGGACCGACGGCTTAACGTGCTCTCCGGCACAGGGGTAAAGCTACCAACTTCTCGTTTCCGGGCTTGGAATGTACCTACTGAAAATATCATAGAAAAATGAATAACTCAGAATTGTTCCGGCTACCTGACCCTGGATTCGAACTAAGGACTTCGTGATCGAAGCCACGTAGGCTGACCACTAGACCAACTAGGCAGGCGAGGTAAAGATTCATAAATCTGTACTTATCGTTCAGACCTAAATTCAGCTCATCAACTGATGAGCTGAATAGAGTTACGCATTTGCGACAGAATTAGAGTGTTTCTCCGAATTTAGAGAGAATTATTATCAGCATAGGTATCTACATAGTTTTCTGTCGAAGCTGGGTAACTTTTTTTGCTTGAATAGGCCGGATTTTCGCGGAAAATAACAAAATAAGTAAATTATATAAATAATAAATATTGTATTGAACATTTACAAAATAATAGCTTACATTAAGAAACGAGGAACAGCTTTAAAGCATACGACCGCCATAATCGTGGTCAAATCCAAATTTGATCCGAAAAAAAGAAACAAGTTAAAGAGAAATGTACACATAAAGATGTACAAACATACAACCTTTGCCACGTATAACATAAAGGTCTCAAGTACGTGACTGATGTATGGTGATATCGCGAGCTAGCATCTGATCTCAGGGTTCGTTCACTTCTTAATAGCCTTACGGGGAATCAGAAGACGTGATGAAATCAAAATTATATATGATCTTTGTTAAAGGTTTGCAGAAAAACTGGTTAATTTCAACTTAGATTTGTGTGTTTTATTCTTTTAAACCTTCTTGTTATTAATTAGTAAGTAGTAGGTAGCTGCAGGCAACGACAGGTGAAGAATTTAAGCGACATTATTGAGACTAGCCAAATTTACTCTGTGCGATCGTTGGTAGGAGTAGGATAATACCCACACTTCTTCGGTTTCTACACGATATCGTACTGGAACGCTAAATCGCTTGGCGGCACATATTTGTCGGTAACTAGCAACGGCCGATACCAGTCAAACGATATAAAAAGTAAGAAATGTACAGGCGTTGCATCGATATGCCACGATATTATTTCCATATATTTCTATAGCATTTACGATCTCAGAAAGTAAATATGGCAAAAATGTATGGTTTGCATGAATTTCTATGTAACAAGATTCGCGTCAGTCGTCACTCATTCGTCCGCCGTCCATCCGTGATCCGTCAATTATTATTAAAAAAAAACTTATAATCACTGTCTAGCATATTCTGGTACCACTGTGGAAAAATATCCTCTTGTGACATACAGCACAAACATGTAGTAGCGAGATAAAACTACCAATATCAGCCTCTGAATTATCTACACACTTCATTCCCTTGTCATTTCTTATAATTTTTAAATTGCCTCCCGAGTGATTGTTAGCGTTATTTCGTCGATTTTTTGTTAAGATTCGATCTTTCTGATTGACTGCACTTTGCTACCGGACCTTAATCGAATAATTTAAACACATACAATACAAAGTTATACTTACGCTTCGAAATATTGTTGACATTCAAATTTCAACCTTATTTGTAACCTAATAGTGAATCAGATGCACTTATAGTGGTGTAATTAAGTCTGTCGATAATATTTTTCGATTATAACATTCGATTTCCATTTGAACGCGCTCGTCAGCCGGCTGTGTTTCGAACGCGTCGAACGCGAGTTCCAAATTCAAAATGTCAATTCGATCTTATAAAAATAATCTGTTGAAAATATTTTTTTAAGTGTTGCGATCGCATTAAAATGTTTTAGTTATGAGTCATAACAATATTATTAGTTGTTTGTTAGTACGTATTATTCAGGCACAGGTAAATAACAAAATACGCATGCTTATGCTTTATCTAGGAATAACTAGAAGCTTCTTTGTTTTCGTCTACGTAAAAGTCCTTGATATTTTTTCTTCTACACATGATATTCATAGACCAGTACGTGTATGAAGCGATTACTATTGTTGAACATGACATACAGCTATCAAAAATTTTGGTAAAAAAAATCATAAAAACTTGAGTCCAAAGCTTCCATCCACTGTAAAAAAGTACAGTTACATGAAGGTTGATAAAACTATTATTTTTGAAGTGAAAAATTTAGTGTAACATTTTTTCGTTACGCGTCACATTTTTCCGTTACGTGCCATCTTTGACTTATGGAGGTGACTATATATATATATATATGTTATATTGAAGTGATCAGCAAAATCAAAGGGTTTATTTTAATTCTAATACCAGTGAATTTCTAAAAAAAGTAAGTAATTATATCTCTCACACGTGGGTGTAATTATGGTGTCAATTTTTTCTAATACTTGAATGTTGATAAGTTAGTTAATTAGTTTCACTTCTTACGAGTGTACGCTAGTACACGCACACATTTTTTTTTCATTACATAGGTATTTATGCAGTGTGTCATTTGTAAGACTTTTAAAAAGACAAATGTTATCACCTCCGGACAAAAACGCGTATTTTCGATCTCGCAGCGGGTGCCGTATCCCGAATTGACAGACAATAAATGGGGACACCCAGCGCTTTAACTGAAGAAGACATGCATTAAAACAACCATTATTATAATTCAAAGTGGACATTATGTTAAGGATAAATGCTTATAAGTTATAAACTTCTAGCGTTCTAATAAATAGTTCACATGATATTTTGTCGTTATTTTCTCTATACTTTGGTTTCGACGTTCTGGGTCTAGAATGTCCTACTAAAGCTCATATCTGGTCACGAAGTAGGCTTCAGCAATTCCTAGTTAGTACCCTGCCACCAAATACGTACCGTCAAGCGATGAAGATGCGTGGAAACCTTTAGAATACACTCGTACCATCCTCCAAGTTAGCCCGTTACTATCTTAGATTGCAGTCACTTAATATAACAGAAATGGCAATCTAATATCAGAAAAGCATCAGCCGTAGGATGGTCACTGAAATACCTTTTGAAGCAACTTCTAAAGAGCACATTCTGAGGTGGAGGAGATCTATGTCTTAACTCAGCGTGGAAGTCACAACACGTCCAATTTGTCAACTACAAATTATAATATTCCTCTATTTTCAAATCATTAACGTACATAGTTGTGCACATAAGTTAAATAAGGGCAAAACTGAGCGGTAAGCGACGACACGCTTCGGCACGCTACATCGCTTGATTCCTTTTTTGTATAATACAACTTTGTACTTTAGTCTTGCGAAAATAGAGATGATTTAGATGCTGGCAAAATTGACGACGCGCTTCGCTTCGCTTTGCTTTTACATCAATCCAAGTAAGGCCCCAGAAGACACGCCAAAACGTCGACCGTTCTTTTGTACTCGCCTAAACCGAGCAATGTCTAAAATTAGTTTCTTATATCTTGCACCAATCACGAAACACCATTTAGGTGAAGTAACTGACGATTATTACTCGAACACAATACCTGCATTGGGCAATTTGTTTGCCATTTCTTGACCGAATTTATACTTTAGAGTTATGTTTATTACTCTCTCTGAGACATTTCGATGTTCGAGAAACACTCGAACCCTTATTTGTGCTTCTGTTTATTTTTAATATTATAAAAAGTTTTTTAAAACTGAAGTTGTATGTTAATGTTCTTATGTTACTAAAATAGAAATAAGGACGACCTCCGTGGCGTCGTGGTATGCGCGGTGGATTTATAAGACGGAGGTCCTGGGTTCGATTCCCGGCGGGGCAGATTGAGATTTTTCTTAATGTGTGGGAGGCTTTCGCCGTGGCTAGTTACCACCCTACCGACAAAGACGTATCGCCAAGCGATTTAGCGTTCCGGTACGATGTCGTGTAGAAACTGAAAGGGCTGTGGATTTTCGTCCTACTCCTAACAAGTTAGCCCGCTTCCATCTTAGACTGCATCATCACTTAACATCAGGTGTGATAGCAGTCAAGTGCCAACTTGTAGTCGATAAAAAAAAAATAACAGCGGCTGAAACGCATCAGCGTGTAGTTTAAATTCTGATATGTTATTATATTATTTACGAATAGATATAACATAATACTATTATATCTAGTAGCATCTATAGCTACATTATTATAGGTATTATTATTATTATAGGTAACCTTCTTAGCCTGGAGTTTAGAAGTTGGTGGTCTTTCTCTCCCGTGTTTCGGAAAGCAGCTTGTCGGTTATTTAAACCGACACATGAGAACCAGATAGGCGGGTTCTCTAAGATGAAAGTTACAGGTACGTTGAAAGAAAAAAGGCTTGAATTTTGGTTGCGGAGTGTCCGTTATTTTATTGCTTCGATTTATATACAGAAGGACATAGACATAATAGAAATAGTTCATAAACAAAACATAGACACAAAAATAGTAAAAAAAATACAGATAAAAAATGATAATTATCTTAAGCTATAATTGGGCTATAATTTGGCGTTGACACAGCTTAAGCTATCGCTTCTGGATATTATAATAATAATAATTTATTTACTAAAAAATCATTTACATTTCTTAAAATTACCCTGGACCCCCAAACTAGATATCCCGTGACTTGGGGGTCAGTCCTACCAGATTGCGATATATTACGTTACTTAAAATGGATGGTGTGTACATTATCATCATTAAATTTGGCGTCGCGTGGTGGGTCTGAGTAAGCTATCCCTACTCCTATTAAGAGGAAGGTCTGGCCTGGAGGAAGGGATGAATAGAACCGATAAAATAAATACAAGGATACTGTTGATAATTAAGTATGAAAAGAAGAATAGTTAACTGATCACCAGTGGTGCAAGTGCGAGTTTTTCACTGAGCGACTACGTAAAAACGTGCTCACTCATGACGTCAAATTATATAGAAAAAAAAATTGGTTGTCTGTAAAGTCGGTTTACTGACCATAGTTGAACGTGACAATGTCTTAAGAAAATACTGATGAAATGGTAGCATTTAATTGGTTATTAAAAATTTTAATTTAAGTATATTTTTATAAATATTAATTTAAATTAATAAAATAATTTATTTTGATTTTATAAATTTATATTTTAAATTTATAATAAATATATTAATTTTTAATTTAAAATTAATATATTTAATAGACGGATGTCGAACGCTGCCGAACGCAAAGGCCGATTGTGCTTCTTTGTCGCTCGCTGTCGCTGTTTATTTTTAATATTATAAAAAGTTTTTTAAAACTGAAGTTGTATGTTAATGTTCTTATGTTACTAAAATAGAAATAAGGACGACCTCCGTGGCGTCGTGGTATGCGCGGTGGATTTATAAGACGGAGGTCCTGGGTTCGATTCCCGGCGGGGCAGATTGAGATTTTTCTTAATGTGTGGGAGGCTTTCGCCGTGGCTAGTTACCACCCTACCGACAAAGACGTATCGCCAAGCGATTTAGCGTTCCGGTACGATGTCGTGTAGAAACTGAAAGGGCTGTGGATTTTCGTCCTACTCCTAACAAGTTAGCCCGCTTCCATCTTAGACTGCATCATCACTTAACATCAGGTGTGATAGCAGTCAAGTGCCAACTTGTAGTCGATAAAAAAAAAATAACAGCGGCTGAAACGCATCAGCGTGTAGTTTAAATTCTGATATGTTATTATATTATTTACGAATAGATATAACATAATACTATTATATCTAGTAGCATCTATAGCTACATTATTATAGGTATTATTATTATTATAGGTAACCTTCTTAGCCTGGAGTTTAGAAGTTGGTGGTCTTTCTCTCCCGTGTTTCGGAAAGCAGCTTGTCGGTTATTTAAACCGACACATGAGAACCAGATAGGCGGGTTCTCTAAGATGAAAGTTACAGGTACGTTGAAAGAAAAAAGGCTTGAATTTTGGTTGCGGAGTGTCCGTTATTTTATTGCTTCGATTTATATACAGAAGGACATAGACATAATAGAAATAGTTCATAAACAAAACATAGACACAAAAATAGTAAAAAAAATACAGATAAAAAATGATAATTATCTTAAGCTATAATTGGGCTATAATTTGGCGTTGACACAGCTTAAGCTATCGCTTCTGGATATTATAATAATAATAATTTATTTACTAAAAAATCATTTACATTTCTTAAAATTACCCTGGACCCCCAAACTAGATATCCCGTGACTTGGGGGTCAGTCCTACCAGATTGCGATATATTACGTTACTTAAAATGGATGGTGTGTACATTATCATCATTAAATTTGGCGTCGCGTGGTGGGTCTGAGTAAGCTATCCCTACTCCTATTAAGAGGAAGGTCTGGCCTGGAGGAAGGGATGAATAGAACCGATAAAATAAATACAAGGATACTGTTGATAATTAAGTATGAAAAGAAGAATAGTTAACTGATCACCAGTGGTGCAAGTGCGAGTTTTTCACTGAGCGACTACGTAAAAACGTGCTCACTCATGACGTCAAATTATATAGAAAAAAAAATTGGTTGTCTGTAAAGTCGGTTTACTGACCATAGTTGAACGTGACAATGTCTTAAGAAAATACTGATGAAATGGTAGCATTTAATTGGTTATTAAAAATTTTAATTTAAGTATATTTTTATAAATATTAATTTAAATTAATAAAATAATTTATTTTGATTTTATAAATTTATATTTTAAATTTATAATAAATATATTAATTTTTAATTTAAAATTAATATATTTAATAGACGGATGTCGAACGCTGCCGAACGCAAAGGCCGATTGTGCTTCTTTGTCGCTCGTTCCGCGCTCTCGCTTGCACTTCAAACCTTACATGGAACGCCTCAAAGCGAGGTAACGACGCATGACGTCATGTTTTTTCGTGCGTGCAGCCGGAAATCGAATTATAAGACGTTGTCACGTCAAAAAGCGTTTACTCTCGCTATAACTAGATGGCGCTACGCCAATCCCATATAAAATTTGCGTTTACTGTTTTCGATATCGACGCGGTAAAATCTCACACTAGCCACACTGATCAATTGGACACCTATTTGTGTTATTCTCACAGTAGTTAAAGTTGATTTCTTTAGTAATTGGCAAAGTTTTCCAGTAACTCCCATAGGTTTTATATCAAATTTAGCAATAACAAACCACCGTGCTTCATCAGAATTCCTATTACCCAACAGCCAATAAAAGTATTATATTGCAAAATGAGAAGGCGATAACATAGAACGAAATTATTACCGGAAAATGTGGGGGGGTGACGTTTGGGGGCAAAACGGGGAGCATTTAAAAAAGTTTGATTGAAGCACCGACTGGGATAAACTTTTTGATTGTATCCCGAAGGTTTGAGAAAAAATGGAATAAACAAATTCGGAAAACAGGGCACGGTTTGATGTTATTGAAATGGATGTTTTTTTTTCGTTTCATTAATTAGATTAATTTATGTTATTCATATTTATTTTCACAACGATGATGGATGTAATGCCAAACATTGATATTTTCTATTAAAATATGTTATTTAGTCTTTGGGCTTATGAAAAATAATTCTTTTGCATGTAATACTAAAATTATATATTTTATTAAGCGCATTCTTAATAATATATATAATAGCTAAAATTTATTTGTACGGAAGGATTGACGGATTTTTGTAAATTTTTCACACAAAATCTACTGAATGCTTACATATCAGACGGCCTCCGTGGCGCGGTAGATTTATAAGACGGAGGTCCTGGGTTCGATTCCCAGCGGGGCAGATTGAGATTTTTCTTAATTTGTCTTGGTCTGGCTGGTGGGAGGCTTCCGCCGTGGCTAGTTACCACCCTACCGACAAAGACATACCGCCAAGCGATTTAGCGTTCCGGTACCATGTCGTGTAGAAACCGAAAGGGGTGTAGACTTCATCCTACTCCTAACAAATTAGCCTGCTTCCATCTTAGATTGCATCATCACTTAACATCAGGTGTGATAGCAGTCAAGGGCCAACTTGTAGTCGATAAAAAAAAATAAGAACACATAGGCCAAATTTTATCCCCAAATTCCTACGGGGACGAGAACGATAAGCGAGTGAAACTGCGGCGTATTCTTGTAATTGATAATCTCAGATGGATTCTAATTGAGATATGTTCCAACAAATTATTTTAAAATTTATTTATTTCAAACAAATACTAACATCGATTTGTAATTTTTCAACATTTTGTACCCTTTAAAGAAATTATTTTAAAATTTTAAAAGCTCCCAAATGTTACTATAAGCACTAAATTATTCTTTTGCTTCGAGATCGAGTTGAACGAAGAATATTTCATTAAAAACTTACAATAAGCAGTATCTGTACTACGCTGCGTGTCAGAAAAGGTTTTGTGTATTCTGTAAAATGTCTAGAATTTGATAAATTGTACTAGTACATTATAGTTTACAGTGTCCAGCCGCAGTTTTATAGTATGAGTTGAAATGCTTGTAACATATAAAAAAATGTTAATTAAGACATTTTTTTTCACTTGTAGACAACAGAGATAAATAATATTTTTTTCGCAAGTAGATAGTAGAACTATGTTCGGAATGCATTAATTTTTAACATGCATAGAAACTTTCATTTTGATGACTGACATTCAGACGATGTAAAATAAACTCAAGTACTGGTAATGAATAGTTTATACCTTCACTCCTGATGGTAGATGGTAAGGTCAAAAGTCAATCAATGGTTTCCATAGCGAGAGATTACTGTTTGATAAATATAGGCAGCAGATATTATAAAAATTAGCTTGCAAAGTCCCAAAAACATGGTAGCAACAGTAATTAAGTATAATATAACAAATTAATTATGAAATGTTAATGGCAATGCCAATTAAATATGCTTTTCTTAGGTTAGGTAATAATTTTAAGGTTCTTATGCAAACCAGGTTGTTTTTATTTTTGTTAGATTTGCATTATTGGACGTAGCATTTATAAATGTCACAAATGGGTTGGTTCGTCTCGACAAAGTTAGATTGGCTGGCATCGAATGATGACTGTCTGAGATACGTGGTAAAATACCCTCATTTATATTTATAGTACCTACCTTACTATCGACATGCACTTACTCGTAAAAAATAAATAGTTTTTATTTAAAAAACTAGCCTTTATATTACTATAATTATAAATGATTACGTTTGCCTTCTATCCTAAATTATTTAAATTAACCCAATAATTATGTAAGAGTTTGAAAGTTAACAGTTGTTTCATGTATGGTTACTTAGTTCTAAATAGGAGCAAGATTGATTATAACAAAAAATACTAGACTCAGTTCGTTATCGGCTTAGCCCGCCCACACGTATTATAGCAACGTGGTGGGTTTAAGCTCCATCTCCCCTCACTTACGAGGAGAGAGAGTACTGTCCATTCATCCACTCTTCAGTTATTATATATTTACTTATACAGCCGCCGGCCACCGGTGGCTCAGAATCGTTGTGTTTGGAAGTCCCTAAAAAAGCCTATGTCCAGCAATGGACGTCTACCGGCTGTTAATAATGACGAATCAAATATAGTGTCAAATGCCTAGTAATATTATTCTGAGCCCGCCATCCCGAATTGAAACTGAGTGGTGAGTCTATGCTCCAAATTACCTCTGCGTTGCTGTGGTCTATTAAAATAAAAAACTGCTTAAGTTAGTATTAGTGATAGTGATGAATTTTTGCTCTAGATTCTACAATATTGCATAAATATCGAGAAATTTCTTCTCTAACAATAAATAACCGTTTAACTAATTAACGTTGTCGTCAAGCTCGCACGTGATTAAATTCTTTGGAGGAGATCAAATCAATTTTAAATTGACACTGTCAAAGATTAGAAAATTGTAGAGCAGTCAACCGATATAGATTTCAGTTAACTCGCATCAGTTTTAAAAACTATTGCAGTTTACTATACTTTATAATTCTTTTTAGAATATAGGTATATATATAGGTATATTATCTACATAATTGATTTCAGCTGGGCTCGATTCTAAACTCTATTATATTATAAGTATAGATAAATAACAGCTATGAAATTCAATAAAAACTAAAAGCACGATTATTCAAACAAAAATACTAATAGTCGTACAAATAGTAAATATATATTTACTATATTGGCCATTTTTATACACTTGACCAATGTTGCCATCACCCCTTAAAATAATATGCTCTATAAAATCTTAAAGGCTGTATAGGAATGGGCAAGACTGTAGTCCAATAATCACGGATCGAACCCAATACCGCAGAGATTTTATTGTCTCTGTGAGGCTATTAAGAACCATGCTTTCAAATAACAGGTGAATAATATTTGACCACTCTGTTTAACATCAACAGTATAATCTTTGTCATATTGGGTTAATTTTATTTGACGTTTTGACAGCTCCGTCAGAATGGGAGAGGTGCATTAATAACGATACGTTAGAGCGGGAAGGAAGTAATCAATAAAGATTAAGTTATCAGCAGGTGCGTCAGAAGCTATTGATTAATTAGCATCTGTCAAAGATTGATGAAGGTATCGACAAAAAGAAACGAAACATTATAAAGTTAAACCGTTTATAATAATTTAATAGTAAGTATTATGTGTTTTTAAATGTTATATAAAGTGGATTTAAAAATGTTTATTAAATTGTATTTGATACTAGATAAAGTCATTAATTAGGATTTACACATTATAATTATTAACTAATTTATTAAAACTAAACTTTAAGTTAAGTATGTTTGTTATGGTATACTTTTAACCGACTTCAATATAACGATGTAATGAATTCAGCTTGTATAATTTTGTGTAAAATTAATTCTTGTGAGAAATTAAATTAATTAATGTGTCTATTTTTTTTAATTGTACCCAAACTTGTATAGAAGTATAGATACTTCTAGTATTTGCAAACTTTCCTGTTTCCTGTCCTAAGCTATTTAATTTAAATTTTTCAAAAAAAGTATATGCCAGATTTTCTTAACATCAATGTTTCACTCGCACCATAACAATTTTTGGTGTAAGTAGGTTCGTCTTTATTGCACTCACGGAGTTTGTTAGTAAGAAAGTTTGCAAATACTAGAAGTACTTCTATACAAGTTAGTGTAAAATTAAAAAAATAGACACATTACTTAATTTAAATTTAAGAAGTATTTATGGTAAAAAGATTTGTCTTTTATTTTATAAATTAAAAGACGAACCTATTTACGACAAATAAATATATATCAAATAAAAAATGTCAAGGATCATATTAAAATAATTATTGTCAAAGATAAAAAAATATAAAATTAAAAATAAAATACATGTTAGGTCAATGTCAAATCCTGTACCTATTTGCATATTCCTGAATAGTGTAATAAGTTTTATCTATCAAATGCTCCTGCAGCTTATGTTTAAATATATTGAAATTCTTGATGAAATGAAATGAAATGAAATGAAAATGAAATGAAAATTTATTGTTTCACAGTGGTACATAACTGATAGGGCTGAGACCTTCTAGTAAGTACTAGACCTGTGTCAGAAGGTCCCGCTCTTCCCATAAGTAGCTACATATTAACAAATTTTCATAAATAATAATTAAAATTAACCTTAAATTAAATTATATTTACTTATAATTCTACCATGCAACCATGCGAGATAGTGTATGTCTGTGTGTGCGTGTGTGTGTGTGTGTGTGTGTGTGTGTGTGTGTGTGTGTGTGTGTGTATGTTGAGTATAAATGTGTGTACGCGTGTGTTTTGGTTTGTGTATGTGTATTGTCTTAACTAAATGTTAACTTATTTAGCAACTCTCAATAGATCCTCCGTTTGATCATAGGTAAGAGCTTGTAACCATGGCGTGAGCTTCCCCTTACACTCATAATATTTTAATGGGTAAATATTTAATGTTTTATTAATTTTATTATATAATAGGCCTGATTGTTTCTTACATTGTATAGCTGCAAAACATGTTTTAGTTATCACTGAGGGCGCAACATTATCTTTAATTCTTTTATTTAAATTAGTGAGATCATAGGGTAAGGCTTTATGTAATTTTAATATGGTATTTAATATATATAATTGTCTGACTGTTAACACTTTACTAGTAGAATATAATAAGTCTGTGGGATGCTGATAGGATTTAAATAACATTATTTTTAGTAAATAACGTTGAGCACGCTCAACTTCGATAAATCTGGTCTTTGCAGCTCCTCCCCATAAGGGAATACAATAAGTAACAATAGATGATACTTGCTATATTTGCAGGTAGTTTATTATATAATATGCAAGTCATAATAAACACACTATTCCCAAAGTGTGCTGATCTGCTTACAGATACAGACAGTTTATCCTTGTGTCTTTCACTATGTATTGAATTGTAAAGATGTATATTTTTAATATAGATTCAAGAATATATATGGAAGGGAATGTCAATATTTCATTTCATTTATTTATTTATTTATTTATACACATACAATCTTTATATATACAGCTTGGTGCTCGTAAGCTCTTGTCGGCTTTTCTGAGCACTGCACATTCCTCTCTTAATCTAACTTATGTCTAATTTACATACAAATATTAGCTTAAAATCGAAGAAAACAATTCAGTGAGTAAATATTATTATAAACGAAAAAGTTATATTACCAATAAAAAATAAAAAAAAATAAGAAAAAAAAAAAAAAAGAACGTCTAAAATATTCTTTGCAACTATCTGTTTGTTATTTTATAAATGTCTTGTTATTTTATAATGTGTCTTTTATTTTATAAATTAAAAGACGAACCTATTTACGATAAATACTTATTTCGTATAACGAGAGGGTAGTACGGGGTAAACAAGCAAGCATCTCGAGCCGGACGAGCTATTGAGTCATGATCCGAGCTCTCTGATACTCACAATTCCGCAGCACTATAACTCAAAGAGCTCAAGCACACATGACACAAGGACTCCATTCAAGGCGCGGCCTGGCGCGTCGCCTACGCAATCAGGACTGCCACTGATTTTGTTTTCAATTTATTTACTGCCCATGGAGCAAGATAAAAAATAAAGGGCAGGGAGCAAGCATGAATTAGGAGAGCAGAAATCATTTTGACTGATTATATCTCTTTAAATTGTTAAATAAAAGTTTAAAGGTACTTAGGATTTAATGCTTGTGGCAAATATCGACTGTCAGCGGAATTATCTGTGTCATGCTTTCTGCCACCAAATAGCATTGTTGTTGTCTGGTCGGAAGGTTATAGCTGCCAGTATTACAACAGGTAGTTACATAACTAATAACTATTCTTTAGGCTGCACTTCAACGCATTGCAAAGTAATTCATTTTTGTAGGCGATTTTTCCACTTAATAATACGTAAATGTCAGTAACAACGACGCTGTTACGTTCATTTTTAACCGACGAAAACAAAACGGAGGAGGTTCTCAATTCGACACGTATATATTTTTTGTTTTATTTTTTTTTTTATGTATGACCACGCATAACTTTTTACAGAGTTGTCCGATTTTGATAATTCTTGTTTTATTGGAAAGGGCATACTTCCAAGGTGGTCCCATTGTTAACATGTTAGGATCTGATGATGATATCCTGGGGAAATTGAAGGAACTCTTCAAATTTTGGAGGCACGCTTACAGTGATTTCGGTCTTTGTCTCGGTATCGGTAGTTTTTAGGCTACTAGTGCCATATAATATACTATGACAGTATAGTACGAGTACGATACGTGGCAATAAATCACTAAAAAGTAAGAAATAAAATTTTTTAACAAAAAATAGAACCGACTCAAAACGCACTAAAAAGTAAAAAATAACTGTGCCATCTAGTTGCTTTAATTTACTTAAGCATATCTAGGAGTCGATGCCAGCCAAGGTTTGTTCTTTAAGGACGTTACCTAGAACCCACAAACTGCTTTACTAGGTAAAATAAAGGTTCCTTAAACTTGGCTGGCACCGACTTCATAGATATGCTTAAGTAAATTAAAGCAACTAGATGACACAGTTATTTTTTACTTTTTAGTGCGTTTTGAGTCGGTTCTATTTTTTGTTAAAAAATTTTATTAGTGTAAAAATATACTTATTCAGTTTGCATACGAGGTTTTTTGCACAACTAAATGTATAATTTATGATACCTATTAGCGTTTAAAAAGCACCATCTATACTAAAGCCAAACTCGATTGAGAATGCATGTCAACAAACAAATTTAAAATGAAGGTAGAACATGCAACACATTTTATGCTTAATACATTTAAAATTATGTTTTGTTATTGTAAAAAATCTTATTTAAAATATATTGAATATATTAATTAGTTTTAAGCCTACTAATCTAATTTATTGTCACGAATTCGTCATTAACTATTTATTTAAAAAAAAATAGATGTAAAATGACTAGTGATTTCTACCTTCATTTTTAACTTGTTTGTTGACAAGCATTCTCAATCGAGTTTGGCTTTAGTATATGTCTAATTATTTTGTCTTCTTTGAGCTTTTTTATTGAGAAAGAATACAATAAAAAGCTCAAGCTAACTTATCTTGATAACTATACAAATCATGCGCACGTGGAATGACGGCAAGAATACTGGCTGCACTTCCGCGTTGGATAGCCAGGCTAATCCTTTCTGCCAGCCCTTCTATCACCAGTTGAGGCAATTCTTTAAGCTAAAATTTTTGCTAAATCTGACGGTTAAGGCAGCCCTGACATAAAGCGATATGTATCATCTATGCGAGCGCGATATTTTTAACTCGCAACTACACACTTTGATTCAATACCCCATTGTGCGCAGTTGACAATGCTGCCACGGTAATGCGTGCCCTATGCTATCCTCTAATTTTCACTGCCAAGCCTTTGGTATTATTGCATTATGGTAAATTAAAATGGAAAATGATTTAAGTTAGAGTAACTGCTATATAGTGAAACACATTAGAGTGTCCTAATTCTTACGAATATTGTGAAATAAATAAAGAGCCTACTAGAAAGAAAGAAGAAAATATATTTATTCATATTTAAGAGTTACAGACAATACAGTTATAAGTATTTATAAACAGGTATGCATATGCATATATGTATACCTAGGGAACCTTGGGTAGTTGCCACATACACCTATCTGTAACCTTAAAAAGAAAAGGTGTACGGCTCAGCATAATGCCGTGTATTGTGACATACATGGCGCTGATTTTCAGCCGTGGCCTATGTGACATCACAGACATTAAAAATTAAATCAATACTTAAATAATAAGCACATACCTATATGTTAATAATAATATATATAATAATAAATAATTACTAAGTTGGATGTATGTAAAATAAATATATACCTATAGAAAAAGAAATGTGAATTTATATTTTGCATACAAGTAATATAATATGATGAAGAAGAGAAGAAGAGAAGAAGAAGATTTGGCGTTCTGGTCTTATAAGAACCGAAAAAGGTACTTCTAACAAGTTAGCTCGCTTCCATCTTAGATTGCATCATAAGTTAACACCAGATATGATTGCAGTCAAGGGTTAACTTGAAGTGAATAAAAATGATACCTATATATAGATAGTATAGTTGAGATAATATCAAACAAACCTCCACGCCTACGCGAGTAATTACCCAGTGTCGGCAGTGTGTCCCGTCCTAATCCCCACCAAGTCGATGACTTAGCAGCCCCATTCATACCACAAATAAAGTCGGTGGAGCAAGTCCTTTATTCGCGTAGAAATCATAAATCAATGGACCTTAAGCTGAGCCTTTATTGTGGAAACTGATTCTGTCACCGCCTCTAATCCTTTAAGAGTTTTCTTATAACTCTCTTTATGTGTAGCATATGCGCGGTCATTAGATAAAACAACGTAAAACAAAATATTAGGGACTCGTATACTTGAATTATTTTTGCCTGGCACTTCAACATATTTAAATACTTTACAATTAAATGCAGGCAATTGAAACGGCGTTAAGTAAAACCGAACTAAAAAAATTTAAAACTGAGGGTTTGATTCCAGCCAGTTAGAATTTTCGTACCGTACGTTCGTACAATTCTAATACAGTTTTAACGATTATTTGGATGAAAAGGATTATTTGGGTCATATGTTAAAAATATCGGAAATATTCTTTGAAAAAGTCTGTCATTTTACTTGACATATTAAACACATTGTGGGTGTCTATTGTCTATGAATGAGAGCAAAAAAAGCATTTTTAGTCACTCTCCAGTGCGACATCGTGTATATTACGTCATATACGCAATCTATAAAAATTCGGACTGTGGAAGTGTTAAGAGGGCCAGTGGAAATAATTTACACAATACTAGCTGACCCGGCAAACGTTGTTTTGCATTAAAAATTAATTAGCCGATTCTCAGACCTGCTAAATACACATACAAAATTTAGTAAAAATCGGAAAAGCCGTTTCGGAGGAGTACGGTAACATTGCGGCAGGGAAATTTCATATATTAGATAATATCAGTAAGTAAGTAGGTATTTATGTAAACTTACATAAATAAAGACAACTTTAAGATTTAATTTTTTTTTATGACAGAGATATTTTTCTACTAGACTAGCTTAACTTTTTAAAAATGTGAGTAGTCTGATTTGAAATAAAGAATAAGAATTTCAAAATTGTATGGCATAAATTCACTGCCGTAAAATAATAACCTGCTTCTGTTACCTTCCACATACTGCCCATCCATACAAATCATCCCAGTGTTTGTTTGTAAGTCACAATAATCACCGCTCCACTCAATACCAACCTCTTTGTAAACGAATCTTTTTGTTAATTTTATTAATTCAACCTCTCATCCTTTGAATCAAGATGAACGTATGACAAATCGTATCAGAAGACGTTTATAATATTAATAATTCAACAATAATGAAACGTTTAGTGGTTTTTTAATTATAATTAATGCTCGATATTAAGAACTTTCTTATGTTTGTTTAGATATGTAATTAATTTAGATATAAAATTGTATAGGCAAAGATTTGGAGTATTTGAATGAGTAATGTTTGAAGTTTGAGTAGGCGTTGATCATTTGGAATTGAGATATTTGTACCGACTTTCACAAAGGAGGATGTATAAATGCATGTTGTTATAGCTGTTGGGCTTTTGTTTTTGTTTTTCCAAAAAAATCTTACAGGTGGGTATACATATTTATACTAAAGCCAAACTATATTGAGAATACTTGTCAATAAACAAATTAAAAATGAAGGTAGAAATCACTAGTCATTTGACATTTAATTTTTTTTAATTAAATTGGTAATGACGAATTCATGACAATAAATTAGATTAGTAAGTTTAAAACTAATTAATATATTCAATATCTTTTAAATGAGGTTTTATTTTAAAAAAAACATAACTTTAATTAGGCATAAAATGGGTTGCATTTTCTACCTTCATTTTAAATTTGTTTGTTGAAAAGTATTCTCAGTCGAGTTTGGCTTTAGTATGGAAGTACATGTGGAAGTTAAGAATTTGGTAATATTATACATACCCGCCAACCCGCATCGAAGCAGCTTGGTGGGTGTACGCTCCATATCCCCTCTCCTATAAGGAGGGCGGCCTGGCCCTGTAGTGGACCGTTAATAGGCTGATCCTGATGATGATGATACTCACCCCTCTACATCAAAATTAGTATAAAATAATGAGTATGAACATTGTCCATGGTTCACAACTTGTTAATAAAACAACACAGAGAGAATTAGCAGGGATAACAGACGAATGACACTAATAAATAGAGCGCGAATTGGACACATTCGTTGTTCATTGTCATTCATCCAATAATCGCCTTTAGTCTCAACGATTAAAATTATCTTTTAAGATGGTGACATGAGTAGTAAAGATTTATTTATCAATATATTAAAAACTTGCGATTTTTCAGCACCGATTTAGGATTTGTTAAGGACTCCAATATATTTTGTTTGCTGAATTATTTATTTTCTGCAATAATAAAATACGTTTTCATGTCGCTCTCTCATTATCAGTCAATTTTTGTTCGGCTTGGCCTGAAAATGGATTTATACCGTTATAACAGCGAGATGCCGTAAACATTGGCATTCATTTTATGATTGATAAGTTATCTCACACATTATTGATTATTATAGTTATTGATATAAAAAGTACGTATATATCGTAAACGGTTTATTATCTTCAAAAGTAAACACGATCTTATACAAAGACCACAATACGCCGAAAAAACGTTAAGTGACAATACCACGTGATAAAAACGAGTCCCCAATTACAACAGACGCCTTGGCCTGATTGTAGCCTATTCAGCAAAAACACATCGTTTTATGAAACGATATCGTAGACGTTAGGTTATCTTGAAATGTAAGCAAGATCCCATACGAATAGACCACAATACGTGGAAATGACGTTTAGTTACAATATCACGTGACCAATATGAGACACTATTTACAATCGATGCCTTGGCATGATTGTAACCTATTCAGCAAAAACACATCTTTTTATGAAACGATATCGTAGACGTTACGTTATCTTGAAATGTAAGCAAGATCCCATACGAATAGACCACAATACGCGGAAATGACGTTTAGTGACAATATCACGTGACCAATATGAGTCACTAATGCTATCGACGCCTTGGCATGATTGTAGCCTATTCAGCAAAAACACATCGTTTTATGAAACGATATCGTAGACGTTACGTTATCTTGAAATGTAAGCACGCTCCCATACGAATAGACCACAATACGCGGAAATGACGTTTAGTGACAATATCACGTGACCAATATGAGTCACTAATTACAATCGACGCCTTGGCCGTCTCACAGCCATTAGGTCCAATTTAATCTCGTTAATTTAATCCGAAGCTGTACTGCCCACGCGAGGAAGTCGATCATCAGCGTTTTTAACGGTATCGGCTTCACCAGCACGAGTGGTATGTTTTATGGGGACGGAGAATGGGACTTTAATAAGTCCTTTAACTCATTAATTTATATACGTCACAATCATAATTTTTATAGTGTAAAGAGGTCAATGCACCGCCTTCTTGTATGTATAGATTTCTATTTGTACTTTGCTAAAGCTCAGGACTAAATTTTTTTTTATCAACTATAAGTTAGCCCTTGACTGCTATCACACCTGATGTTAAGTGATGATGCAATCTAAGATGGAGGCGGACTAATTTGTTAGGAGTAGGATGAAATTCACACCCCTTTCGGTTTCTACACGACATCGTACCGGAACGCTAAATCTCTTGGCGGTACGTCTTTGTCGGTAGGGTGGTAACTAGCCACGGCGAAAGCCTCCCACCAGCCAGGCCAAGACAAATTAAGAAAAATCTCAATCTGCCTCGCCGCGAATCGAACCCAGGATCTCCGCCTTATAAATCCACCGCGCATACCACTGCGCCACGGACGTCGTCAAAATCTTGTCAATAATAGGTCTCTAGTATGATAGACAGTCTATTATGTGAGACGAATGGTGTAAACTACAATAAGGCGGTGGGTTTTCCTCTCTATACTTTCTGGTTATAGAGCCAGGTCTGCTTAATGGAGATAGGACAAAAATGACGAGTATCAACGGTTGTCAGCGACGATATTTTATTCCTTTTTATGGATAATATTATTTGTTTGTACATAAATAGAATGTGACCAGTGAACACGTAAGTATCCTCAATGTCAATCATAAATTAAATACAAAAATAAATTGCTATCCCATGTTTTCCTCGTTAAAGACCCAATAAAGAAGTTCACATAATGTCACTCGCGTTCGTTAGTTAGGGCATGCAAATGGTATTCAATTGATCTTTGGAAATTTCGTTAGAACATTATTGTACACGAAAATAAGTCTTGATGGCATACAAAGAAATCAAATTATTCTTTCTGTCAATGCTAAATTACTGCCACACCTTTTTCCTATTTCTAGACCTATTTAAGAAGTAAAAGTCCCCCCTCTAGTAACATATTAAATCCAAAATACAATTATGATTATAATAACTGTCAACTTGACTCATTTCACGAGCATAGTTCTAGTTTATTCATTGAAAATCTTGATAACTATTGAAAAGTCTCTATATTGTTTTTGTCAATGCTAAACTGATTCCACACCTTTTTTCTTTCTCTGAATACAATTAGGCTATCCACATGACCGAAGATGCAGCCATCCTCTAGTGAAAATAATAAAAACTACAAGGTCATGAATGTAATTTTCAATTAAAGCCATGCATATTAATTTTTTGCCAATTAATTGAATCAAGACAGCACTTAAAGAAGTCAAATTATTCTGCCTGTCAATGCTAAAAACCACACCTTCCTTTCTCTGGACACAAGAAGTCCACACACAGTCGCGGTCGTTTGCTAGTAACATTAATTAAAAAATACGATTATAATTATAATAACTTTCAATTTAACTCATTTGACATGCATATTAGTTCTATGGCCGTTCATTGAATCTTGATAATTTAATATAAAAGGTGCATAAGAACATTTCTAGCGAAACACTGATGATTAATTCATTCAATTTGTGCAAAACACCTTTATTATTTTTCATGTTGCAGTAATTTGTAATAATACGAAACTAACATGACATTCATTTATTCCTATTTCCATTCATTTGTGAATAAAGTACAATTAATAATTGCTGCGTAATTAATTTCTCATTGCCTTTTTGATTAACATGTACTTACATTACATTTGTCGTTAAAACTACTAGTAATAAGTAACATACCGTACTTAATTTTCTATTTACATTACACATTTTACAACAATGTTCTCTTTAACTTTGGGTTCCATGCACCGTAGGAAAAAAACTAAAGCTTGTAGTTGTTGAGCAACTAACTAGGACACCGTACCAGAGCATTTTTGTGATATTGTCCAATTATTTTTTTTCAGTCTTATACCTAACGGAGTCGTTAAAGAACAGACATACCAAATGAGGGTTAGACCAAAACTCCAAAAATTCTAAAAAGGTAATTCTGAAAAAAATAACACTTTAAATGTGTAGATACATGTTAATTAGTGGTGAACCTTTCGATTGATACTTAGGTAGGTAGGTACCGACTGTTATACTTTTGTTAAGTTTTTAACAGCGTAGCTTAGATAGTGGTTAACCGACAGAATATAAGTATAATAAAATAATTCACAATATCACCAATTATGCAACTATAATTTATTCACTTCAAATTGAGAATCGTAATCGAAATAATTTGTCGTCCATTATCCTGCATAATAAAAACAGCTTACGAACAATTATTATGCCTAATACAGGAGAGGCACCCAATTTCCTCTCTCTTGGACCCCTTTGTGACACTAACTGCTTCTTATTTACCATACAATGAAGCGTCGAATTGATCTGATCATCTTATTTTGAATCTCCAAACACGTGCGTAGATATAAGACATGACGACAGAGATTATTGGAATATGAGCTACACGATAGAGCAAATGAAAACCTTTTTACGATCTCCGGGACGCAGTGGATAAATATTATGACCTTACTAATGAACTAACCAAAAATGGCTATGTGGTTAGTTTACACGCGATAGAAGTGCGTGCGAGGGGTATACCAGCGAAGTCTCTCTACAACCTGCTAAAAGACCTTGGCCTTACTAGAAGTGCAGTAAGCTTCATATTGGAACGAGTGTCCAAAGCTGCTCTAGTAGGGTCTTTCCGAATTTGGCTGGGCAGGGAGAACAACTTGAACAGAGGAGGTGAGTGTTGACGCGCGTCACTAAGGGTACCCTTAAACCTACATCCGTGTCACAAGTATCGGGCTCTGTTCGGAGTTTTTCTCTCAGCCAGGCGATGGACCATCTCCTCATCAGGAAAAACTCCCGCGTCACCCGCACGGTGAATCCATGGAATGCTAAGATATTCGTCTCTCTATGACGGAGGTCATGGGTTCCATTACAGGCTGGGCCTAAATAGATTTTCTAAATTTGTCCTGGTATGGCTAGTGTGTGGCTTCCGTGGCTAGTTACCACCCCATCGACAAAAACGTACCGCCAAGTCAATTAGAGTTCCGGTACGATGTCATGCGGAAACCGAAAGAAGTGTGAATTTTGTCCGTCTGTTATTTAATGGTTTTATGACTATTAGTACTCAAAAATTGATTTTTATTTTTATCGTGTCTAAGGGTCCGGACCTCCTAAACTCCCACTTATATACGCCTATGATTCATAATTTAGATTAAATAATATAGAAGACAAAAGTTAGATAGGTCTGTATTCATGTTGTAAGTGTGTGTGTTGTAAGTGTTTTGACGACCTCCGTGGCGCAGTGGTATGCGCGGTGGATTTATAAGGCGGAGGTCCTGGGTTCAATTCCCGGCAGGGCAGATTGAGATTTTTCTTAATTTGTCTTGGTCTGGCTGGTGGGAGGCTTTCGCCGTGGCTAGTTACCACCCTACCGACAAAGACGTACCGCCAAGCGATTTAGCGTTCCGGTACGATGTCGTGTAGAAGGAGGATAGGATAGGAGTGTGGATTTTCATCCTACTCCTAACAAGTTAGCCCGCTTCCATCTTAGACTGCATCATCACTTAACATCAGGTGTGATTGCAGTCAAGGGCCAACTTGTAGTCATTAAAAAAAAAAAAAAAAAAGTCGTAGACAAAGCTCAGACAGCGTCCGTTTCGTCTGCTACTAAAAACAGTTGTCAGACAGTTTTGTCTGAGGACAACCTTATTATGTCTGCCCAGCTAAGATATATCGTTATAATTTACATATGTTAACGCTTGTAAATTCGGTGGGTTGTGCCACCATTGTCTTTATAGACGATGACTCAAGTTGGATTTGACTTTTATCTTCGGTTTTATCGGTAATTTGTTATTTATTTCATTATTTTTTAAAAAAAAGGTTCCTAGCTTATTAATCGTCTATATAATAAAAATGTGTGCGTGTACTAGCGTACACTTGTAAGAAGTGAAACTAACTTATCAACATTCAAGTATTAGAAAAAATTGATACCATAATTACACCCACGTGTTAGTGTATTGAAAAATACAATAAAAAACTGAGGTTAATTTTAAATAACGTGGAAAAATAAATACCATAGTATTAGAAAAAGAGATGTAGAATAGAAATTCACTGGAATTAGAATTAAAATAAACCCTTTGATTTTGCTGATCACTTCAATATATCATAATCATATATATATTTATCACGTCACTTCCATAAGTCAAAGATGGCGCTTAACGGAAAAATGTGACGCGTAACGAAAAAATGTTACACTAAATTTTTTTCCAACCCCGATAAAGAAGTTTCACTTCAATAATATCCCAAAAACTTTCAATTTGAAAAAGCGTATGTCGTCTGTAAGACGTTAATATTCATTAATTTAAAAAATTAAATAGGGTTTTTTTAAGTGACCAATATTCCTCGAATACATCTTAATGTAGTTTGGATTAGGAGTGGGTACGGTATTAATTGGGGATCGAGTACATTTCATATCGATCGTGAGTCCGGTCCCTTAAAACCGTTGACGCTTAAACTCCACGAAAGTTATTAAAAATAATTAATTTATTATGCGAGTGTAAATCTGCAAATAATATCAAAAATTTTAATTTCATCACACAATGATATCATTACAAATGCACGTGTCGATGATTTTTACGTCAAACAATATTCGTATTTCTTTTTAATTTCATAATTTGTGTTTTAAAATAATAGTAGGTAGTCTATCTAGATATCTAAATATTACCAATGAATATGGATTATAAAACAAATCGGTCAAATTGGGTAACCAACAGCAAGTTGCGGTTAAAGTTCGCAAATTGGACTCAATCAACATTGCGGTTTCGAAGTGTTGCACTTACAAAATACTTCTCAAATTTTGATTGCGTACCTACTTGTACTGTAGTAGACTTAGCTTTGACGCGAAGTTTTTAGTTTTAGAATTTTGTCAACTTCTGGCTTATGTTTTACTGTATAGAAATTCAAACTGGTACATAAATGTATATTTTAATGCGTAGGTATACCAAGTTTAGTAGTTACCTATAACTAAGAAGTAGGCTTACGTTGAAGTTTTAATTAGAACCAGTTAGTTTCTTATAAAATAGTCAAAATAGGAATGAGCCAAATACACATATACCAGAAAACATTAGTTTTGTATAATTTGAATATTTTTTTTTATTATTGACAAATTAAGAAAAATCTCAATCTGCCCCGCCGGGAATCGAAACCAGGACCTCCATCTTGTAAATCCACAGCGCATACCACTGCGCCACGGAGGTCGTCATTGAATTCAATGCCGATAACTCATGGTCTTAATGCCCCGATTGTTAGCCTTTCGTTATACTATATTTACGTTTCATATTATGTCGATAATGCGCTGGTTGACTATTAAGGTAAATAATAAAAAAATCTTCTATTGCAAAATCTTGAAAATCCTTTCTGGATTTCACAGGACTCTACTACGGGTTGAGTCTTGGAATTTTTAGTTATCATCTGTAATCCAAAAAATCTTTTCAAACGTCGCCTTCGGGTGCCCACTAGGCTGAATCATCGTCTCGCTTGTTTAGTGTTGGCCTATGTGGCTTCGATCACGATGACCTTTTTTCAACTTCACTAAAATAAACTTCCAATAGTAAATAATAAATTAAACATAATCACCCTATTTTCAAAGTATCAGAAACCATTTAGGTATTTTGACCCATGGGAACGAAAATGTATTGGGATTTATCTAATTTAATTCTTTAATTAACACTCATAGAGGTGACATTATTTAATTTTTTTTTAAATTTTTTATTTATTTTTTTATAAATGTATTTTAATGTAATATATTTTTTTAATGTCCTCTATGAGTGTTAATTAAAGAATTAAATTAGATAAATCCCAATACATTTTCGTTCCGATTGGTCAAAATACCTAAATGGTTTCTGATACTTTGAAAATAGTATCGCGGAACGCTTGGGTAACCCTTCATATATAATAATCACCCTAGACCCACCAACCTGCATTGGAGCAGCGTGGTGGGTCTACGCTCCATATCTCCTCTCCTTAAAGGAGGGAGACCTAGCCCGTAATTAGGCTGATAATGATAAAGCAATGTCTCGTTCTGTAGCTAGTTTCGTAATAAAACAAATCTGTTCAGTCGTCGCTCTCCGTTGCCCATCCACAAGCCTCAATTATCGGCCATCGCGCAGCAATCATTCGTTATAAAACTAATTGTGTACATATATCCTGCCGATCGCGATATTTCATGCCCTACGTACTATTAAAATCGAATTACTTGGATCACAGCAGACATGATGCAATACTGTCTTGAAGCAAAACACGCATGAATAATATAAAAAGTTTTATCATTAATATAAATTATCATCATGATCAACCTATTAAATAAACAGTTCTCTAAAGTACATAGACCTCATTTATTTTGTAGGAGTTTTAACTCATTATGCTATTCCTATGCGGGTTTGCCAACTTCCCAGTCCCCAATAATTTATCAATATTGGGTGGCCACTCAATATTTAAGATAAATTATTGGGAAAAAGGAGACCTCAATTTCATCACTTCACCTCTTTCACCTCTATATCATACAGTTTATTTTTTGTTGCAATGCATCTATACAATTGTATTATAAGGTTACTAACTAATGATCGTATAAACAAATTTCATAAAAGTAGCAACGCATTAGCGATGAACTTCTTGAGCAAAATTCTTGAAGCTCTTATTAAGAATACCGAGAAACCCGCATTTAAGCAACGTGGTGGAGTCTAATCTAAGATCTATGATATATGATAATCGTGAGCCTGTAATGGGTTGTTAGTTAATACACTGACAAAATAATCATTGATGATTAATAATAAGATTATTTAATACCATAGTAATTTATATTAATCGTTTGAGATGTTTTGTCTCCCGTCTGCGCTCGTCCTCTCAACAACTGAAGAATGATCCGCATCTTGATTTCCTTTCCAACTATAAATAGTCTAGCTTCGATTTGTGAAGCCATTTGATGAGGGGTTATTTCACTATTTCACTAAATAGCCCGGCTATTGCCGGCGGCTCCGCTTACATTAACCCAGGTCTTTTATACCTACCTCCCTATATACTTAATGATACCGTGCCATCTATTAAGTAGGTATATTATTAGCAATTTACGTGCTTATACGATTATGGTATAGTATCATGAGTGTACTGAGTACTTCAGTTTATTCTATGACTATAATTATTTATTTATTAATATCGTTTTTAATACATTTATTTTAATTCCTTTTTTAATTTTAAAGGACTAAGTTGGTACTTGTGGATCATGCTGATCAACTTAATTGCTTTGTTTTAATCTAATTCTATTCTCTATTTGTTTAGTGTGATTTCTTTTTTATTATTCTTTCTTCTTATTTTCTTTCTTTCTTGTACACCCTTTGTTATGTTTACTCACTTAGTCTCCTAAAAATAATTCAGTAAATAGCAACCTGGTAGAGATAGCTTTTGAGCGATAAGGTTGCCTACTGTACCTGTCTGTTTTTATTATTGTATTGTTCTTTGTTCATATGTTCTACAATAAAGTGTACTTTCATTTCATTTCCTGGAGTCCTGAGTTTGGGCATGAAATATTGGAATTTTCTACTAAGATATTCACAGTAAAAATTTTTTGCTTTTGTTAAAAATTTTCGGAATGACCATATAGTTATTATCATCTGATAGTCATCGTTTTAGGAGCAAACATTATATAATCTTACACCCCGCCAGCCTGTACTGGAACAGCGTGGTGGGTCTAAACTCCCCTCTCTGTAATGGGCCGTTAAAATAGGCTGATGATAATCACCATAATTAAAGTACCAATTACAGTTTATAAAAAACGTTAATGTTAACAACTCCCGCGCATAGCAATTTAATTCGCTAGCGAGGTTAGTAGCGACATCTATCTCTGGATAGCGTAAACTCAGATAAACAAGATGCAAGATTAGCATTTACGATAAATGAGTGAAATAAATGGCTGTATAATGTAAACAGTATATTTAAAAAAAAAA
The DNA here is from genome assembly GCA_034621355.1 of Mycalesis mineus. NCBI lineage: Eukaryota > Metazoa > Arthropoda > Insecta > Lepidoptera > Nymphalidae > Mycalesis > Mycalesis mineus. The sequence continues at coordinate 6,822,168 of CM067888.1, forward strand.
CATTTAACTGTAAATAGTAATGGCAGTTACTATTATATTTTTGTCCCCATTTATCTTGAAAAATAAAACATGTTTTAATATTTATTTATTAATTTACCATGGTACATAATTAAAATTTTAAGCTGATTATTTTTCTTTTTTTATTTCGTAAGTAGATAAAACTTTTTTCCCCAACCTACTTCAAAATATTTTTATTTAAAAACAATTTGCATATTTTTCTACAAGTTGGCCCTTGACTGCTATGACACAGTCATGATGTTAAGTGGTGATGCAATTTAAGGTGGAAGCGGGCTAACTTGTTAGGAGTTGGATGAAATCCATACCCCTTTCGGTTTCTACACGACATCGTACCGGAACGCTGAATCGCTTGGCGGTACATCTTTGTCGGTAGGGTGGTAACTATATGATTGGTAGTAATGATTGCCTATTAGGTATGCTAAGTATAAGTTTAGATACTTCACCATAATGCATTTCAGTTTATGTACTCTCAAATTTAAGTGGACATTTATTATAGCAATCAAAAGAGATTTCACATTATACTTATAAAAACTAGGTAATTTATATGTAATGTACAAACAAGATGTTGATATCGACATTTCTTTAATTTTGTCCCATTAGTTCTATATAGAACTAAACACTAAACTCTAATATGGTGTGTCTAGTTCTATAGAACTAAAAATTGGGGGTACTACTGGGATGCACCCACATGTTCCTCGCATATGCAAAAAAGTACCTTAAGCACTTTAACTGTTATCCTTTAATTTAACCTTAGTACAAGCACTAATGAACTTGTTAACCACATGATTATGTTAATGAACTCGTGGATCAAGGCTAATCAACGTTTAAGATTACATACAACGATAGCATCCAAACAGAAGCACAAACAATTTTATTATTACAAGCAAAATTCGTATAAAATTTAATATTTTTGCAAAAGCCGTCATGACATTTCAAAACTAGTTGTCATCCTTCCAGAAACATATGGACATAATATAGCCTTCAATCGATCAAGCGTGAAATTGTCTGTCTCTTTCCGTTTAGCGATACTGAGTGACCAATATATTGGTTGGAGGGAGACGGGTAGAGGGACAGACCACGCCCCCATCGATCTGATAATGAAAACAACTTGCTCCGCTCAAGCGCATGATTTTTATCTCATCGTGAGTTTGACTTCGCGATTACAGCGCGCTGAGGCCTTTTGTATTTAAAATTATCTTTATTTAAGGTGGCCTCGCACCGGTCTTCATACCGCGAACATAATCTTAATTCAGGCAGCGCAAATTCGTTGAGCAGGTTGAACTTACGCATTTTTGAAACGTCATATAAGCCTATTTATAGTGAAGAGTACACCAATTTAAAAAGACATAGATGGAGGTAGAGACCTTCGGTTCTGAAGACATTATGTCAAGAAAAGCCGTTAAGAAACTTGAATTTTAAAAACTGCAAATTTTACTTCTTCAGATTTTAAGATGCAGTATTAGCAACACAAACTTATAAAATACAAACTCATCCAAATAACAATCTATAATAATAGTGCAGGTAAAAGGATTCATAAACAATAAAAAAGCGTTTGCATGAAATGGTAGGTGTATATAATAGCTCATTTCAATATGAGATGGTAACAATAGATAGATAGCTTAATAGATTCAATACTCGTACGTACGAGCTTTGAAGTGTAATGTTCATAGCTTGTTCACTGTATCATCGATGCGCGCTCTGTTCGCTGTTCTAAGCACCATGGGAAATCACCCTAACAATGAACGTGGGAGCTACGGATATTCAAAAATGTTTTATTGCATTGAGTCACGACTGTACGTGATCCCTCATGGGGTTAGAGTCGTTGACACGGTAATGACGGATCTTGATTGCTCTTGTCTACGATCGGCATTTTCACGAACTTAATACTTACTTATAGATATATTAATATTAAGAAGAAAGCACCTGAGAACGTACAGCGGTCCGTTTTATTCGCCGGAGACGTCTGTACGAGTATGGCTGACGAAATGTTGTGTCCGACATCGGGCGCGTGTACACAATATGTTCATTCTTCTCCGTACAACACTAAGGCCTGTGTGCACCAAGATTTCGGTTATCATAACCAACGGTTAACATAACTTTACTATAAATTTACTGTTCACGACAACCCGTACGCCGGTTAAGGACGTAAACCGGGCGGTTATCTTAACCTTACGCCCTTATCCGGCGTACGGGTTGTCGTGAACAGTAAATTTTGCGTTTGCCTTATGTTAACCGTTGGTTATGATAACCAAAATGTTGGTGCACACAGGCCTAAGTGTCCGGCGAATAAAATAAGCTGCTGTGCGGTGGAAAAAACGGACATATACAACCGTTCTAGGAGATAAAACTTCGTAGTCGATAGCAGCAAGCGACGTGTTGCTGAGACACTATGTACTAGTTTCAATGTGCTTACGTAAAACCCATGGTTGAACTCCCCGTACATTCACTTCACCTGCTGGTGTTGTTTTTGCTCGAAAGTAGGCTGTTACATACCTAATGTTTACCTTGAATACTAATCACAATTAATTGTTTTTTCAACCGATGATGTTCCGAAAAGCTTTGACTAACGCTATAAGATGCTTCCTTGGTTGTCATTTAGGAGCTGTAGAATCAAAGATCGCATATAAAAACAAACCTTGAAATGGAGTTATGTCATAATGTCATAGAGATATACTTAAAGAGTCATGCCATCTCTTCTTCGTTCAGCCTTCTGACCCGTTTCAGCAACGCTTCTGCGCTCGCCTAGAATCCCTCGGTGATGCCGCTGGGGTCCTACCTGGAACCACGGTAAGTAATCACATAATCAGAAAGGAAATTCGCGTAGATGTTGTAAGCCTCAGGCTACGTACCCGGAGGATTTTTTATAGATTTTAATAGTTTTATTTTTGTCTTTTTAAATTGTAATAAGAATTTTAATCCGCAGTGATTACAAAATTAAAAAGAACCTATAAAAAACTCTTATCATTAGCCCAATATATTATTATTTATCCGCAAGCATCGGCACATCTATCTTAAAAAAATGCGAGATACCAAACGATCTTCGACCCAAATAATAATCAAGTCCGCACTTTTTCAGAAGCCCCGTTTCATCTAAAGCAATTAGGCGCGCGCCATTGACAAAGATTAGTTTGGAACGTTTTGATTTTAGAGGGAAATATGGCGGGAATATGCTGGTAGTAATTTTTATCGCCAGCTCGCATCCCATCTGAAGTTGGAGATTAATGATCCGCCGCGTCTAGTCATACGGTTCCGCCGAATGCCGTAAAAACTGCGCGCAATTCTGTTTTTATACTGATGTGTGAACGTGGGAAGGTGGCATTTCGACGGTAGATATCTAATATTGCTGTTCCCAGCGGAGATCTCGACCTCAGGGGATAGCAGCAAGCGACGTGTTGCTGTGACACTATGTACTAGTTTCAATGTGCTTACGTAAAACCCATGGTTGAACTCCCCGTACATTTACTTCACCTTCTTGTGTTGTTTCTGCTCGAAAGTAGGTTGTTACATACCTAATGTTTACCTTAAATACTAAAAATAATTAATTGTTTTTGAAACCGATGATGTTCCGAAAAGCTTTGACTAACGCTATAAGATGCTTCCTTGGCTTTCATTTAGGAGCTGTAGAATCAAAGATCGCATATAAAAACGATCCTTGAAATGGAGTTATGTCGTAATGTCATAGAGATATACTTAAAGAGTCATGCCATCTTTTCTTCGTTCAACCTTCTGACCCGTTTCAGCAACGCGTATTCACCTCAGGGGAGTATTGAGGAATTGTAAGTAGGTACCTATAATGCGAAATGAATAAGTATACTTAATAAATCGAGTGTACAGATTCTGAGATCTTATGATAAATCTAGAATTGTCTATCACAGTAGTAGGATTTTGTTTGTTACATAAATAGTTATGTAAATATCAGTGATAACCTCTTAGATAATATTATAAGAGCAAAAGATTGTATGTGTATGTTTGTCATTCCTCTACGTAACTATTAGACTGCTGTAGGTAGATAAAGATTGTATTGAACATAGATTACTTTACTTTACATTTATTGAACATATATTCCGTGGATTGAAACATACGATACTTTTTTACTACTAGTAAATACTGACGCTTTTTGTAGTTTGCCTCTGATTCCACGATATAGATGCTCAATTAGAAAGGATATCTCGATACATCCACGGAAAAGGTTTCGCGTGAATCATTGGGTATAGCTAGTTCCTTATAATTTTGCCTTATCTGGCTTATAGCACGTAATTTGAGAAGATTTTTTTTAATATTATCTATAAGTATTCAAAGGTCTGGGCTGGGTATATTGCAAGACAACAAGACGTCAGATGGACTCAAAAGGTTACTGCATGGAAAGGGCCACTCGGCAAGAGAAGATGCGGTAGACCGATTTCTAGATGGGCAGACGAAATAGCAGCCATTGCTGGCGCAGAATGGAAAAAATCAGCCCAAGACAGAAAATACTGGTCCGTTTAGGAGGAGGCCTACACCCGTGAGGGTTCTCATCTTCATATTAATAGAAACTAAAGCATAAGATTAAGTCAATGACTATATATAACTAAAACATAATTTGCTTAATAAATATATCCATTGTAATTGTCATCAATATGCTTTAATTTCAAAGTATAGTATTATTATTTTTTATTGCATAGTTTTAAAATTCGTTAAATGTTAAACCAAACCAGTTTGTGAAATATTATGAAGAAGAGTAATAAAAGGCTTATTTATTATTATTTATTTATTCAAAGGACCACGAGAGTAAAAATTTAAGATACCGCATCCATTTTGAAAAATTGTCATGTACGCCACACATCGTACCCCTACCTTTAATTGCTGCCATCTTGATACGGGTGTTATATCGAGCGGCAAAATGGGTTTTTCGCGGTTACAGCAACTTTGTACTCGCACATTATCGGATTTGCCAGATACTGATGTCGTTTTGGGAGAATATGCACAATGTTTGCACAATTTGCTAAAAACTAGTCTACTAAGTTGTATTATATGTACATATGTGGCTTCAATATCAAGTCCACCTCATAGATGTGGCCACATATTGGCCCCAGCTGTGCATTGACAAAGGTAAGATCAACGGAAGCAGAAGTCCTAGTACAATCAGAAAATACCTGCGTAGATGAAAGTTTATACCACCATTCTGGTCTTCCGTTTTTGATCATCAATTGACGCGCTTGACTAAAACTCTCGATTTAACATTCCAAAAATACTCCAAAAGCTGAATTCCTTCCGCCCAATAAAGCGAGACGCGTGCATTCAGAGCGAGATGCAATTAAAACATTTTTCTGCCGTGACGCCCGGGGCCTCATCAGCTAGGTTTCTCAAAACATCAAAATAATTATACACCGTAAACGAATAATGATTGAAAGGTCTACACATTGGTTCGGTTATAGAGTAGCTACGTGAAGAGAACTTAATTTTTTGTTTAAAATCTTTTTAGTTTCATAAATAGGTAATTGCAATAATCCCATCAGGATATGTGTCGCCAAGACGATCACTGTTTCCATAAAATGAAATCCAGCTAACTTGTTTTTCATTTAATGAGTTTCCATAGAGCCCTACGACTTTTTTCATTTTACTTAATGCTGTTGCAATAAAAATCGTCAGATCGGATTCAGTTGATTTCAAAAGATACCTGGCCAGCAAAAAATCTTTCGACGACCTCCGTGGCGCAGTGGTATGCGCTGTGGATTTATAAGACGGAGGTCCTAGGTTTGATTCCCGGCGGGGCAGATTGAGATTTTTCTTAATTTGTCTTGGTCTGGCTGGTGGGAGGCTTTCGCCGTGGCTAGTTACCACCCTACCGACAAAGACGTACCGCCAAGCGATTTAGCATTCCAGTACGATGTCGTGTAGAAACCGAAAGGAGTGTGGATTTTCGTCCCACTTATAACAAGTTAGCCCGCTTCCATCTTAGACTGCATCATCACTTAACATCAGGTATGATAGCAGTCAAGGGTCAACTTGTACTCGATAAAAAAAAATCTAACTTCCCTATCATAGCTAAAGCAATTTGATTGCAAGTATAGGAAATTCTAAAATTTGTTTAGATTGTTATTTATGATAGTTCTTCTATCACAACATACATTCAGCTACTCTGGTGTGGCAGTGTTGCATTTTTGGAAATAATTTATTTTTATCGACTATAAGTTGGTAGACTGCTATCACACCTGATGTTAAGTGATGATGCAGTCTAAGATGGAAGCGGACTAACTTGTTCGGTGTGGGACGAAAATCCAGACCCCTTTCGGTTACACGACATCTAACATCACGACGCTAAATCGCGTCGCGGTAGGGTGGTAACTAGCCTCGACGAAAGTCTCCCACCAGCCAGACCAAGACAAATTAAGAAAAATCTCAATCTGCCCCGCCAGGAATCGAACCCCGGACCTCCGTCCATACCATTGCGCCATGGAATGAAATGCGTCAAATAAACAGTAATTTCATTGAAATAAAAGTGAATTCGTAGATTTGTATTATCAAATGACGTTTAATAGATACTTTTATATTCCTATTACTAACTAAAGATCAGGCTTGGGCTGCGTACAATGTTGTACCATGTGTACGATTTAAAAAAAAAGCGTATTACATTAAAAAAAGCGTAAGATTTCAATAAGCAATTTTTCTGCATAGAAAAGTTTTTATAAACGTTGATCCTGTAATAATTTCAGCGTCCTTCGAATGGGTCTCGCCTCTGATTCCGTAGCCTACTCTTTATTATAAATAAGAGATCGCCTGAAGCGGCCCATCTGAATCGTATGAACCGGCGGCATGTCGAACAAACTCCAACACGACTGCTATTAAAAGGTCTTTAGGTTGCGACAACCAATCTATTGATGTCCACTGCCAATGTAAAATCACCCTTCGTTCACACACAATAAAGTGTACACAAACTACAAGGCAAAGTTTGCGAAACACTTAACATAATTGGCATTACTATTTGCGATCAGCTTATGCAATTTTCGACTTTATTGTATAAAGAATAACGTTGTGGTTGATAGCAGAGAGTTCTTCTTGATCGGGCATCTGCATTGCGAGTAGTTATTTGAAAAACGACCGATTCGAATTAATGAATTAACCACCGGTTTTATCCGATACGGCTATCCCTTTGTTCATTATTTTGATGTGCTCTTATGTTGTTACCATTTAGTTTAGGATATTTGTAAGTATTAATTTTGGTTTATTAATGGGTTGGAATATCATCATCAGCTGTCTTTTGAAAAAAATTGATATAAAGTTCATTTGGTTCTAGTGCACCTGCAATTAAAACTTTATTAAAATTCGTTTAAGTTAATTGTTATAATGTTTCACAATTAGTTGCCAGCGACTTGGGTTACTTTCAAGAACATTTATTTCACCCGCGTAGCTCTCGTTCAAAATGTGACCAGTGTAATATTCTGATATGTAAACTATATTTATTGTGAAGTTTAATCAAAATCATTTAATCATATATGTAGGTGTTGCGTGTAGTAATAAACATCCATCCCTCCATACATACAAGCTTTCGCCTTTTTATTTTAAAGGCAATTTAAAGTTTCGAAGGAAATTTCGTTCAAAAGGATGGTTTCCCACATACCATGAGTCATCAGACGGAGGTCCCGGGTTCGACTCCTTGCAGGGCCGGTTGGAAATTTCTTAATTGGTCCAGGTCTGGGTGGTGGGAGGTTTCGCACGTGGCTAGTTACCACTCTGTCGGCAAACACGTGCCAAGCGATTCAGCGTTCCGATACGATCTCGTGCAAAAACCGAAAGGTGTGTCGATTTCATCCTACTCCTAACTAATTTGCCCGCTTCCATCTTAGATTGCATCATCAGTTCATCACTTACCATCAGGTGATATTGTATTTAAAGGCTAACTTATAATCAATAAAAACAAATTATAAAATAAATGAAAAAACTGCCTTTTTTATCGACTACAAGTTGGCCCTTGACTGCTATCACACCTGATGTTAAGTGATGATGCAATCTAAGATGGAAGCGGGCTAACTTGTTAGAAGTAGGATGAAATCCACACCCCTATCGGTTTCTACACGACATCGTACCGGAACGCTAAATCGCTTGGCGGTACGTCTTTGTCGGTAGGCTGGTAACTAACCACGACGAAAGCCTCCCACCAGCCAGACCTAGACAAATTAAGAAAAATCTCAATCTGCCCCGCCGGGAATCGAACCCAGGACCTCCGTCTTATAAATCCACCGCGCATACCAGTTGTTGTGTACGTCAAAAGTTTGTCAAAGGTTGTGTACCTACTTATTCTAAATGAACGATTTAAACAGACATCGGAATCCTAATGCACAATTTGAGCCAATGTTCGATCCCGAGGGCGTGCTCAGCTATTCAGTTTTAGATATCACACGCGATCTGTTGACAACTGCACTACAGGTGGCGAATGCTGCGTTCAGTAATGTTGGCTCACTTGCAACTAACTCGAGTAAGTTAACTCTCAAGTGACTAACGACGACATTATGTAGCTTAATGGATATTTTGTACTCAATTTGTATTGTTGCAAGTTATCGTTTATTATTTAAGGTTGATATTAAAATAATTTACTCTAGTCAGCAAGTTCAAAAACGTGAAAAATAGAGATAAAGGTCCTAAAAATATGAACAATGGCTCATTCGATTCGGAACCACCTCTAGAAAAAAAGAACTATTGAAAAACTATAGTTGTAATTTTTCAATAGTTCTAAAATATCATAATTAACAAATTAATAAACTATTATATAAATTTACCGCAGGATTTTATAAAGTATATATATCAAAAGGGGGTTCACGAAGTTTAAAATTTTTAGGCCAATTATTTATACCTGATAAATTAAAGATTTGTAATTTTTCAATAGTTATAAAAAATCATAATTAACAAATTAATAAACTGTCTTGAAAATTTACCGCAGGACCTTATAAAGTACATATATCAAAAAAACTCCACGAAGTTTAAAATTTTTAGGCCAATGACAAAGGTTGTCACAAAATGGGGAAGAACTACCGCTATCCATATTTCTGCACTCAAGCAGCATTTCTGTATTCCAGACTTGTGTAATTTCAGGCATAATTATGAGGCTTAACTCCTACGCCTAAAGTTTACGGACATAGGGTGATACTTTGAAGGACGTCTTCTTTCCTACAAAGTATTACTCTCTTTCAAGTTACCATCACGTTAAGATTAGTAAATCATTACTATAAAACAAAAAAAAACATTAATAGAACTTGCCGCCATTACGTAGATATAAAACATTGCCAAAGGTTTATACTGCCGATTATTTATGTTGCTGTTGTTTGATTTTGTACAATGACTTCTTACGACTGTGTTGATCAACTAACTATCCCAATTTGAACGGATCTTCCATACCCTTCAGGTACATCCAATCTCTCAGGGACGGTGCGGTGACAGAATTGTCTGTTGAACGGAAATTGTTCGATTATCCAGCAGTTAGACGATGGAACGAGCCACGCTTCAGTAAATTACATTTTGCATATTAAAGTGATAAATTAATAGAGAATATAAATTAAATTTTTCACGACCAAAGTTTTTGTCAAGAGCTAACCTAAGCTGCGATCTCATCTGGACTTTTGATGATTTCATAAAATGTACACAGTACTTCTTTGGCATTTAATCGCTTTCCCATAATAGCTACTCGAAAAAGCATTTATCCTTTTATTTCGCAATACTTTACACTTAAATCTATGAACCATTTTAACCGACTTCTTGATTACGTAAGCTTTTTTATTTCATACATAACATCCAAACTTGTACATTCATTTTGAAGCTTCGATGTCATAGACAATTAATTAATTTTAAATTAAAAATTAATATATTTTTTTTTTATTGAGAAAGAATACAATAAGGAATGAATACAATGAAATTAATATATTTATTATAAATTTAAAATATAAATTTATAAATCAATTATTTTAATAATTTAAATTAATATTTATAAAAATACACTTAAATTAAAAATTTTAATAACCAATTAAATGCTACCATTCCATCGGTATTTTCTTAAGATGTTGTCACGTTCAACTATCGTCAGTAAACCGACTTTACAGACAACCAATTTTTTAAATAAAAATAGAGGTCAACATTTGATTTTCGATTCCATTCCAAATTCAACCCTAAAATTGAGGCGCCTCTACAATCAAGATATTTCTTTATTACACGCAAAATGTACACGTCGACACCGATCGCCACTTTTGTTGCTAAACACGTAAAAAAAGCGGACATCGTTCACAAAGCAACCTTTTCTTACCGCAAAAAAGTTTTCCACGGGGGGGAACGGGGGCACATTTTTCCCTTTACCCTTACAAACGGACCGCAGTTTAAAAAAAAGTTACCGGGACCCGCGTCGGCCGACAAAAGAGGTTTTTTTTCTGTATTTTATATTTCAAATATTAAACAACGTCGTTAGCGGTTAGCATTTGCTGAATATCCCAAATAATTTTGTGCGCTTTTGAAACTCTGTTCGTTATTTTTTTTCACGGTGCCCGAGTTGTCTTGTTTTAAGTGGGCATTTAAAAAATAAGTTTCTTCTGGGATTGTTTCGTTTGTTGAATGTTGAGTAAAGGGTTTAAGGACCTGTAGGTATTGTGTTGGTTAACATTGAGGTGTTGCTATTGTTGCCGAAACAATTGTTGAAAAACAAAATTTGCTTTTCTCTCATATAACCTTATAATATTCTAAAGGAGAATAACAAATAACTAATTTTTTTACGATTAATATATTTTCATCGCTTTTATTTCATTAAATAAAATAGTTTTATTTCGACTCCAAGTAAGCAAAAATATTACCTACTGTAGGCGTATGTACGGCAAGTGTATAAAGGCCGGAATTGAAATCCGACACAAAAGCAGTTTATAAAAAATTTATTTTTAAACAACTTAAAAAAAAGGAGTTTTAAACTAAAGAGATTTTCTTGAGTGTCTTATAATTTCAGCGCAACATTTAGGCTTCGCTATCGGAAACAAGAGAGAAAGTTAACCCAATTGTAAAAAAACATGTTAGGTATAAGAATATCTTTATCTAAAAACTTCACCGTATTTCCTGAGCAAAACCAAGACGCACGATCTCGTTAATAATATTATCTTTTCTATTCCTATACGAATAGAGTTATCCTCCTTCAATGCTACTTCTAATCGGATAATTATTCAAGAAAGCGTTGAGTTGTTGATGCACTGAGCGCAATATGTTGCAACTATTTTAGTTAAAAAAAAAAAGACGTGTGGCACTCGGAGACTGCCGCGGTAAAGCTATTGCATGGCATTTTTTATCAACTTATGTTTACCTACCGACGTCATCGGTACCGTGGCCTAGCGGTAAGGCGCTCTAAGTGCCCGGAATGCCAGAGAGACGCGTGTTCGAATCCCGTCGGTTCCGCAATTTTTTTTTCAAGCGTGATATTTCAAGAAGTCATTAATAATACCTATAAATAGGGGGTGATAGGATGTGTGTTTTTCGTTACGGAATTTCTGGATTCGGTCTCCACGCTCAAGGCCCGTGATAGAAGCTATGCAATAGCTTAAAATGTTTTGTAAGGCATTAAAGAACTCCATTGGAAATATACAGGTGACTCAAGGTGTACTCAAGACCGTGGTATTTCGATGAAGTCGACTAAGTGGAGTGAATTTTTTCATAGCAGCCTGGGTTTGGAAAGACGATAATGTTGGTAGTTTCCCCTACCTTTGTAGACGTCGTAAAGCAATCCTTAGTCGAATCTCTTTCGTATTATGTCGGCATGCGTGAGAGAACAGAGTAGATCTATGTTTGCGCAAACATTGGTGCACTATATTTAATCTCTCCGTAGATGGCTCTACGCTCTACGATATGACATAAGGATAAAGTTTTATCATAACAGAGTGGTATTTTGATACTTATGTGTTAGGTATTGATCTTGACAAGCTTATGTCAAGATCGAAACCTAATACTAGGTACTTAAGGTTTTGATCTCAACAGGGTCAAGTCGACACATCTGTGGTGAGGCTTTGTAATATTAAAATAAACGTTTTCACTTGTTAGATATCAACTAGTTTTATTGTCATAATCAATTAAACATTATAATTTTAGATATAGTGAGAATGGGATGCGTTGGCGCAAGCTCGTTGTGTCCCCACCTTTGCGGGATTGTATTACATAGCGCAGCGAACATTATACACGGACCGCACAATGGACCACCCTAATTTGAATATCTTGCTGCAAACCGCCGAGCAAAAAATATGAGCAATAAACATTGCCTCGTCGATTCCACCATGGTTGCCACTGTGCTTTCAAGTTTGTTATGGGCCTCTCATGTTTGGATTCTTTTCTGAGTAATTGCCGTAAGCTCAGTGGGACCTCAGCAGCGTCACCGGGCAATTTTGATGAGCATCGCCAGACAAGGCTCAATCGACGTTCGGAAAGCTTGGTAAAGGCGACACTACTCTCAAAAGGCGCCTCTAGTGATTTTTAAACCTCGGCTTAAAGGAACGTTCGGAATACGTGTTTTGACCTGAATGTCTGTAAAGTTCAGCTATAAAGGTACATAGAATGCTAGTTGCCACGTTCACCAAATGCACTTAACACCCATGTCGTTTTTTGAGAAACCTTAGATAATAAACTTTCTTGATTTATTTATTATTTTAACTTTATATCTTTTTTTTATACTGCCTCGTTGGTCTAGTGATTAGCCTATCTGACTTCGATCACGAGGTCCTGGGTCGGGTCACGGAATAATTCTGAGTTTTTCATTCTTCTATGAAATTCTCAGTACATTTCAAGCCCGGAGTCGGAAAGTTGGTGGTGTGCCCCCCGTGCCTCGAAGCCGTCGGTCCCGGTCACTGTCATCAACATCTGATAGTGGTCGTTAATAAGTGACACATTATCACCCTAAGCCCGCCAACCCGCATTGGAGCAGCGTGGTGGGTCTACGCTCCATATCCCCTCTCCTAGGAAGCCTGGCTCTGTAGTGAGCCGTTAATAGGCTGATAATGATGATATTTTTTCGGTTTGGTAAAATTTTACCATGGAACTAAGTGTAAGTGGATTTAATTTCACATCTTATCTCTAAGAAAATATCAGAATTATTTATCACTAGGGTGATATTTGCTTTCAACTTACCATTATATCCAAAGCCTTTTCAGAATAGATTGACTATAGTAAATTCACACGCGCTACATTCAATTACTAGTCACTCAGCGGGTAATGGAGAGAGCAACGATCATTGTATATCTGCGATATGTAGTCAGACATAAGAAGATCCCCAAAATAATCAAAGTAACCAACATAGCTCAACGAGTCGCAATGGGCGGGGTACGTAGTTTGAAGATCTGATGGACGATGGGTACCGAAAGTGCTAGAATACTGACCTCGCACCGAATAACACAGTGTTAGTCGACCTCCCACTAGGTGGACTGAAAACTTTAAAATATGTGACGCAGTTAGCCGCTGGGCTTTCTTTCAGTAATTTTATAATAGTTGTATTTCTGCTATTTCTTTTCTGTCGAATTGTTTCGGGCAGCCCTGTGACGAATATATTAACAATACGATGAGGACAAATATGAAAATAACTTCTGCACGGGTATCGGCATTGTACAACTCATTTGCCTACCGTTGAGCGTACAGACGAATAAGCAAGTTTGACATTCACATTAAGCATTTCCTTGAACAATCTATTCCTTCGTTAAAAGCATATCCATTTCTGTTTAATAAATACTACCTTAACTTCAACAACGCAATAGAATGTAATATACTTTCATGGCTTTTTATATAAGTTATTTTTTGACTATTTACAAAGCACAGGATTTTTTTAGAATCCGTCGCTTGTTCGATATTCAATACAAGCACTTACAAAAAACAACTATTTTTTGAATTTTGAATTTTTTGAACTATTTTTGAATTTTCATTATTGTAGTTTCTTTTTTGCTAGATAGCCTTTATCACTTTTTTGGTAGACAGTAATGATGAGGTCTAAGTATATTTAAAACTATATTTAAATTAGGTATATGTGGTAGGAATTATGGTCATCGGAAAATCAACTAATTTCCATCCTTTTTAACAGACTGTTATCATCTCTTCTTTTCATTACTTCTCCTCTTATGTATTTAAATTTAGAATATTATCACTTTAGAGCCTACCTCTTTATAGGAGGGTCAGAGAGGAGACATATTCGTAATATATTTACACATTTTTTAGTAAAATCTCCAATCGAATCCTTGACCGTGACCAAACTTAGGACCACCACCGTACACGGACGTTTTAATACAATAAACAATCAGATTACTTTTTGCTTGCGCATTCGATATCGGGCTGTAAGTAGCTGGCCACTTTGCTATGGATACCCCATTGATAACCATAAACGGAGTTATGGGATGCTTATTGATTTTTAATAGCCCGATCTTGTGTGGTAAATCTTTATTGCTGTGTTGTGACAGACAATTTCGTGTATTTAGTATTGATTGGTATAAAAGAGATGTAAACTATTAATCATTTTTTAAAAAGGGCAACTGCTAAATTTTTTGCCTTTCGAACTGGTGGTAGAGTCACAAAAGTCAAAACCTTTCACAAAATTCTTTTAAATCAATTCTACATAAAATAAACGAATTTAAACGAATAAAATATGCAATAAAAGTAAGTAATTTTATTCTTAAAAAATTTGGTTTCGAAGAAGATACTGCCATATACCGAAGGGTATATAAAAAAAATACTTAAGTAAGCCTCTTACTTGTCATGACGATAGACCATGCTTCTTCTTGTAGATGTTAGTCAATTTAAACCTTGTCAAAAATTATAAAAAAAAAGTAACATGCGTTCGTTATTGTTTATCCCATTTCATTTCACGGTTATTACAGGTATTTTATAATCGTGAGACACAACGATTTAATGCTCATCCCTTCGCCAGCGTTTGATCGACAGGGAATTAAAAAAAAAGTCGAACCACAGACAAGATCAGAAATGGAATCGCCATTTTAATTATAAACAACCGACCGTTCCCGTCAAACCGATACAACAAAATCGAAAAATCAAATTTCTAAAGTGTAATATCAAACTCAGGTTATAATTGGTCGCTCCGTAAGCTTGACTTTTGCCTCTTATTTATTTATTGCAAAAAACGAATCACATCCCTAATCGTTAATACTTAGAGTGTATTATCGAATGATAGATATCTAAGTTAAGGAGCGTGTACACTGTAATATTTATAAGACGTGTATCAAAACCGAAGAGCCGTCTTCCAGGCCGATGACGTTTGACGTGAATTCTGACATCCCCTTTCGGGTTTGGTGCAAACGTAAGTTTCGAGAAATTACAGACTAGTATACATATTTTAAAATACTTACTTCTAATTTGTGTATTGTCCTTTAATATTTATTTAAATTTATTTATTTAATAAATTTACTGTTGCTATCATATTAAGTAATGTCTTATATTTTATAAATACTATCTATTTTGTTTCGAAATATGGTTTGACATTACATATATAATAGTAATATAGAAATAGACATACATAATAGTTATGATTTGACTTAAGTTGTGTAACTTGTCAGTAAAATATAGACAAGCACACTTGTGCGGGAAACTGAAGGTGCCTTGGGAAAGCAGAAAAATGATTATATATGTTAAACGACGGATTTTAGTAAACAGATTTCGAGTAAACCGGTTCTCTATGTATCATTCTCAATAATTTAACGATGCGTTTTGGTTGTGTCCCTTATTACACTCACAACCGAGTTTCCGTTGTTACTTTAAAACTACCCCCAAAGTTAAGCCGTCTTTCTAAAATAGAATAGCTGAAGAAGGTTTATAAAAGTACGACACAGGGCATAGCATAATAATTATAATCTGTATTAAAAACCTATGCTAGATATATTCCTGATGGTACCTCATCGTTCGGATTCTAGTTTTATGGCTTCATAAGTGAGCTATTATGTAAATATTATTGTTTGACACTTATAGTTTGTACCACACAAAAAGTATCGCAACTCGATGAGCAAATAAAACACATGGAATTTTCGTATCGTGAGCTTTGAATAAGTTAGAACCAATATGAAAATTGTTTTACATATCGTAGCATTATTACACTGAACTGGATTATGTTTTGTCTTGCGAAACTTTCTTATATTGGATTTGACTTTTGACGTCAACTAAAATGAGATTTATCTAATACATTCAGATACTTTTAATGAGATACACGTTTAAGTATATTAATGGTTTCCAATTTTCTTTATTAAGAAAACGAAATAAAATATTTGACAAAATTATTTGTAAATCAGCCAAGTATTATACTTTCTTACTTATCTCAAAAAGTACGTACCTACAGCATTCAGCAATAACAAAACTGCTAAGATTATTAGATAATAACTTAATTACAAAAAAAAAAACTTAAGAATATTATTGAGGTATAAACATTTACATACATTTTTAGTACTCAGGATGAGGTAAAGTAGTTTTTTAATTTTTAAAGTGAGTATGATAAGAACGTATTATTTTCAAGTGGCACAGAAAAAATGTACTTGTACTGAAATGCGTCAATGGACGTTTTTTACTTTTTCCACCACAATCGGTTAGAATCCTACGGTATCCATATCGTTCACACATCGCCGCGTTCCATACATTTACCCTTCAATGGTACGCAACAAAAAGAATTAGTGTACAAATAGCCCGCTGGGATAAACCGCTGTCAATCGCCTTTCAACCGAGGCAATGTAGACGCGCCTTTACAATTCTTGTGATCCAGTACCAGTATTCAATTTTAAGCCTTAAATAAAAAGAACTAAGTTTCAAATTCATTTATGTTTTAATCATATCGTTTCTTAAGCACTTCAAAGTGCTTGATTTGATAAAATAAAAAAAAAAAATACAATTGATAAAGCAGACTTTTTATATACCTACTTCGTGTAAAATCTATATTGTCACTAAATCTATTACATTTGGCCGTTCTTTTTTTATCATTTGTATTGTTGAATTTTTTGAGGACATCGATTCGTCCTAAGTAGTAAGAACTTTGGGTAAATATTTTTCTTGATAGGTCAATGTGGAGTTAGGTCGCGATTCCTATAAGAGAAAAGATTTGGAGCTGGACCCATCATGCTACAATATTGGCATGCTACAATATAGCGCGGTACATAAAGCTCTCAATCCAAGATAATTTTTCTGTTATTTTTATTTACATATTAAGTTCTGTATTTTTGACGTAACAACGTCTTATAATTCGACAGAGCCGGCTGCACGCACGATAAAACATGACGTCATGCGTCGTTACCTCGCTTTGAGGCGTTCCATGTAAGGCTTGAAGTGCAAGCGAGAGCGTGGAACGAGCGACAAAGAAGCACAATCGGCCTTTGCGTTCGGCAGCGTTCGACATCCGTCTATTAAATATAATTATTAAATATATTAATTTTAAATTAAAAATTAATATATTTATTATAAATTTAAAATATAAATTTATAAAATCAAAATCAATTATTTTATTAACTTAAATTAATATTTATAAAAATATACTTAAATTAAAAATTTTAATAACCAATTAAATGCTACCATTCCATCAGTATTTTCTTAAGACATTGTCACGTTCAACTATCGTCAGTAAACCGACTTTACAGATAACCAATTTTTTTTATTTTTATTTTAAACAGTATTATTAAATCATCTGCATTCATCATGAATCGCTAGAGTATGATTAAGTTATCTAATGACATTATCACAATTAGTAGATGTATAATTGAGTCAATTATAGGGAGGTTCTGATTAATTTAATAATAATTATCTTATTGACTACCTCGTTGGTCTGATGGTTAGCCTATCCTATCGTAGGTCGGGTTGTGGAAGACATGATTCCGAGTTTTTCTTTCTTCTAAGAAAGTTGGTGGCACCCTCGTGCTTCGGAGAAAACTTTAAGCCATCGGTCCTTGTCACTATCATCGGCACCTAATAATTATCATAAATGAATTAAATCATCATCATCATTCATCATCATTACCAGCCTGTAGATGTCCACTGTTGGACATAGGCCTTTTTTAGGGACTTCCAAACACAACGATCCCGAGCCGCCTGTTGCCAGCGGCTCCCTGTGACACGTTTGATGTCGTCAGTCCACCTGGTTGGGGGTCGACCAACGCTGCGCTTTCCGGTGCGGGGTCGCCAATCTACCACCTTGGGCCCCCAACGCCCATCAGCTGTTCGAACTACGTGCCCCGCCCACTTCCACTTCAGTTCTGCGACTCGCTGAGCTATGTCGGTTACTTTGGTTCTTCTGCGGATCTCCTCATTTCTGATTCGATCACGCAGAGATACTCCGAGCATTGCTCTTTCTATCGCCCGCTGAGTGACTCTGAGCCTTCTTATGAAGCCCTGATGAAGGCTTCATAAGAATGAATTAAATATTATCACCTTAAGTTCTCCAACTCACATTGGAGCAGCGTGGTGAGTACGTTCAATAACCCCTCCTCTACAAGGAGGGAGGTCTGGCCCTGTGGTGAGCCGTTAACAGATGATAATAATGCTGGTGAATGAGATAATTATTTTAAGTAATATGTTCACTTAACTTATTTTAAATAAGTAGTTACTTCAAGGTTAAAGCGGCAGCCGGATAACGCTTTCACACACTACATTTCAATCACGCCTGATCCACGAGGCATCAGGACAAAAAATGTAAGTATATTTTTTTTTGTTTTATTGACTACAAGTTGGCTTGACTGTAACACACCTGATGTTAAGTGATAATGCAGTCTAAGATGGAAGCCGGTTAACTTGTTAGGCGTGGGACGAAAATCCACAACCCTTTCAGTTTCTACACGACATCGTACCTGAACGCTAAATCGCTTGGCGATACGTCTTTGTCGGTAAGGTGGTAACTAGCCACGGCGAAAGCCTCCAACTAGCCAGACCAAGACAAATTAAGAAAAATCTCAATCCGTCCCGCTGGGAATCGAACCCAGGACTACCGTCTTATAAATCCACCGCGCATACCACTGCGCCACGGTGATCGTCAAAACTGTACCTTTTAATATCCAGTAATAGAATAAACTGTATTTATAAACAGATGAATTTCATCAAGGAATTAATTATGATTCTACTTTTATCTAAACATGAGCTATGTTTCGTACCTTTTCAATTACCATACATGAAGTAACTATAATTATCTTATTACTTCATTTTGGTATATAATAACCATGTATTATACTTAGATAATTAAAAACTGTATTCATTTAATAATAATTAATAAATGCATATAGCGTATCTAACGAAATGAAAATTAGAAAAAAAGGCGTAAAAAATAAGTGAAACAATAAATAAGGGTGGATGATTGACACAGACAACGGTTAAGTACAGGTCGAATCGCGAAACTTGGGAGTTTTCAAATAAAAGCTTCAAATGTTAGAGCGGTTCATTACTTTGTGAGGGTTCTGTAGACTGAAAGTAATTTAAAATAACTTTCTTTAACAATTTTTAAATATAAGTAACAATTCCTCTTTCTTCAAAATATAGTATAGATGAAGTGTTTTATTGTAAAATCCAATGAACGTGGTATGTAACAACATTACACAGAATCAAGTTGTAAATTGGGTGATCGTTGCAGGGCGGTAAATTGTACAGCATATTTTATGATGATTTATATATAATGATGTTCGTTTTCTAGTATAAGCTTTATTTAACTAATTCAGTTACATTGGATTTGAAATTTCAATTGACTTTACAGAATTAAAAAAATGGTAAAACAATAATTATATTTCCACTATAATTTAGAAAATATCATTAATTTACTCTAATTTTTAATATTTATCATTCTAATTAATATTTATCGTTTTTCGGAATCTTGTGCACTTTTATCAAGTGTTGAAAAAATTGGTGTCAGGGGACGATTGCCTAGTAATAATGGTTTTTATTTCCATAAAAGATAGTACTACCTCGACTACCTCGAGCACTGCCTCGTTGGTATATTGGTTAGCCTATATGGCTTCGATCACGAGATCCTGGGTTCGATTCCTAAGTCGAGTCACGGAATAATTCTGAGCTTTTTCAATCTTCTATGAAATGTTCAGTACTTTCCAAGCCCGGAGTCTGGAAGTTGGCTATGTTACACCCCCGTGCCTCGGAGAGCACGTTAAGCCGTCGGTCTCGGTCACTATCATCAACATCTGATAGTGCTCGTTAACAAATGAAAAATTATCACCCTAAGCTCGCCAACCCGCATTGAAGTTGGTGGGTGTACACTCCTCTCCTATAAGGAGGGAGGCCTGGCCCTGTAGTGGGCCTTTAACAGGCTGATAATGATGATGATGATGATAGTAGATACTACCAATAATTAGTCGCTCGAATAATAAACTGATTTTTGGATAGCAGAGGTCTTCTACTGTAAACTTCACACCATTAAAAGCGATTCATTTATATCGTAATTAATTTTTATACCACGATAATAATAATGGTTTGCTTGAGTTATTTTACGAAGGATCTCCAAAAGATCGCTTCCCCGGAGGGTTTTTGTGGTTCGATACGTCGAGCTCGCAGCTGGACGTCCGATTCGGTTCGTAATTTTTGAAATCCGTGGCATTGATTTTTTTCTAATCCTTTATAGGTGAGGATTTGTTTGATTCGGTAGATACAATGCTTATCGAACGATTTTTTTAAACTGTAACAGGTAATACGCAACCATTGTAAAAAAGTTTTTTTTAAAGCTTTTGCATCGCTACGTTACTTTTAATTATTTTCTTTTTTCTTAATTTTTCATTTATTTAGATATTAGCTCGCTTAATGTTATAATCATTTATTTCGAATAATATAAACTAAATTATCATTTAATTAGAAACTAGTCTAAGTGGCTTCAGCTCCCGAGGTTCTGGGTCGGGCTGTAAATTATTAAGTTTTTGTTTCTTCTATATTACATATATGTAGGGTATACCCTAACTAATGGATTAATAAGGAAATACGAGACGAGTACTTTTGCATGGGCAGCATCAACTCGATAACAACGAGGCGCAATCCAAAACATTCCCGTAGCAGCATCTCGGCAATTTTTGATATCAAATAATACCTAATGTGTATCTGTTTTAGGGTCAAAAGCGCTCGTATTGATGATAGGCTTTGGCCGAGTCTAGTTACTACCCTACCTCCAAAGACGTACCGCTAAGCGATTTAGCGTGCATAGCAGAAATTATTATTAAAGGAGTGGTACCTTTTTTTTTGACTACAAGTTGGCCCTTGACTGCTATCACACCTGATATTAAGTGTTGATGCAGTCTAAGATGGAAGCGGGCTAACTTGTTAGGAGTGGGACGAAAATCCACACCCCTTTCGGTTTCTACACGACATCGCACCGGAACGCTAAATCGCTTGGCGGTACGTCTTTGTCGGTAGGGTGGTAACTAGCCACGGCGAAAGCCTCCCACCAGCCAGACCAAGACTTAGCGTGCGTAGCGGAAATTATTATTAAAGGAGTGGTACCTGTACCAATTTAGCCTGCTACTTTCTTAGGCTAGATTTTCAACGACAGGTGAAATTGCATTCAAGAGCCAACTTGCATCAAAAAAATATGATTTGCTTTGGTAACGCCCAAATACTAAAACGCATGTCAAAAAGTACGTCTTAAGTTGGCTTACATTAACAGTTTACAATAGAAACCTGTCAAAATAAAATGACCGGGACGTACCCAAATTTGACTAACCGTTTGAATATTCGGCCGCAAGTCTCTTATTTTTGCATGGGCAGCATAACTCGATCACAACAAGGCGCAATCCAAAAACACTCCCGTAGCCAGCATCTCGGCAATTTTTGATATTAAAATCTTCAATAATACCTAATGGATGTCTCCGGGTTCGAGACGAAAGCGCTCGTATTGAGTGCACCCTTCACAATTCATTTTTTTAATATCGCCCTTTGTATTCAGGGCTTTGTCTCATTTGAGTATTTGATGTCCTCCCCCCATTCTCTGTAGTGTCATAATTATGTAATTTTTAAGGGATGAAATTGATAACAACTGTCTCTTAATGTCTTCTTGGCTAATGGTTTCGTAGAGTAGCATGTTAGGCGTTTTGTCAAAATGTCTGCCGTCCGAATCGGTAGTGGAACCGGTAAATACTTATAAACTAACTTGACATTTTAAGTGTAAATATTACATCAATTTAATTTTTGTTTTTTCTATTTTCATCTACCTATAAGTTAGGTATATTATGAAAACTACTATCGGGTAAGTAAAACGATTTATAGCTCATGTACGTTTGAACGAATGTAGACGAAAATTAGCACTCATAAACGAAAATTCTTACTGGATCGGTATCTAAACGAGCGGAACCGCAGCACAAGACTAGTACATAACAAGGAATTACTCATTTATCGGTTTTTAAGCCCCTAAAAAGGCCTACGTCCATCGGCTGTTAATGATTATGATGATGATGTTGATGACTCTGTTGTTGATGAGATTCATATTATTGATATTATTATATGAGACGGCCGAGTGGCGCAGTGGGTAGTGTCCCTGCTTCTGCGTCCTAGGTCGTGGGTTCGATTCCCACAACTGGAAAATGTTTGTGTGATGAGCATGGATGTTTTCCAGTGTCTGTGTGTTATCATAGTACCCATAACACAAGCTACCTAAGCTTACTTTGGGGCTATATATCGATGTGTGTAATTGGATTAATCCTATAATATAATTTGCTTAGACATTTTTCTAAGCTAACTTAAAGGACATAAAACTATTTTAAAGCAGCAAACTCGAATTGTGGACCTTACAGGTTAGCTTACCTATAAGGCAAGTAAGGCCTTATATATTCTAGCTAGAGGGGAGAACAATTATTATAGACTGGACAAACAATTAAAACGCAAACAAATAGCAAATCCAACGATTCAATTGCAGTAATTAGAACGGATTCAGCTTAGCCGCTCGTAAGATTTACACGGCTAAAGCCATTAGGCCGCGCGCACACGGAAGAGCGTATAATTCGTGCGCTATCTTCAATCTTGTGCCTACCGCATGCAGTCACTAACAAACAGCTATTGCGTACGGCGCGCATTAGGTAGGAAAGCGTTGCAGTCGTGACATCTAAATTTCGGCCAGCCGCACGGATGGTAGGCATTGAACTACGAACGAGCTAGCCGTTGGAGAGGGCATTATGTATAATAAATAGGCTTTCTATTTTAAGGAGACGGTTTGGTTTTACACGTAGTAGAAAAGTCAAACATGACTTATATTATAGTGATACAGGAGGAGCCATGAGCCATTGAAATCCGTTTACTAAATAACAATGTAGTAATAATTAAATTTCTTTTTTTTTTTATTGACTACAAGTTAGCCCTTGACAGCTATCACACCTGATCTTAAGTGATGATGCAGTCTAAGATGGAAGCGGGCTAACTTGTTAGGAGTAGGATGAAATCTACACTCCTTTCGGTGTCTACACGATACGGTACGATGTACCAGAATGCTAAATCGCTTGGCGGTACGTCTTTGTTGGTAGGGTGGTAACTAGCCACGGCGAAAGCCTCCCACCAGCCAGACCAAGACAAATTAAGAAAAATCTCAATCTGCCCCGCTGGGAATCGAACCCAGGACCTCCGTCTTATAAATCCACCGCGCATACCACTGCGCCACGGAGGTCGTCAAATAATTAAATGCGGCTAGCGCTGTGAGTTACAGTGAGAGAGGAGGTGCCTTCCTCCGGCTGCCGTATACGTAAGAGAGAGGGAAGCCAGATCGACTGGCGCTATACAGAGTTAACGTAATGGAGCCGTTGGCCCTCCCCATACGAAGTTGTCACTTCAAAAAATGTAGCGAAGTGATTACTCAGAGAAATAATAATTTAAAATATTAGGTATTTATCGGTAATAAATTGGGAGGTAGACGGCAATGTTATAACTCCCGATGACATAGAAATAGTTTTACATTTCCCCATGTGTAGACGATTGATGGATCAGATTGGACCGTAGTTTTAAATCGACAATTTATATTTCAGGACCAGTTTTAGCATGATCCCTGTATTAGATATTGTACGATAAATATCGTGTAAGCAGGGGCGGGTTGAGTTTAAATAACTCTTCAGAATACTCATCATTATTGAGAATACACTGTTCGTACACATAGAGGACCGGCGTCTGGACACTATATTCTAAGTCTCCAATTCGTATCTTGCGTGCCCTGCTCAGCTTGGTTTGGTATCTTATAAAATGAAATATAATACAGAATTAAAGTATTAAATTGCCTTCTCCATGTAGTTGTTTGTCGGCAACAGCGTGCTCCGTGACCGCGGTTTGCGAAGCGACAAAACGTATCGGTCGGCGTCGCCCCCGCCTAGCTGTGCGCCGGCTTATAACAAATATTCGCCGCTGTGATTTACTTTGGATACTTCCTTGTGTATCCATTTTAAAGCCTTACCTTTACTATTTTACATACTATTTTTATCCATATTCCTGAATATGTTGTAACTATAAATGTCCTTGGCATTTGTAAATTGTAATATCCCACCAAAAACATATTCATGTAGACAGATGTCATGGAGAGCAAAACTTCTATCTCTCTACGCCCTTCACCTAACTCTTGCTAACTCTATAAGTATCACGCGTTCTACGTAAATTCTTGTCTACTAGTACTTTACAGAACTTAAATGTTACTCACAATGCACCTATATCTTTGGTCGTAGATTCTTGTTATGTTTATTCTATACTGTCTCGTCAATATTAGTCAATTTTGGTTAATTTTAACGATTTCTCGCAAAGATGAAAATAAATTTAATACTTTAATTCTAAATATGCATAAATATTCAAACGAACCAACCTATTTCAATCCATATTTTAATTTATTTACAATTTTGTGGAACTATGTGTACCCGTGCTGAATTTCTACAATTATGTGTCGATTTTAAAGAAAATTTTATTTAGACATGTTGCAAATTATCGTTTTTCTTAAAATTTGTAAACTTCTGTTTGGACTATTGTTAGACTATACAGTAAATTGTCAATAATTGTCATCAAATTAATATATCAAGTATGTATTAGTTAATAAGCACTAAAAATATTTGACGCAATAATAATATCCGAAGTCGTAACCCTAAAACGGCCAGCGGGCAAAAACGACCCCGCGTAATAGGATTGACAAGATTCCCAGTCGCCAATAAAAGATGGGGCTGAACCCGTAAAACTATAAGGAGGAAATATGTCTAGAGGAAAATTTCTGAGCTATAACCGTGACCATTCGGCAAAACCCCAAATGTCATATCAATGAATTCATGTCGGCCATTTTTTACTCGGTTTATCGCGTTTCTTTATTACGGTCGAGCATTTTTGGCGTGTAGGGATGTCCCGGCATATATTTTTATGGTCGCATTTGAGGGTTGACGTACAAAGTACTGGTTTTACGAATAATTTGTTTACGAGCCTCATATTGGATCTCCACATTTCCAATAAAGAGATCGTTTATTTTCTAATAATAGATCCGTTATGGGTCGTACATTGTTTATGAGGATTGCGCACGAGGAAATGAGACGTGACCTTAACGTTTTTATGTTTAATATTATTTGCGCCACAATTCCGCATTCGTTTAATATGAATATCTAGGGATGAATGCGTAAATGGTTCCTTTTCTTTATATTTAAACTTGATCTTATGAACACTATCATCGTCAGTCGGCCGTAATTTGTTACATTTATGAAAAATTGGGGAAATATTTACTTATTGTAAATAATTACTTTAGATTACACTTTCTTTAATAATTGAAACATAAAATAATTATTATAGATTATTGCCTAGAAATAGCATTTAAAACACTCTTATCCCTTCGTATTCTTATAAGATGCTATGTAATAAATTTGCCCATTTATTAACCCTCAAACATACACGTATTCCAGAGACTACATAATTTAATACCGGTCTTTGCGACCCAACATCGATTTCGAGCGTCGTAACCGCGTTCACAATTCAACCAATAACAATCGGTGTCAAACAACGACAACTGGATTGTCGCAATCGGAATAACCCCCGCAATTAGTTCCATGTTCGCCATTCCCAATATGAAATACAGCCGCCCGGATCGGTCAAGACATATAGATTAGCTGATACACACGTGCTCTGCGTTTAGCCATAAACATTGCATTTTTGAATATTCTACTTATAGAACGTAGACTGCTCATTTTTTAACCGACGAACAAAAACGGAGGAGGTTCTCAATTCGACACGTATATTTGTTTTTTTTTTTTTTATGTATGACCACGCATAACTTTTTACAGTGTTGTCCGATTTTGATAATTCTTTTTTTATTAGAAAGGGCATGCATCCAAGGTGGTCCCATTGCCCTCATGTTAGGATCTGCTGATGATATCCTGGGGAAATTAAAGGAAGTCTTCGAATTTTGGAGGCACACTTACAGGGATTTCAGTTTTTGTCTCGTTATCGGTAGCTTTTTGGCTACTAGTGCCATATAATATACTATGACAGTATAGTACGAGTACGTTACGTGGCGATAAATCACTAAAAAGTAAGAAATAAAAATTTTTAACAAAAAATAGAACCGACTCAAAACGCACTAAAAAGTAAAAAAATAATTGTGTCATTTACTTGGTTTAATTTACTTAAGCATATCTAGGAGTCGGTGCCAGCCAAGGTTTCTACTTTAAGGACGTTACCTAGAACCCACAAACTTCTCTACTACGTAAAATAAATGTTCCTTAAACTTGGCTGGCACCGACTTCATAGATATGCTTAAGTAAATGAAACCAAGTAAATGACACAATTATTTTTTACTTTTTAGTGCGTTTTGAGTCGGTTCTATTTTTTGTTAGAATTTTTTATTTAAATATGGGTAGATATATTAAAGTGAAGAGCGTATAGGCAACTTCTAGGCAGATGCGTACTACCGTAGGCTGCATCATCGCTTACCGGAAAGCGTTAGCGCATACCATTAAAAATAATCAATTTCGGAAGGTTTGACTTTCGTGGTAATTGTAAAGTGTTCAGACAGGCGCGTTTCTATGTTTGTAAAACTAACAGAGTGTTGGCAAAGTAAAAACTGTTATAATCAGTCTGTGAAAAGTAGCCGACACTTTGGTCGGAAAATGGCTTTCGTTTTCACATGCCTCCATGTTTAATACTCTAAAAAATTTAAAAATAATTTTCTACTATGCTGGCTTTCCTTTACTTTACACATACATAAACGAACTTTGTCGTTTTTTTAACAGGTACATTCAATGCCTAACTGACTCCTGGAACAAATTAACTGCACTTTACCAGATATTAAGTAACAGAGTCTTTATTACTTTTATAAGACTTTATTGAGAAATGAGATGATGGTGAGTTGGTTAGGAGTACGCGAATGAATAATGGAAGAGACTAGCTTTTGCCCGCGACTTCGTCCGCGTGGAATTAGTTATTACGGCAGCCTAATTTTTGTAAGCTTTGAATTTCATATTTATTAATATCTAATCAACTGCTTAAGAAATAGGTCTTAAGCTTTCAAAATGATGATACTTTCATACAACATTTCATCCCCCCTTTAACCCCTTACAACCCTTTTTTCGCAATTACGTAAAAAAGTAGCCTATGTCCTTTTTCAGGCTCTAGACTTACTGTGTACCAAATTTCATTTAAATCGGTTCAGTAGCTGTAGAGTGAAAGCAAGACAGACAGACAGACAGAGTTACTTTCGCATTTATAATATTAGTTAGGATTAGGATATCAATGGAGCAAAATAGTGCTTGCATATAGTAATGTGCAACGTAGAGTGGATTTTTATATGACTATAGGGAGATATTCATTAATATTTTACTTGAAACTACAGATCTTTGAAGTGCAGTGTCCGGTGTACTTCTAGGCAAGCGCGTTCCACCATAGGCTCCATCTTCGCTTACAATCAGGCGTGATCGTAGCCAAGCGTTAGCCTTTACAGTATAAAAATTATTATTATAAAAACAAAAAACCCGACTGCTTAGAAGTTATGAACTGAAAAGAGAAAAACAAGGATCGCTATATCTGTATAAAATTCTAAATACTTTATGGTGCTATAGAAATGAGACGGTACACTTAGTACACTTTTTGCCATTTTTTGTTAAAAAAGTAATATGAACATGATATGATATTTATATTTTTGAAATGGTCTTTTTACGAACTTTCAATTGATACCCATATTGCTAAGATAAGAGAAAAAAATACACACATCCTCCCTTTTTCCCCATTTACAGCCGCCATTTTGAAAATTTATATAGCCTATGTCATTACCACAATTTTGTACAATTTTGACACCTCACATGTCAAAATTCGTTCAGCTGTTTAGGCTGTAGTGCGTGTCGAAGAAATGGACATACATACTTACGCTCGAAAAACATAACCCTCCTTCTGACGCAGTCGGGTAAAAACAGTGTCCGCTGTTCTAAATTTAAGTTTTGCAGATTATCTCACACCCTAAAAAAGACTTTCTCATGATTAGCATCATTTTGTTCTCATAATGATCTTAACTAAGGTTGCTTGGAAGAAATCGCCACGAAGCGATAAACGGCCTTTGGTATTCCACTTCTTCTCTATTGTTAGTCTATTTCATTATTTGTTTCGTTATTTTGTGGTGTACAAAGAAATAGTATTAAAAAATCTATATTTTCAAGGCTTCATTTGGTACGTGTGTATCAACAATAGTTACCCTATAACATATGCCAAATCCATGGTTGAACCATTTTGCATTCGACTGCCGACTCCCTTTTGGATGACGTCAATATGCATCTTTCGATACCCTTCTAAAACGGCTGTAATCCTAGGAATATAAACATTTGAAATTAAACTTTGTATACTTAACTTTTGGGTTGAATTTCGAACAAAGTGTACGAACTCATAATCCGGATACGCAGATTCGATGTCACCATAACTGATATATAGTTTCACCTTCATTGAATCCATGATAAATTGATACGTACAGGGGAAGATTATTCAATAACAAGTGAGGTTGGTTGATCACACGTCATTTGTAGGCTTTGTCGCGTTCTACGTGTTTGGGGGTAGGCTGAATTTGGAATGGGAATTTGTAATGAATGTAAGTAATCATTTTGAAACTACTGTAGGTGTTTGCGAGTCTGGCTTTGGTTTTGAGGCAATTAATTGATTTGACAATATTGTGTTTGTTGACAAATGTAACCCTTGACGAAATTCAAACGTTTTGAAGCTTTTCGTATTTACATTTTGTAAAAAAGCCTATTGATTAACTTAAAAGCACTTAAGTTAAAAACATTTATTGACTTTTAGTTTTAATATCTTAAGTTGTATAAAGGGACATATTCATGTCTCGAAGACCTAGAAGTAATGTTTTAAACTGTGAATGTGGTAAGCCTGAAAAGAACAATTGCGGGGCATGTAAATATTACGTCCTGAAATGCGTTGGCTTGCAACTGCACCAGAAAACTCAGCTTTCAGCTTAAAAATTTATTGACGAACGACTCAAATTTAAAAATATAGTGTTAGTATTTCTCCGAACCAGTTTTAATCGAAACAGCTCTACAGCTAGTAAAACTACCGATTCAATGTATTTTTAAAGAATTTTAGTCATAGCTTAAAGACATCTACCCCTTTCTCTTCCAAATCGATCCAAATCGATAAGTTTCTGATGCTATAGCTTTTCCTGATAAAAGCCGGCAAGTTACTTGGCTGTTGCGCTATACAAAGTTAATGTTATATTTTCCGTTATAATTTACAACGTAAGTTTGACATTCTCAAGAAAGAATATGTCAAAGAATGTCCTCTAAACCGTAAATCTATTGAGGCTTCATTTATTATATTATAACAAGAACAAAAACCACCCCTGCGTCATACAACCGCCTTCCACACCACCTCCAACTTACCAATGTAATTATGTAAATGAAAGAATTTCTTCCACATCCCCGCGTGCCACTTGCACGGCTGTGCCCGCGTGATTCGCTGCAAACTGATTGATTTATGCCCGCCGCTGTCCGCCGTACGTCCGTACGCTTTGTACCGACACGACGCCATTTCCCGGCGTTGTCGCGTCTAATTGCGACAATAATTCATGTCTAATAATAATCTAGCTATTATCGGATTGTATAAACAGGTGAGGATGTGTCGCTATTGTTCCGTTTGCGCCAGTTTTCAACGAGGGAAATGTGTCTCTTATGCCTGTTGTGCCTTTACACATTTTGTATCTATTAACGCTTTTGTCTTGTTTCCCTTGCGTTGTTTATACTTTTTACATATCACTGTTTTATGAAATAGCTTTTCTATGTGTAATCCAAGTCATATTTTAACTAGTGTCAATTTATGCCGTTTCTGTCTACTCTACTTCCGTAAGCTTTGTTACGACACGAAGTCATTTCCCGATGTTGTCCTGTTTACTTGTATCGAATCATGAAGCAATAAGCTATAATTCAATAATTTTACTTTTTAATAATAATGATTATAAATCTGGTGAAAGCTGAAAAGGAAAAAGTATTAAAATACTTGGACCTTGCTCATGAGATTACCGCTATGTGCAATGTTGATTTAACGATAATCGTTCCTATAGTCGTTTCAGTCAACGGTCTTATAGCGAAAAGCTTTGACCAACATATTAAAAAGCTTTCGCTTAGTTGTTGGATCAAGGGTCGGGTGCTGAAGGCGGTTATTCTTGAAACGGCGCGTATTGTGAGGAGGTTCCTCACTCTGGAGCCCTGACCACCGGTTGCTTGGACCCCCGGGCCCCGCAGCAGGCGGACTGAATTTTTTCATAAATTTTTATAATTAGTGTTTTTTATAATTGTTTTATAAGCATTATTAAAAATTAAAAAAGAAATGTAAATAAATAAATGATAGATTAAAAAATGGTTATCATAATATGCATAAATAAGTTATAACACATGTTATTTGAGAATACTGCCAAAGGGATTCGATCAATATCCACTCAATGCGGGTAAAACGACATAAAACGTTTTGTAGGATCTCTAGTTATGGATATATGCTTACATAAGTGAATATCTACAGCCTCGTGTGATTGCAATGGCTCATTTAATTTTTTCTATTGCAAGAAAAAATAAAAAATAAAAAAATCTACCTTTAATGAATTCTTAAGCTTTCATATATTCAGAGTAGATTGTCGCTCACTTAAGATTTTCCAATTTTTCAAGCTTACATACTTGAACTTTCGAAAGAAAACATGTACATACTAGGATTTCATAAATATGTTAATATCTTTAATTTCAGTTAATGTATGAAACATGCCAAACCACTCAGTGTCCGCATGTCGTTCATAACTCCGAATCCGTGTGACAGTGCAATGCAATTAATCATGTACATACATCCTGGGATAATCAATAAGCTATCAACATTGATATGCCAATGTTAACCACCGCATTTGTGTTAATGGTGACAACACGTAACGTTTAATATAGAACAGTCTTATGAAATTTAACCTGTATATTTATAGTACGGAATTATTGACTGAGCAAGATGGCCCACCTGAATGTAACTTCATGCAAACAATTTGTCCGACAAAGTGCTGTCTTGTGTCTATGAACCTGAAGAGTAGATGCGTTAAGTGCTTATAATTACACTGGCAACCTTCAGCACGGAACATAACAATGCATTGATAAATAAAAGCATAAAGGCTCTTAGACGAGTTCTATAACAAACAGTTCTACTGTTGTTGATAAATCGAGTTATCAACATCGTCAGCTGTTAAAGGTAAGCTGCTGGATATAGGTTCTGCAAAGACTTTTATGGGGTGTAAGGGGGAGGCTAGTACCAGTCAGCCTCTCCAAATGTCAACCTCACCTGCTCGCGGTGCACCCTGCAGGTGGACCGACGAGGCTCTGGCGACCGATGAATGGCGGTATAACCATTCTGAATAGGCTAGGCTATAAAATGAGGCCAGTGTCAGGCAGTACAAATAGTCTAGTCCTGCGGTGACTAACCTGCCTGCCCAGCGTGATCACTATAGGGCATTTCTTTTATGGGAGACGGTGCAAAGAAACAGCCCCTCAAACGTGTCGCAGGGAGCCGCTGGCAACAGGCGGCTCGGGATCGTTGTGTTTAGAAGTCCCTAAAAAAGGCCTATGTCCAACAGTGGACGTCCACAGGCTGGTAATGATGATGATGATGATGATGAAAGACTTTTATACAGCAGCACCACGACATCTTGAGGATGCACCAACAAGCTTTTTTGTTCCCGCAGTGGGAACACCTTTTCAATTCTTTGAAATTCCAACGTCCATAAGTTCTTTGAACCATGTGCTGGCCTTTGAACCTTTGCTACTTCAATTTTAGTTCTGCTTTTTTCAATTCTTCAAGGTGTTAAAAAGGCGACCCGCACTGGGAAAGCCCAGTATTGGTCGACCCCCTACTAAGTGGACTGACGACGTCAAACGTGTTGCCGGGAGCTGCTGCCCACAGGTGGCTCAAGATCGCTGTGTTTGGAAGTCCCTAAAAGAAAGTTTATGCCCAGCAGTGGACATCCACTGTCTGTTAATAATGGTGATGATGCAGAGTCTTGCAATACAGCAAGTTTTATAATTTAAATGCCTTAATCTATTTTATTCGATACAGTCACTAGACAAGATGAATAGTGAAGTTCCTGTCCCGTTTTGTCGTGTGAATTAATTAGCTACCGTGTTTGTATTCAAATCGCGTTGACGTTAACGAGACTAAAACAAAATGTTTGGTAATGGATTGATACATCCATTCGTGATATGTGGTCGTCATTAATATTTGTCTGTTTGTCGGTGATAATTATTATTATGGCATAATGTGGTAATTTAAAGCCATTATTTGTTCATACGTTTGGGTGTTTACCCTTTATTGGCGAACTATTGATAGTTGTAATAAACATAATAATGAAAGTAATGACTTCTTCAATGATAAAGACCTATGTGTGCAATCGGCTCTACTTTCATCTGCGCACAGGATAGGATAACATAAACTGTGAATTATAACCTGAGCAAAAGTAATGTAAGTTGTAATGGTCATGGCCTTTTTTTAAAATCTACTTTCCGAACGCAATGGTATATTAGATTACTAGTAGGTACTTTGAAACCGTTGTTTAAAAGCCTTCTTGAAAGAAATGAATTTGAATTTGAGTCCGAACTCTCAGGTCTCAAGGTGATGGAGTGACACCAGAAAGCGCAGTGTTGATGGAACTTCGCTGGGTGGATAGATCGTCAAACATGTCAATGCTCATATCGCTCATTAACGATAATGCCGAAGTAAGTAGTAAGTAGTGTTCTATGGTTATCTGCAAAAGTCCATCGAGTGATACCTTATTAGTAATATCTTGAGATTACTTGCTTACGTCTTCATAGCTTGACTTACTGGCCACGCCTGGCCTACTTAATAACCCTTGGCTTAAATAGTAGCCCTAAAATGCTTAAAAAGTACTTGTATGCAAACGGTTTGTCAAATTCAAAATTTTTTTTTTATCAACTACAAGTTGGCCCTTGACTGCTATCACACCTGATGTTAAGTGACGATGCGGTCTAAGATGGAAGGGGGCTAACTTGATAGGAGTGGGACGAAAATCCACACCCCTTTCGGTTTCTACACGACATCGTACCGGAACGTTAAATCGCTTGGCGATACGTCTTTGTCGGTAGGGTGGTAAGTAGCCACGGCGAAAGCCTCCCACCAGCCAGACCAAGACAAATTAAGAAAAATCTCAATCTGCCCTGCCGGGAATCGAACCCAGGACCTCCGTCTTATAAATCCACCGCGCATACCACTGCGCCACGGAGGTCGTCAAATAGAATCTGACTTTGACAAACCGTCACAGGATACGTTGCCGTAATTAACTTGATATTAGGTTATGCGTCGCAGTAGTTGGATTGTCTTATTACAGGTCGAACGGATGCGCGGTGATGGACGATCGTTTCCACCTATGAACCTAATAAATCTTGGCTTATTGTAACATCTCACTAATGTGATCTGCACATGTTCATTGTGCATCTGTTTGATCTCTACACTGTACGACACGGAGACGACTTTAGGGAAACTAATAAGTAATGAGCCAATTTTTGATAGCCAGAAGACTGTCAGAGATCTAATTTGGTCTAATGCTTAATATATGCGGCTTCGACTGCGAGGGTCTTCGGGGTTTAGAGTCTTGTGGGTTCAAATCTTGGGTCGTGTTGTGAAATGGTTCAGAGTTTTTCTTTCTTCTAAGATGTCTGGTAGTGATCGTTAATGATTAATTCATTAATTAATAATTACAAAATAAATTAAAGTCCTAAGCCTGCCAAGCCGAGAGAGCAGCGAGGTGAGTTTTAGGTCCATTTCTCCACTACTATAGAGAGGAGTCTAGCCCCTATACTTAGTGGGCCTATAATAATTAGGTTTTTGACGTGACAACGTCTTATAATTCGATAGAGTCGGCTGCACGCACGAAAAAACATGACTCATGCGGCGTTACCTCGCTTTGAGGCGTTCCATGTAAGGCTTGAAGTGCAAGCGAGAGCGCGGAACGAGCGACAAAGAAGCACAATCGGCCTTTGCGTTCGGCAGCGTTCGACATCCGTCTATTAAATATAATTATTAAATATATTAGTTTTAAATTAAAAATTAATATATTTATTATAAATTTAAAATATAAATTTATAACATCAAAATCAATTATTTTATTAATTCAAATTAATATTTATAAAAATATACTTAAATTAAAAATTTTAATAACCAATTAAATGCTACCATTCCATCAGTATTTTCTTCAGACATTGTCACGTTCAACTATCGTCAGTAGACCGACTTTACAGACAACCAATTTTTTTTATATAATATGCTCTCCATGATTGACGACATGTCAGCTTTCAGACGTTTATGAGACCCAAAACCAATTAGATAACAAATCGTCAATAAAATATAGTTGCAACAAAACATCGTTGTGCGAGTTGCAGTTGGGTCGGAATCCATCTCGGCCAGTCTAAATTCCCGTTGCACAATCGTGCCCTCGCGTCTAATATTGAAATAGTGATTTACCGAGCCATAAATCCGTTGAGTGTCCACCCGACAAGCGTCGGATAATCGCGTGACGTACGCCTCACCCGTGCGCACCTTTACTTTGATAAGTTGGGTCACATTTCTGGCTTGGACGAATTTAGAAATTACTGGATTTCATGCTGAGCAGCGTACGGGATAGCGTGTTCTATGTTGTCAAGAAATGTATGAAGAAATCACAGGCTCAACAATATGTGAAATGATAACAAAATAGGCACTAGGGTTATGTTTTATACCCCAATAAAAGCATGAAGACTGGATATAAGTCCAGCAGTGGCTTATGTAATAGTTTAGCTGGTAGGAGGCTTCGGCCGTGGTTACCACCTTACTGACAAAGACGTCCCAAGCGATTTAGCGTTCCGGTACGATGTCGTGTAGAAACCGAAAGGAAAGTGAATTTGATCCTACTCCTAGCAAAATAACCGGCTTCCATCTTAGATTCAGCATAATCACTTACTATCAAGTGATACTGCAGTCAAGGGCTAAATTGTAATTATTAAAAAAATGTAGTTCTCGAAGTTTTAAAATGAGTGCACTTGAAAGCGCATTGTAAGTCGTATTAAATAGGTAGATGGTGACAAAAAAAATGTCGCATGAAATCATTGGTAAGGGCACACATAAGGGCTTGTGACCACCAGTGGCTCAAGTCATAATGCATTTTGAGAGAATTGAAGTTGACGTCATAAATAATGTGTATTTATGTATTTCAACAAAATGTTAATTTTGGTAAGTATATATTCAATCTGAGCTCATGGCCAACAAATTTAAATGGCCTTCAAATGCAGTCGGGTCTTTTGTTATGAAAAACAAAAAACCCGACTGCTTACTCTACGAAGAAGTAATGAACCAAGTAGAGAAAAACAAGGATCACTATATTTATATTATAACTAGCTTTTGCCCGCGACTTCGTTTGCGTGGAATTAGTTATTACGGCAGCCTAATTTTTCTAAGCTTTGAATGTCATATTTGTTAATATCTAATCAACTGCCTAAGAAATAGGTCTTAAGCTTTCAAAATGACGATACTTTCATACAACATTTCATCCCCCCTTGATCCCCTTACAACCCTTTTTTCGCAATTAAAAGTAGCCTATGTCCTTTTTCAGGCTCTAGACTTACTGTGTACCAAATTTCATTTAAATCGGTTCAGTAGTTGTAGAGTGAAAGCAAGACAGACAGACAGACAGAGTTACTTTTGCATTTATAATATTAGTTAGGATTTAAATACTTTATGTTGCTGCAGGCGATAATGTTCTTCTCACGACCTTTCATACACATCCCCCTTTTTTCCATTTACAGTCGCTATTTTGAAAATATAAATAGCCTATGTCACTACAAGAATTTTGACGAATTTAACAACACCTCATATGTTCAAATCCGTTTAGCTGTTTAGGCTGTAGATCGAGCCAAACAAATTAAATATATACATTCATCCCTCTGACGCAGTCGGATTGTAATTTTATAATAAACATCTGGTTTATATAATATCCTAAACAACAGGCTTCATCATGATCATCATTATCAGCCTATTAACGGCCCATTACAGGGCCAGGCCTCCCTCCTTATAGGAGAGGGAATATGGAGCGTACACCCACCACGCAACTTAGCGGGCATAGGATGATAATGTTTCATTTATTAAAGATCACCATCGCCAACTTCCCGACTCCGGGCTTGGAATGTACTGAAAATTTCATAGAAGAATGAAAAACTCAGAATTATTCCGTGACCCGACCCAGGAATCGAACCCAGGACCTCGTGATCGAAGCCAGATAAGCTAACCACTAGACCAACGAGGCAGTCCTAAACAACAACAGGCTTAATCCGAACAAAAGGCGGTATTCGGGAATTTTAACGCAGGAACTAACCTAGAATTAAAACACATCTGTAATAACATTTCCCATATACTGATAATTCTAGTAATATGTAGTACCTACGATACATAATACATTATCATAGACAATATTCTGTGTTCGCCCACCTTCGAGATACCAGAGCATTGTATCAACAGGCAGACCCGGCGGCTGGGATAGTCTGTGTGACATATAATCAGCTCATAAATCCCGCTTACAGACTAGAATCGGGACAAGAACTATACCGCCTTTATTTATTTTCTAGAACTACAATATTGTGTCCTGGATGCACTTGCAGACAATTTTTCTATGATTGATCTATTCAACCTCTTCAAATCTAGTCTGAAGAGTGTCTAGTAGAACAAGGTGAAAATTCGTAACTAACTGTAGCCGACAACTGCATGGGACGTATGGTGGGGACACTATAGATCGTTCAATCCACGAAGGCTCGTCGTTTTTTGTTTTTCAAACGCTTACAGTGCAAGTGTGCAATAAAAACTGCAAGAATATGAGTACTATTACACATTGATTTTCGTCACGTAGTAATAGAACTCACATTCTTGCAGTTTTTATTGCACACTTGCACTGTAAGCGTTTGAAAAACAATAAACGACGAGCCTTCGTGGATTGAACAATCTATACCGGTTGTCCACCTACCAACCAACCAAATCGACCAAGTGTCGTTGGGACACGACGCCTGCTACTGTAGTCAACAGTTGCACTCTAATATCTCAAGTCTGGTCTAACCTATTCTTTGTCTATCCTAGTCCTGGTCTATTGACAAGCACCTTTAGCATTTTCCCAAATATGTTGGCTCGTGATTTTTTGTGTCATTAAAGTTTGTTAACTTCTCGAGTGTATTGTGTAATAAAGTCATTTTTCAAAATTTTAATCAATAAAAATTTGAACAGCAAATGTTTAAGCCTATTTGGAACATTCTGGTAAGCATATTTAATTTAATTTCAAATTAGGATTTGAGATTTTAATATTGTTCAAAATTAAATCAAAAATCTTTTTGCCATGTAGGCTTACCTTAGAAGAACTTTTGAAATATCCATTCGTCCGTTTGTAGTAACTCTACCAACGGCTCGGGAAGCAGTCAAAAATGTTAAAGAAAATGTTTTGTATATATAAAAACCATAAAGAAGAAATACAGTTGATATATAAAAGCTTTTAATTAGTAATTTTTAACATAAGACAATATTTACAAACATACATACAAATTTCCAATTACCATGAATCCAACGTAGATACTAACTGTATCGCAAAGTGCGAGTCGACGACACGCACTGAAATAATTCATCGAACAAATGCATAAATCAAGGGCAATACTTACCTTCCATTACGTACACTATGCAAAACAGCGTAAAATGTAAACTTAACCTTATTGCTGAGGAATAGAGTCTAAATTGTAATAATAGAAGTTGAGGGTAGTACAAGTAAAGATTGCAGATGTAGTTCCGAATTCAAATTGCCGCGTATCGTACGGTGATTGGTCAGGGCGCGCGTGGCTGTGATATAAATAGTGCGGTTGGACCCACGTTCGGATAATATGGAATATTGGATTGATAAATGGTACTTTCACATTTGATAACGTATATTCCTGTAGGCATGTTTGAATGAATTGACTGAGTAATATCTGGGAGAGTGGTATATTTAAAGAAATAAGTTGAGGTAGGCTTCCCGCAATATATTGACTATATAAAGAACGTGTACAATTATTATACGTACTTTATAATTAGCTTTGAAAACTGTTTAAAAAAAATCAAACAGAATATTAAAGTTTAACTTTATATTTATTATCGGGCCAATAGCAGGCGGTCACACCATTCTTTTTTGACTGTAAGTTACTATAAAATTTAAAATGTTACACAAAACACGGAATCATGAACTAATAATTCAGAAAGGTTTCTGACTTATTAGTTCATGATTTGAATTTTTGAATTATTTCTATCTATTAAGTTACAAGCATGTAGTTATATTTAATTATATACTGCAAACAGGCTTAACTAATAAGTTAGTACTCTTAACAGACATCCTTTTTTAGCCGGGTAAGAATTAATGCAAAGGGCTTATCTACAAAATCTCGCGAACCCTCAAATATGCAGAAGGTTTCACACAGCGGGTGGATAGCAACGACACATGTCACCGGAGCATGCTGTACTGTGGAGTTGACACCATCTATGATTTCTACCTTGCCTATATCGAGGCAAGGTAGAAATCATAGATGGTGTCAACTCATAAGAAATAGGTAACTTAGGATAACAATGTTTTAACTCTATAACGATTTAAATACAAAGGACTTATCCACAATGTCTCACAAGCCCTCAAATATGCAGAAGGTTTCACACAGCGGGTGGATAGCAACGGGTGACAGAAGACGAATACAGTTGACACCATCTACGACCTCTGCTTTGCCTCGACGGTTATACAATAGTACACATATGTTATAGGTAACTTAATGGGATAATGTTTTCACTATAATGAATTAAATTCAAAGGGCTTATCCACTAAGTCTCACAAGCCCTCAAATATGCAGAAGGTTTCACACAGCGGGTGGATAGCAACGACACGTGTCACCGGAGCATGCTGTACTGTGGAGTTGACACCATCTACGACCTCTGTCTTGCCACGACATTTATACAATACCCATAGGTAAAAGGTGACTTAATGTAATAATGTTTGACTATAAC
Source organism: Mycalesis mineus (assembly GCA_034621355.1). NCBI lineage: Eukaryota > Metazoa > Arthropoda > Insecta > Lepidoptera > Nymphalidae > Mycalesis > Mycalesis mineus. The sequence continues at coordinate 6,861,636 of CM067888.1, forward strand.
GAATTAAATACAAAGGGCTTATCCACAAAGTCTCACAAGCCCTCAAATATGCAGAAGGTTTCACACAGCGGGTGGATAGCAACGACACGTGTCACCGGAGCATGCTGTACTGTGGAGTTGACACCATCTACGACCTCTGTCTTGCCTCGACATTTATACATAGGTAAAAGGTAATTTAATGTAATAATGTTTTGACTATAACGAATTAAATACAAAAGGCTTATCCACAAAGTCTCACAAGCCCTCAAATATGCAGAAGGTTTCACACAGCGGGTGGATAGCAACGACACGTGTCACCGGAGCATGCTGTACTTTGGAGTTGACACCATCTACGACCTCTGTCTTGCCACGACATTTATACAATACCCATAGGTAAAAGGTGACTTAATGTAATAATGTTTGACTATAACGAATTAAATACAAAGGGCTTATCCACAAAGTCTCACAAGCCCTCAAATATGCAGAAGGTTTCACACAGCGGGTGGATAGCAACGACACGTGTCACCGGAGCATGCTGTACTGTGGAGTTGACACCATCTACGACCTCTGTCTTGCCTCGACATTTATACATAGGTAAAAGGTAATTTAATGTAATAATGTTTTGACTATAACGAATTAAATACAAAAGGCTTATCCACAAAGTCTCACAAGCCCTCAAATATGCAGAAGGTTTCACACAGCGGGTGGATAGCAACGACACGTGTCACCAGAGCATGCTGTACTGTGGAGTTGACACCATCTACGACCTCTGTCTTGCCACGACATTTATACAATACCCATAGGTAAAAGGTGACTTAATGTAATAATGTTTGACTATAACGAATTAAATACAAAGGGCTTATCCACAAAGTCTCACAAGCCCTCAAATATGCAGAAGGTTTCACACAGCGGGTGGATAGCAACGACACGTGTCACCGGAGCATGCTGTACTGTGGAGTTGACACCATCTACGACCTCTGTCTTGCCTCGACATTTATACATAGGTAAAAGGTAATTTAATGTAATAATGTTTTGACTATAACGAATTAAATACAAAAGGCTTATCCACAAAGTCTCACAAGCCCTCAAATATGCAGAAGGTTTCACACAGCGGGTGGATAGCAACGACACGTGTCACCGGAGCATGCTGTACTGTGGAGTTGACACCATCTACGACCTCTGTCTTGCCTCGACATTTATACATAGGTAAAAGGTAATTTAATGTAATAATGTTTTGACTATAACGAATTAAATACAAAAGGCTTATCCACAAAGTCTCACAAGCCCTCAAATATGCAGAAGGTTTCACACAGCGGGTGGATAGCAACGACACGTGTCACCGGAGCATGCTGTACTTTGGAGTTGACACCATCTACGACCTCTGCCTTGCCTCGACATGTATACTATACCTATAGGTAACTTAGGGTAATATTTTGATTTATTTAGATAAAAGAAAATTTCAGTACTTTCATAGCTTCACCTAAGATTCGAAATGGAGTATTCGAAAAGGAAAAAATAAAACTCAAATATCAAAAATTACTGATGAGTGTAATTTTTCAAACATGGAAGAATTTTCTGGCTGAAAAAGGAAATGCCTGAAATTCACCAAAGCGCATCTATATTTATTAAATTATTTTTAAAATTCCGTGAAAAAGCACTTAAGCATTGAAGTATATTTACAGTGGCAAGAAACAGACTTGTTTTTATTATGATGATGATATTGAAAATAAGACAGCAGTTTCTTTGCCGTTAACTAAAATAATTTCACGCGAGCAAAGCCAAACGCAAATGCTAGGCAACTCCCAGTGACAACAATCGTTCAAAACTCACAAGTGGTTCAATTATCTCGCATAATGTGTAGTTAAAAGTTATCCAAAACTCGATCCGAACTCCTAATATCGTCAAAGTCAAATTCTATATTTACCACTTTGAGTGATAGTTGAGCAAATTCGCGTATGACTCGCACGCTCCAACACTGTGCAGTGTTAGATATTATTATAGTTCGATAGTTTAGACAGTTTAGTAACATTTTTCGATAGTTAGTATTTTTATACAAATTACTAAAAATGAAAGTACAAATTTTTACGAATATAAACTACATATATATTATATTCTTCTCCAACATTTTATTTATACTATACTAAAATTCATCAAGTTGAGATGTTTGGCCCTGAAAACGAAGAATAATAAAATTATTTGATTCCAGACTTACACCATTATTTTTAACCGATGAAAAAAAAACGGAGGAAGTTCTCAATTCGTCACGTATTTTTTTATGTATGACCACGCATAACTTTTTACAGAGTTGTCCGATTTTGATAAGTCTTTTTTATTAGAAAGGGCACACTTCCAAGATGTCCCATAATCATAATAATCATGTTAGGGTCTGATGATGATATCCTTGGAAAATTAAAGGAACTCTTCAAATTTTATAGGCACACTTGCAGCGATTTCGGTTTTTGTGTAAGTATCGGTAGCTTTTTGGCTACTAGTGCCGTATAATATACAATGAGAGTATAGTACGTGTACGTTACATGGCGATAAATCACCATTATTTACCTTTACACCTGACATTACCTAGAACCCACAAACTGCTTTACTACGTTAAATAAACGTTCCTTACTAAACTTGGCTGGCACCGACTTCATAAATATGCTTAAGTAAATTAAAGCAACTAAATGACACAGTTTGTTTTTTACTTTTTAGTACGTTTTCAGTCGGTTCTATTTTTTGTTAAAAAATTTCAATTGAACACTTTTGAACTTACATTTTTTTACGTTTTTGGATTCTTGAGGACTCAGAGCTTAATTATAATAGAATCACACCAATATGCCTAAAATTAGCGCGGAAGAGACTTATCGTCGTGTAGATAAAAAATCTAAACTCTCTCTGTCTTTGTTGCGTTACGGTGAAAAAGAGAGCTATATGTATTTCCTGTTTCGCTAATATAAGACAACGATATATCCTTTTCTAAACACGAGTATAGAAAACCAACGCATCTTATACCTGCGGACCTGCCAGAACATTTAACTGTAAAGTGCAGCCCAGGCATCGACAGATTACGTGTAAACAAAAAACTGATGATATGTGAAAGCGGACGAGTATCATCTCTGTCCTTATCTATATCTATTGTCAGTTTTTTTAAGATTTGCATTTGTTTTCTGTCGTTTCGATGGCTCAACTATACTTTGACAAATATTTACTATGTCCCACCATAACTACAGGCATCGGTTGTACAAGTCGCGAGTCGACACATACATACACACACCGTTCTTATCGCGCCTACCACTTACGCTAGTTTTAATTAGCTAACACTCGCGTTTTGCCAGTCGAAAATTAATCAAATCATTTATGGAGGGTTAAGACAGTGAATGGATGGCTTTATGTAAATGCAACTAACAGTACAAAAAGAACTTTTGTTGATTGTACTGCAATTAGGTTTGAGAAAAAACCAAAAAGGATAATGTAAATTGTTTTTTGTTTTCACTCAATAAAATTATTACACGTTGTATGTTTTATTTTAATCATAAATTACAGCATATAAAAACAGTGTCTTCGTAAAGCTAAGTAACTTCATAATTTTTTACCTTTTTTATTTTTAATAATGTTATAAATACAACAGAATATAAAAAAGTACTATAAAATTTAAAACACGGGGCTTTCAAATATCTAAGCAACCGGTGGGCAGGGCTCCAGAGTTAAGAACGTCTTCAAAACACCAATGTTCGTAATTTGACATTTATTCTTATCTTGCTGTAGCTCTGTCAATGTGAAAGCTACGCAGATTTATTTGAGGTTTATTTGTAGCTATGTTCCTACATTAAAAATATTTGGTACTTACTTGTTCTTGTAAAAACTATTACTTATTTTTTTATTCAATTTTCAAATACGTTGCACACAGAAGAAGATCACTTGTTAGCTGTTGCATAACGCTTACAATTTAAGCGCGTAGTTAAAAGCATGTCGGATGAAGGGAGGCAATCTGAGAACGACACCTGTCTCCGATCTTAGAACAATAAATACCATACAACACTCTTTATAACAATACTATGTATATTTCTATGTATTTATGTATGCATGCACGCATGTATATATGTATGTATGTGTGCATGTTATGTATTAGATAAGAATAAAGAATAAGAAATGTCAAAAGGAGATAGACAGCAAACGTCGTATAACGTGTTGGCATATGACAGACTAGTTTAAAAACAATCTGGGGTATGAAATCAGTAAGTTTTACATGCAATGCGACGTACACTACTAATAAATTAAAGGTTTTCGAGAATTATGAATAGGTTTGACTCCTGGTATAGTCTGTTATTAACAGAAAATTGCAGTTGTATTGACGACCTCCGTGGCGCAATGGTATGCGCGGTGGATTTGTAAAACGGAGGTTCTGGGTTCGATTCCCGGCGGGGCAAAATGAGATTTTTCTTAATTTGTTTTGGTTTGGCTGGTGAGAGGCTTTCGCCGTGGCTAGTTACCACCCTACCGACAAAGACGTACCGCCAAGCGATTTAGCGTTCCGGTACGATGTCGTGTAGAAACCGAAAGGGGGGTGGATTTCATCCTACTCCTAACACACTAGCCCGCTTCCATCTTAGATTGCATCATCACTTAACATCAGGTTTGATAGCAGTCAAGGGCTAACTTGTAGTCGATAAAAAAAAAAAATCACATCTAATTACTTATCTGTTAAATTAAAGATGCTACTACTGTTTGCGCGTGTTATACTAGTATAGTCTGATACAAACAAACAAAATGGCAGCTGTATTCATAAACAATATGACTGTTGTATTAAAAAATTACAAATCTTCAACTTCGCGCGTATTACTAACGCCCTCTGTTACAAGCAAACATGGCTGCTGTATTAAAAAAAAGAAATCTTTACACATCTAAATAACTGTTAGAAACCACCTACGAAGCAACTATACAAGTGCAGTACTTAATAACAACTTAGCGCCCCCCGCTCTCGTCTGTCAAACATATGACAAGCGCAGATTCCGCTTTGTACTTGTCAAAAATATAGCAAACAAAAGATACGGCGCACGAATAAATGAAGTGAGCTGATGTGTTTCGTAGCTGTAGTGATGTACTGCGCTTGTCGATAGATTAGTTGAATTTGAAGATGAAGAAGCGATATGCGTAGCACATTCGTAGAGCCGATGGACGTTGGGATCCTAAGTAGTTGAAATGGTGACCCGCACCTAAAAAATATTATATCCAGCTACCGAACATGGACTACATCAACCGAAGTGTTGATGTTGATGCTCTGATTTTTGTTTTTTAAGCTATTGTATAGCTTTTATCGCGGGCCTTGAGCGTGGAGACCAAATACATAAATTCCGTAACGAATAAACCTAGCACCCCTGAGTATCAAAGACATAATATCAAAAGCACAATTTCGGCAACGACGTCATCGGGGAACGTGGCTTAGCGGTAAGGCTCTCTAAGTGCCCGGATTGCCAGAGAGACACGGGTTCGAATCCCATCAGTTCCGAATTTTTTTTTTAATCGTGATATTTCAAAAAGTCATTTTTTTTTTAATTAACGTCTCTGTGGCAATCCGGGAACTCATGTTAAAAAAACCGCAGGTAACTTTCTTTCAGCGCGAAGTCAAGTAACTGAGAGAAATGTTGTTAAATCACGCAAGATGTGATTAAAAGTATGAAGAGTAAAGATACCGTGTATTCTGATATTATTTAAAAGTGAACTATTTTTCCATCATCTACAGTTTTTACGTCCATCTGTCATTTGTCGCACAACAGCTGGCTGCAGAATAGAGTTAAAGTGGTAGGCGCTAGACAGAGCAGTTAAGGCGCAAAGGTACACACACACACACATACATACAATTAGATTTTTTTGTTCATATGATTTACAGCGGAAGATGCAATTAAAAAAGTTAGAATTTCAGATAATGAATTTATTTATTTTATTTTATTTTGTCAAAAACAGTCATTACAAATAAACAGTTTTACATTAAAGAAAAAATACATGTGTAACAATAGACAATACATTGCCGAAGATTTGTACATAAAAAAAAGGAATGTTATTTATGTGATAACAGCATTAATAAGATAATATTAGTGAGAAATAATATAATATTAGCAAGAAAGAAAAGAAAAAGGAAAAGAAACCAACGATAACGTGTATATTTATACATTGTTCTCGTACCAATATGTATTAAGAAACAACTAAAGTTCAAACATTTCTTTTTAATGTTACCTATTGAGATGGAGCATAAGTCAATATCAAAAAATTCATCAATATAAAGTTTCATTGCACGATTAACGTAACAGTTGCGTGTGTATTTTTTATGAAAAATTATTAATATACTAAACATTCTTTCTTAAAAATGTAGAGAAAGCAAAATTATTTATCTTTATGATGGCACTCTTTATAATTTCTTTTTCTATACAAACAATTTACAATTAAAAAAACATCGATAATATGTCTGCACAGCCTAACATCACTACAAACAATACGCAGTGCTATATCATATAAGTGACGTATCGCACACTGACACCCAGGCATTCGCGGGAAGTATGCAAAGAAGTTGCTTCTACGGCCGCCAAATAATCTTGAGACTTGATACGTCACCCGCTCGTCGCCCGGGGCACGGAACTTGTGACGACTGTTTGGGTATTTGTGCTCTTTTAATCAAACCTCGTGTCATGTAAAGCTCAATGTTAGATTGCATGTTAAATTATTGTTCGTAACCTTTTCATAAATTACAACGAAGTAATTTAAAATCATTTGTTATTTATATCATGTAATTACATACATATTTTGAAATTTGGTAAATATTAGATTTGTGATTTGTGTTTACAAATAAAAAGCATGTACAAAATTTAAATAGAAAATAAAATTACTCGACAATACCTATAACATATTTGAAATTTGGAAGTGATTGACTTCATTTACGGTTACTGTTGTCACTCTATTGACGGCCGAGTGGCGCAGCGGGAAGTGGCCCTGCTTCTGCGTCCTAGGCTGTAGGTTCAATTCCTACACCTGGAAAATGTTTGTGTGATGAGCATGGTTGTTTTCCAGTGTCTGGATGTTTATCTATATATTATAAGTATTTATGTATTATGTATAGTATATATAAAAATATTCATCAGTTATCACAGCACCCATAACACAAGCTACTTACGAGTATGCTTACTTTGGGGCTATATAGCGATGTGTGCAATTTGTCCTAGGTATATTTATTGAAGTGAAACTTCTTTATCGGGGTTGGAAAAAAATTTAGTGTAACATTTTTTCGTTACGCGTCACATTTTTCCGTTACGCGCCATCTTTGACTTATGGAAGTGACGAGATAAATATATATATATATGTTATATTGAAGTGATCAGCAAAATCAAAGGGTTTATTTTAATTCTAATTCCAGTGAATTTCTAAAAAAAGTAAGTAATTACGACATCAATGATAGTAATAATTCTATTACAATTAATGAAATTCAATAATAATCTTTGTAGTAATAAGCTAAAATGAAATAATTGTAGATTTTGTATTTATGTCTATGATAATAAAAGCCTTTTATTAAACTTTATCTAATTTAACTTTACTTAACCAATTTCTGTAAAGTTGCATATAGTCAATTATTTTTTCAAAAATAAAGTCATAAAAAAGTTTAACGTTAGTACACGCACACATTTTTTTTTATTTATTTATTGATTTAGTTGTACCTACCGCCAATCGATTTTCTGCATGATGGCACTTAGAAATCATCCAAATTCTACGTTTGTATGTTCTATGCTAATTTATTGCTGATAAAAAAAAAACACATGGGAATATAAATACTACTACATCGTAGAGCTCTGTTGCATTGAAAGCAGGCCCCTCTCTTATAAAGAGTTGAAGCTCCGTCTCCTTCTTTTATGATAATTGAGGCTTGGCTTGACCTGTAGTGGCTTTAAAGTTTCACAGCCCCGAGGGGTCCCCTGGCAACCGTCAGGCAAATAATGACAGCTGTCATTATAGCTCCGTCGCTACCCGGGTAGCCACGGGCCTCAAAGAAGGTTTGAATGTCAGGCCCACAGGGGTTAATATGCTGATTGTAGCAATTATAAAATCCACATTATTTTGACAAAATGTTCAACTATCAAAGAACTTTTTTCCAAGCACATATCGACAGTAGCTCCAACAATAATAGTTCCATATCCCATTTGAATATTAGAACATCCATCCACTGAAGATTTCACTCTACAGGGTGCTTCTCCCTCGCCCCCTCACACACACTACGACGGTTATTAGCGTACGTGTGAGTTGGATGTGAACTAGTTAGTCTGTTTGGAAAAGGATTCAAGTTTTTTTAATCTTTATGAATATTTTTAATTTGAAGTTGATTAATAATTAAATAAAGTAAGAATAATACACAGGGCTTTTTTGGGGAGTGGGGTAATTAGTAGATATAATTATGAAGTGTCAATAGCTTTAAGATAAAATGGCCGGAATGTACTCCCGGACATCATAAGTTCAAAACCTACTCGTTGGTCTATTTTTATACCCAATCCTAACATAATCTGTACCACTCATTGGACAGAAAAGGGAATATTGGTCAATATTGTTTTATAAATATTTTTGACAAACTATCGATATTAAATTGATATTATCATCATCATCATTATCAGCCTATTAACGGCCCACTACAGGACCAGGCCTCCCTCCTTATAGGAGAGGGAATATGGAGCGTACACCCACCACGCTGCTCTAATGCGGGTTGGCGAGCTAAGGGTGATAATGTTTCATTTATTAACGATCACTATCAGATGTTGATGATAGTGACCGGGGTCGACGGCTTAACGTGCTCTCCGAGGCACGGGGGTGTAGCACCATCAACTTCCAAATTCCGGGCTTGGAATGTACTGAACATTTCATAGAAGGATGAAAAAACTCAGAATTATTCTATGACCCGACCCAAGAATCGAACCCAGGACCGCGTGATCGAAACCACATAGGCTAACCACTAGACCAACAAGGCAGTCAATTAATATTATATATATAGCTAAATATACAAAACTAAGGCTATAAATCTTCCTCACCATAATCAGACGATTACTTCTAACTAACTATAGGGCCAAGCCACACTCCTTACAGGAGAGGTGACATGGAGCTGAGACCCAACGCGCTTCTCTATTGTGGAGTGGTGGTGATAATTGTTCATCTAGTAACGATCACTAGGTCTAGATTTTAATGATTAACCGGGACTGACAGCTTAAAGAACTTTCCGATAAGTGGATGGATGGATGGATGGATGGATTGATAGATGGATGGGTGGGTGGATGGATGGATGGATAACGTAAATGGATAAGTGTAAACAACCATCTCTCAACTCCGGGTTAAAAACGATTTACATTCTTGAGATGTGCAAATTTGTTAGAAAATATCCAGGTTATTTTAAGAAAAAAAATATATAATAAGCTACCAGACTATATTAAAGAAAAAAAAAATTAATGACTTTATATCATCGTTAAAATATTTTTTATCCGAAAAAGCATATTATAAAATAAATTACTTTGTAAATGATAAAAAATAAGTCCGCCTCTCTACAAGTTACGACACCCTCACAGGGTTCCATTATAAATTATTTATATATAAGTCTAATTGTAATGGAAATGTAACTTAAAATAAATAAATAAATAAATCCTAGGAATTCCTCGGAATATTTTCTTAAATATATCCCAGGTCTTGACCCCAGGACATTTCAATTTAGCTTTTCCTATGTCTACTTTCATAGGTCCAGCATTAGTTCAGCTCCATAAATCATCATAATGTCATTACAGGTATCTGTATAGACATGCGAAACTAAATGAAAGCGTATAAAATGATCGCTCTTCGGATGTATTTTAATATCAAAGAACTTCAAGAAAACGGAAAACAGAAAAAATACAGCTTCCTAATCTGATGGCTAGGGTAGAGAAAACGGCGCAATAAAACAAACCATTTATAAAGAAAAAGGCAGGGGAAACTAGAAAAGGTATTGAAATCGAAAATCCGATGGCGTTTTCCATCAAAGAAATACATACGAATGAATACAAATGCTCTTAAATATAGCGACATCAGGCCGTATTGGCTGAAATATGTTTACAATAACGCGAATATATACGAGCCACTTATGATATGAAAGGGGGGATGATAAATACGATGGACTTAAGGGGTTTCATATAATTGAATGGAAAATATGCTGAATTGTCTGTGAGATGTATGGATTTTGTTTGTGTTGAAACATTTCTATTTTAGAGTAGGTTCTGTTCTAGCACAGTCACCACTATTTAGGGTACACATAAATAATAGCATCTCAGAAGTAGATTTAAGTGATTGTATTTGAAAATCACGCACTGCACTACTACACGTATCGGGTGCATCCCAGTAGTACCCACTAATTTTAGTTCTATAGAACTGTTGATACACCATATTAGTGCTTAGTGTCCCACTAGTTCTATATAAAAAATTTTAGAAATGTCGATATCAACATCTTGTTTGTACGTTACGTATAAAATATCTATAGTTTTTATAAGTATAATATGGAATCTCTTTTGATTGCAATAATAAATGTCCACTTAAATTTGAGAGTATCTACAAACATACTATATCGAATACAGCTTTGCTTAAATTGCACAAAACGTCTTCAAAATGGAATTGAGGTTTTTAATATAATTTTCTTCTAAACTGAATAGTTTGCGCGAAAGATACTTCCAAAGTGGTAAAATGTGTCCCCCCCTGTAACGTCTAAAATAAGAGAATATTTTTTAGACACGACTACTACATGGTTTTAACAACTTAGCTTTTGTCGCAAGAGACATTTTTTTGTTAAAAACAAAATGAAATATCAATCAAAATAATATAAAGTTTATAACTTATATGGTACAAGTAAAGTCAAGAGCAAAAACTATACGACAATACTATATAGAACTATTGGGATATAATTTGACAGCACGGAAAATATCCCAACAGTTCTATAGAACTACGGTATGGGGTACTCGAATGCACCCCACGCATTAATGTACTAGACATGCTGCAGTATGGGAGCAATGGCGACGGGTTGTAGAGCTTGCCAGCGCTTCTGATGTGACGGCCACTACCGCTCTGTCAAATGTGTGACGACGGTGAAGAAAAAGAAGGAAAAGAAGAAGTGAAATCTTGCATGCTGGAAACAGGTAATAATATACTATCTACTACAAAGTTTTATTAGTAGAGTCACTTCAAAAAGATGAATGTGCCGTTTCCAAAGTGCTTATAAACTAAGCCTGCTAAAAAAACTAATTTTGATTTTCATATTACCGCCCTGTGTAACTGAGGTCAGGTACACTTAAGTTTTAATCCCTGTAGGTATTAGAAAACATAATATTCTATCGGCAATCGCATTACTTAATACTCTCAAAATTGCCGTACACTTCGTTATAAAACTGTTAAACGTCATCTACCCGCATTTCTGTTAAAAGTGTAGGGTTTATTGAAAGAGTTTCAGAAGTTGGCGTAATGTCTCCCCACAAAGGCTTCGCGCGGCATCAAACGTCGGACGTGACAAATGGAACGACTGAGCCATCGGGGCTGCAATATCCTCTTCCTGTTCAGCTAAGGTGCATAGAGTTGATGATACTAGAACTGGCATTGCTTTTTTAATCAATGCAGGGTAAATTTTTATGTTACTCAACTATATAATAGGTACCTATTATTTTATTAAACTATGCATATCTCATATTTTGATTTAGGTGTAGGCTGTAAGGTTTGTAGAGCATCTATGAGAAGGACTCAAGAAGAACACTATATATTATAATAGAGTTTAGTAGACTAAGGCCATGCAGAGTTAGGAGCTGTCTCAGAGAAAGCTGATAACTTTTTGATACTGCAGGATGCTTTCGCTTGGCATTGGCATTACCTTACAAAGACGAAGACGTAAAGGCAACGTTAGAATCGTAAATTGTTTGGAATGACAGAGTTATTACCAGTATTTTTAGTGATAAGGACATTGCAAGCTGTAAGGCGGAATTTGGAAGAAACTACAATATTTGTATAAGATCTCCATGTACCTACTCAATTCGCAATAAATTAATTTGAATTTGAAAATATTTTTATGGGACAACTTTTACCCAACCGCCGAAGATGGTTTCAAATATCATTTTTTTTTTATCGACTACAAGTTGGCCCTTGATTGCTATCACACCTGATGTTAAGTGATGATGCGATCTGAGATTAAGCGGGCTAACTAGTTACCAGTATTTTTAGTGATATTGCTTTTACCGCCTTACAGCTTGCAGCATTGCAAGCTGTAAGGCGGAATTTGGAAGAACCTACAATATTTATATAAGATCTCCATGTACCTACTCAATTCGCAATAAATGAATTTGAATTTGAAAAGATTTTTGTGGGACAACTTTTACCCAACCGCCGAAGATGGTTTCAAATATCGAAATTATTTTTTTTTATCGACTACAAGTTGGCCCTTGATTGCTATCACACCTGATGTTAAGTGATGATGCGATCTGAGATTAAGCGGGCTAACTAGTTACCAGTATTTTTAGTGATATTGATTTTGCCTTACAGCTTGCAGCATTGCAAGCTGAAAGGCGGAATTTGGAAGAACCTACAATATTTATATAAGATCTCCATGTACTCAATTCGCAATAAATGTATTTGAATTTGAAAAGATTTTTGTGGGACAACATTTACCCAACCGCTGGTTTCAAATATCGAAATATTTTTTTTTAATCGACTACAAGTTGGCCCTTGATTGCTATCACACCTGATGTTAAGTGATGATGCGATCTGAGATTAAGCGGGCTAACTTGTTAGGAGTAGGATGAAATCCACACCCCTTATTGAATAACAAAACAAATCTTTTTAATAATTAGTTATTGCTTATTAATAATTTTTATTAATATATTAATATGACAATGTGCGGATCCCCAGGCCTACAATAAAATGAAATTTTCTCATATACAGTGACTAGTTCACCTTTCTTAAGTTTCTTGAAAATATTCGCCGGTTCTATAACATTGCAAAGCCAACGGAAGCACATTTCAACGCGGCGGGTGCGAATTCTCTTCGAAAAATATATTTTATATCCAACATTTTATATTGACAACGCATCCGCGCAGTTTATGAACCCCCTTTATTACTTTTTATGGCGTTTGTCATATTTCCCGTAGCTCAAGAATGGGGTTAGAATTCAAATTCGCCGATTTATATTATAATCGATGGCGTCTATGGGATTACGTGGCGGGCTTTCACTTCGCTAAGTGTCATGGGAAATTTCGAATTAAATTGAAATTTTAAATTTTCGATTAATAATGTACGACATGTATTTTTTATTTAATCATCATCATTATCTATTAACGGCCCACTATAGGGCCAGGCCTCTCTCCTTACAGAAGAGGGGATATGGAGCGTACACCCACCACGCTGCTCCAATGCGGGTTGGCGGGCTTAGGGTGATAATGTTTCATTTATTAACGATCACTATCAGATGTTGATGATAGTGACCGGGACCGACGGCTTAACGTGCTCTCCGAGGCACGGGGGTGTAACACCGCCAACTTCCAGACTCCGGGCTTGAAATGTACTGAACATTTCATAGAAGAATGAAAAAGCTCAGAATTATTCCATGACCCAGGGATCGAACCCAGGACCTCGTGATCGAAGCCACATAGACTAACCACTAGACCAACGAGGCAGTCGAGGCAATTTTTTATTTATTTACGATTAAATACCTATGTATGGAATTTATTTGTCTCCAATTAAGTTTCTATCACTTTAGCCGAACCAGCTAACCAGCTAACCATGGTGTTAATAAGTTAGTTCAAGAGCTTCAATATACATCGTAAAGATTATTCTTTTCAAGTCGTTGGCAACTGGGATTAAATTTCGCAAATTATCAAACATATAAAATAATACTCTTTGTAATTGCCAACTAATTTAGCTGGATGATCTGTACCACCCAAATCATCATCATTCAAACCACCATGGTCCAAAATCCATAGTTCTTTCCATAGAGTTATTATAGAAATATCTTAGAAAACAGCCCCATACTTATATAAAATAAAAATTTTTAACAAAAAATAGAACCGACTCAAAACGCACTAAAAAGTAAAAAATAACTGTGTCATTTAGTTGCTTTAATTTACTTAAGCATATCTATGAAGTCGGTGCCAGCCAAGTTTAAGGAACATTTATTTAACGTAGTAAAGCAGTTTGTGGGTTCTAGGTAATGTCCTTGAAAGTAGAAACCTTGGCTGGCACCGACTCCTAGATATGCTTAAGTAAATTAAAGCAACTAAATGACACAGTTATTTTTTACTTTTTAGTGCGTTTTGAGTCGGTTCTATTTTTTGTTAAAAATTTTTATTTCTTACTTTTTAGTGATTTATCGCCACGTACCGTACTCGTACTATAAGTACTGTCATAGTATATTATATGGCACTAGTAGCCAAAAAGCTACCGATACCGAGTCAAAAACCGAAATCGCTGTAAGCGTGCCTCCAAAATTTGAAGAGTTCCTTCAATTTCCCCAGGATATCATCAGCAGATCCTAACATGAGGATAATGGGACCACCTTGGATGTATGCTCTTTCTAATAAAAAAAGAATTATCAAAATCGGACAACACTGTAAAAAGTTATGCGTGGTCATACATAAAAAAAAAAAAAAAAAAAACAAATATACGTGTCGAATTGAGAACCTCCTCCGTTTGTTTTCGTCGGTTAAAAATTTGAATCGTCTTGTTGAAAGTAACATTGTAAGATTCCGTTAATTCCATTCCTAATAAAAGTGCGCTAAAGATGTCAATTGCTTCATACCCAATGTACGAGTAAGTACGCTTCTGGGTACAAGTTTCAAGATCTTATCAAAATCCAAAAATATTTCGACGCCAACTCATAAAACTGTGTAACAGAAAAAAATATGGTTCACGTGAATCCATAAAGGTAATTTAAACAATTGAAAAAAAGCATTCGTTTTTATGCACGTAACAAATGAGTTAAGGCTCGGCCACAACATTTTTATGGTGGCAAATTTAATTTTTCTAATACATGGCTATTTTTATTGGCATAAAAACAGCTGGCGTTTTTCGGAACGTTTAAAACACAAGAGGATGTATAATATAAACTGTTAATATACGAGCGACTTCCAATCTAATGCAAATTGTAATAAAGGTTTTATTTTCATCCATTTTCAGAATTCTCCGCTCTGGTTTCAGGAACTGAAAAGGAAGGAGGTGATCAGGGTACATTGAAGCATCGTTAACTACTTACTGGTAATCATTGCATTTCAGTTTCCAATTTACTTTCCATCGGTGAATAAAAATGAATTAAACACTGATATCCGCAAGAAAAGAAAAAAAATTTCGAGCTAGCGATGATATTCTGGCAAATAAGAATCTTGTTTCCGTAAACAAAAAAGTATTTTTAATTTTTCTATGATCATCATCATCATCATTACCAGCCTGTAGACGTCCACTGTTGGACATAGGCCTTTTTTAGGGACTTCCAAACACAACGATCCCGAGCCGCCTGTTGCCAGCGGCTCCCTGCGACACGTTTGATGTCGTCAGTCCACCTGGTTGGGGGTCGACCAACGCTGCGCTTTCCGGTTCGGGGTCGCCAATCTACCACCTTGGGCCCCCAACGTCCATCAGCTGTTCGAACTACGTGCCCCGCCCATTGCCACTTCAGTTCTGCGACTCGCTGAGCTATGTCGGTTACTTTGGTTCTTCTGCAGATCTCCTCAATTCTGATTCGATCACGCAGAGATACTCCGAGCATTGCTCTTTCCATCGCCCGCTGAGTGACTCTGATCTTTCTTATGAAGCCCGCAGTCAGCGACCAAGATTCGGATCCGTAGGTCATCACTGGCAACACGCACTGTTCGAAGACTCTCGTCTTCAGGCACTGAGGAATTTTGGACAAAAAGATGTCACTATGATATTTACTTGCAATTTCCACAATCCCATATATATTTTCCATAATCCCACTTCTTTTATGATACATATTTGCTACCATAGAATATGAGTCATTAAAATTTTACAAAACCATCTTAAAAACGTTTCTTATTCCCAAAACAAAATTTACCTTAAGCAATTGTGGACATAAACGACATTAAAGATCAAGATAGTACATACGAGAATACTCGTAATGGCTGTTTGTTTGAGCGCTTATGGACATCGGTGACCGTTCAGCCACGCTCTGTTATGTTATATCAGACTTCCAAAACAGTGATTTTATATGTAGTTGAATAGGTACAAGATAGTACCTACTTTTTATTATTTGATGTTTAACTTCTGGTTAGTTTTTAGTTTTCGGTTTAAAATGTGTTATCCGGTTTTAAAAAAATTTGAATTCCAAAATGTGGCATATTTATAATTACATAATCTAAGATTACATTTAGTTGAATGTAATAAAAAAAATCTCATCTCTATAGCAAAAAATTATAATTTTATTCTGATTCTGTTTTAATTCAGTAATAATTATTAATATGTAGTTAGGCATTTTAAATCACGGTTTCGAGATAAAAATTTATATTTTTTTTTTTTTTGTACATGTTCAAATATTTTTGTAAAATCGTCAAGTTAAAAACACAGTTCACTAAGTGATCCAGTTCCTCCTTGCACCTGATCAGAGAGGGAATAACCCTCCTTCTGACGCTGTCGGGTAAAAAAAGGAATTATTAATGGCCACAATAGATTATAGTAGTAGTATACATTTTAATAAATAAAAATAACATTAAAAAGTCTGGCAGAAAATCATTAACAAATAAATACCTGTTCTCATTTACGTAAAAATCTTTTTATACAATTCTGATTAACAAATGATGGTTACTACTGATAAAATATTTAAATTGACTGACTCAATATAGAAAATATACAGAAATATCCATTTTCCAACGCAGACAGATGAGGGTTGTTTAAAACAACAAAGGTAACTGGAGACCACTTACGGGATCAAAGGGTATTGGCGCTAACAATGCAGCATGCATGGCTGATTCGTCATCTATACTGTCTGCATCGGTGCATTGAATATGGATGAGACGATTGATGTATGGGAAATTCTTAATTTTCCCTGACAGTTTTTGTGTGTTTTTGTTTTTTTTTCCTTCAAACTGAGACAAGTATCTTAGCATTCCATGGATTCACCGTGCGGGTGCCGGGTCCATCGCGTGGCCGAGAGAAAAACAGAGCCCGAGACTTGTGACACGGGTCTAGGTTTAAGGGTATCCTTAGTGACGCGCGTCAACACTCCTCTGTTCAAGTTATTCTCCCTGTCCAGCCAAATTCGAAAGGACCCTACTAGAGCAGCTTTGGACACTTGTTCGAATATGGAGCTTACTGCACCTCTAGTAACGCCAAGGTCTTTTAGCAGGTTATAGAGAGACTTCGTTGGTATACCTCTCGCACACTCTGTACGTGTACGTGCAAAACACTGTTTAATAAGATATGAATTTAATTGTCTCCCTGGTCTAGTGGCTTCGATCACGAGGTCCTGCATTCAAATCCTGAGTCGGGTCACGGAATAATTCTGAGTTTTTCATTCTTCTGCAATATGTTAAGTACAATCCTTGTTCAGAGTCAGGAAGTTGGTGTTACAACCCCATACCTCGGAGAACACGATAAGCCTGGTCACTATCATCAACATCTGATGACCTAAGCCCGCCAACCCGCATTCGAGTAGTGTGGTGAGTTATCCCCTCTCCCATAAAGAGGGAGGCCTGACCCTGTAGTGGGTTAGTTCTTAAGAGGCTGATGATGATGATGATGATGATGACTATGATAGTTACAGAATGTTCAGTAGGGGTAAAGAGTAAGGAGCTTTGTTCTCCATGAGTTCTGATAACTTTTTTACAGTGCAAGATTCATTCGGCATTGCTTTCCATAAAAATGCTTTAACCAGAAGCCCCAGACAACGTCGGGGGTGCTTATTGATAATTTCTGAGTAAAAAGAAAAGCTCAGAATTAAATAGACTGATTCAGAACTCAACGAATCTGATGATATATACAATGATAACTGGACCAACGGGGCAGTTTTCCCTATTCACCTTTTAAAAATAAAAAAGGTCTTCAAATACTCGTTCTGCTGTAGGCCTTATCATAAGACATAATTGCATCCAAAGTAACTTATCAAGAAAAACAAAACGTCCTTATTTTTTGATTTTAAATTTTGTGAAATACAAGTCATTGTATAGATCTAGCTGCTGTTTTATGCAAAATTAACCTCGACTATCAAAGTTTTTTTCTACAATAAATTAGTTAGGGCGTAGTTTTAATAAGCTACTTCTAAGAATCACGTCAAAGAGCTCAATATTAGTACCTACACCCAACCCTTTTGAACTTCTAACGTAGTCAAAGACTGAAATGAAATATCCGATATTTGCCACACCGATTTTTAATTTAAAACTTTGTTAATCTAAGAGTAAACCACAAAGAGCGGATCAAAACGATGAAAAATTATTGAAAGGGGGTCGAAGCCAAAGGGTGGGAGGGGGATACATCGACTACTGGAAAATTACCACGATAACTTTGCCGCGGAATTACTAAAGATGTCTCGTAAGCGCAATGCACATTAGATCCAAATTCCGATGGCAAGAACTTTTGCAACGGTCAATATTGTGTGTAAAATACCACAAAGGGGGTTTCGTAATAATCGTGATTTTTTAATCAAATTTCATCTGTACGAGGGAAGAGGCGGCTATATTTTTTCATTATTTAATTTTCGGTCGCTCGTGGTTTTTTTCTACTCCTTGAAGGGACAGCGTTGTTTGAAGCGTTTTTTGGATGTTTGAACAAAGCTTTTTGTTACACCGTTGGGACTTGGGTGCGAGGATCTATCAGGTCGTGAACTTGTTTTTCGTAACATTTTTTTATCATACTTATCAACCTGTTTTTAACGGCGCATTGAGAATGATGATGGGAAATAATGCTTGAAATAATAAAGGATGAAACATAGTGGAGACCCACCACGCTGCTCTTTTGTGAGTTAGTGGGTTTATGGTGATAAAATTTAACTCTTTTCAAGATCACTTGTAAACGACAAATAACCCTGACCGTAGACTTAACGTGCTCTCCGGGGCACAAGGTGTTAAACACCAATTTTCTTCTCTGGGCTAAGAATTTTTACTAAATGGAAAGAATGTAAATCTTATTATCTCATAACCCAGCCTAAGTACTCACGCCCACTATAACGTAGTCCGAAGCCACAAGGACTTACCATTGGACGAAAGATGGAGTAAGGAAAGCAGAAAGGCAGTATTTTATTTGGGGTAACTACTATTAACTGCCTTATCGGTCCAGTAGGTAATAAGGTCCTGGACTGCTGTCATGCTTCAGAAAGGCATCTATTGCCGACACAGCACCTGAAACACAACAAAAATATTTATTAGTATAATATTTAGAATTGTAAATTATTTAGGTACATAGTTAATTGTAAATATATTTAGTTTATTTAAATTATAATAATTTAAATATCGACTTACTTTTGCTATGTATCGAACCGAACGTTTTTAATAAACGAAACGTCCAAGGTACGACGGCAGCGCCCTCTTGCTTTTTTCTCTTCTTGCTGTAACGTCGAGCTGTGCGCACCTAAGCAGCCGTCTTACGTCGGAGTTTCAAAAAATACAAGTGTTTCCATTCCTGAACATCACCTAACCACGCCTCAGGACCTCTGCCTTGCTCTGTCAGCTACAGCATCGTTAGGCTATAAATCCCGTTTATTTATATAACATCTGGTGGTGATCGTTAAAAGCCAAATTTTACCTTACCTGCCAATTCCTATAAAGAGAGAGTCATAGCGGAGAACAACTAAAATAGGCTCATGATAATGCATGTGGATAAAACGTGATAATTATGTAGTACCGATACAATGATAGTATTTTCATTGAGAGATAAAAATAGTTCTCATACAACTTACAATTTAATTTTACAATTTTCCAAGACACGTAACATTTTTGTTCTTAGAATTAAAACTAATTTTTAATTACTTATTTTAAAAATCATTTTTAAATTAATTGAAGGCATTAGTTGAATTCTGATAATTTGGATAGTAAATATATTAAATGTTCGCATCTGAACTTGGCGTCGCTTTATCTTTGTTATTCGTTACACTTCGGTGTGACACACAGCCACGTGTAACCGTTCATTTCACGGTTAATATACCATCGTTTGTTCACGTCCTCAATTTTGGTTCGGTTATAATTGTTATTGTTAGATAACGACGTCTATAATTTGATTCAGTGTTTTTGAGTTACAATTGAATTTCAGCTATTATTTTTGAGGTATATCTCCAGTTATATACGGCCAGTTTATGCCTGTGAGTCCCTATTTAGTACGAAAAACTTGACAAGGAAGATATAATTAGATACCTGTATGTCCTATTTTATAGACTGACGTTTCAATTCAAATCTACTCAGTTTAAAAAACTAAATTTTGGAATAATATTTTTATGTTTTAATGTACTTAATAAGTATATACTAAGAATGTTTTGATAAGTTTCAGCTTTCAGGGATAGGAACATCGCCAGGAGATATTGTTTCTATCTTATATTGTTATTATAATTATATTCTGTAACTCTACCAATTGTATATTAGCTTACTTTATTACTTTCTTTACTTATTATATATTACTTCTAGGTTTTATTATTTTATATCATGTACTGTACCTGTGGTGTACAATAAAGTAAATTTCTTCTTTTTCTTCATCTCTTCGATGTTCAATATTCATTGTAAATTTTGTAGATGTGTAGATGGTTGGTTTTTCGCAGATAATACAACCGAACATAGAAACTCCTCGATTTTGAAAGTCCGTTAACAAGTATGCTTAGTTGTACCAAATTGACAACAATATATAGTACAATTAAATTACTGAACATAGAAGCAGTTTTAAGGCGTTAATGGTACTTTAAAATGACAAAAAGAAAAATTTATAAGAGTTAAGCAGAGAGTAAACTCTCACCGTCCTAAGATAAAGTCTAGTAGAAAATTGAATTATCGCTAATGCACTTGTAGATATTTTGCAGACACCATACATGTGGTTTATCATCGATTGTACATTTGTTTAGTTTTATGTTATACGTTCCATTTATAATACTTACTGTGCAATAAATAACAAAGAGCACACTAAATTGATGTGATGTATATTCCATAGGTCAAGTCATTCTCCTTGCGCGGCCAGACCTCCGAGATTTCATAAAAGCTGAAAATGTTTAGCCCTCACATACTATAGGTAAGTCCGATAGGCAACTGTGAACATGTTGGAAATGGACCCAAAAACTTCCCTTGTCACCGACAAACTATCGACCCTCCGGTCATGCAGGCCGAATCATCAGAAAGGCGAGGAGAAGAGTGGAATCCGTGTTTCATCACCGGGCCTAACAGTGATTAGACCGGTTTTGAAGGTTCCCGATTATAATTTACCTAATATGTTATGAAAAATCATATTATCTTTAGTCGCCAATCACTTAGCTTAGGCACCCCTTCGAAACTGCTGTTAAAGAACATTTCTTTGGGTATATAAGGTAGACTTACCACGTAACCAATTGTCTAGGATACATTTCTAGTATTAGTATATCCGCATTGGTATATCCGTATTAGTATATCCGTATTAGTATATCCGTATTAGTATATCCGTATATATTAGTATATCCGTCTGAAAATGTCAAAGATTAATATCCGAATCCATGCAACCCTGCTAAAGAAATACAGCAACAAATATTTATATATCGAAACTTACGCGGTAGTTGAATTCTGCTGCAATTGAAGTGGTAAGACTTTATTTGACTAATACAGGCGACTAAATTCAACAGTCCCTTAAATACACCACGAAAGAGTTCCGAATTTAAACCAAAAATCACCACACTACGGGCTTCGTTATCAAAGCTTACTTTTTCAATCAACACCATTTAAACCGATTGAAAAAGCCAATACAATATGCAAATCGAATGCCGTGCCTCAATAAGCCCCGTGGGAAACGGTCGGGGCGTGAAAATCCCGAGAAAAAAAGCCCGGAAAACGGGACAAGTCCGAGCTATTGATAGGTTCCGCTTTGAGCCGCGTTTTTTTATCTGGCTTATGTAGTTTATTTTTTGTGCCACGGAAGGGAATGGTGCTCTACTTGATTTAACTTTGTACTTTTTTATGCATTGGTGTTAAGCATCGTTCTAAGTTTCTTAACAACTTCTCATATGAAGCAATGTTTAATTTTGTCTATTTTATTAACATTATTTGAAACAAAAATTTACGTGTTAGTTTATAAACAGTTATTATAATTATATTAAATATAACAATAATCTGTAATGCTCTGAGAGACTGTGATAGTCATTTTATAAAACATTTCAGTTTGTCAGGAACTTAGCACATGTTCAAAAATAAGTATGATTTACAACTACGGAGTTATTACTGTGGCTTTGAGAAATATCAGGTAACAATGGTCCAATCGTCCTATGACCGTGATGTTTTTTATATTTTCTTTATGGTAGTCTGAGAAATCATTATTCTTCGCCTAACACATTTCGTGGTAACTTTTGATTTAAAGCACGTGTCGTCGGACGTATGTCAAAGTAAAAAGTCTAGTCTCGTTTCTGGAATATATTGTAAATATCTAAGTAAAGCCATCTTAAAGTTGTGAGCATTATACGTGCAAAGTTTAAACCTATATTTATAGACTCTGAAACCATTGAAACGTGTGCCCAAGTGGGACCCTTGCAATCCCTTTCACACATATATATTTTCACGTAGCCCTGTCTCCCTCCCCCATCCCATTGAAGGAAATCGAATGTTTGATGCAACAGGTGTATCGACGTTAGGGTTGACACTTCGATTGATTTCTTTTGGAAGTGATAATTTCTAATGGGAGTGTAAACCGTTTCATTACGTAACGCTGTACGACAACAGTCTGTCTGGCTTTCCTTTCTCTCACGCATAATTCAAGGTTAGGCAAGCTCCTCCTTTCTCACTTTAACCCATTCCGCTAGCCGTATTTTAGTTATCACTTCTGTTGGGCGTAGGTACCGATACTCACACGTTTATTTTAGATTTTTCTCTACATCTTAAAAAATACTTCGCAAGTTTTTTCAACTTAGCCAGTCAGTTCTTTGCCATTTCTATTATAAAAATAATCCTAAAAATATTTTTAAAATGTTATAAGTTAAAAAAAATATTTATATGCAGCAAAAGTCGTAATGACTTTTGTATATGTAAATTATTACCAAAAGTGATGATCATTTATTATGTGCAACTAGCAATTGCCGGCCAAACAGGTACTTGAGGGTACTTTAATTAGATAAAGACTTAACTTTTCAAATGTCCCTATAGTTTTACATCTAGCCTATGTGAAAAAAATAATTCAATTTTGAAGAAGAATGCCAAATCCTAACCCAGATAGAACACAAATTGTAAATATACTAAAAATAACCTATTATTAAATAAATATTTTACAATAAGACATTTTTACTGTCGGACCTCGGAAAAATTCTGTTAAAAAAAGTGATTTAACTATTTCCAATTAATTTACACTCTTTACGCATTTTTTTGATCTTTATTGTTTCACTGGATTCTAGCCTTTTAAATAGTTTTTATTGAATATTCACCAAAAGTGGGCTTTAGGAGGCTAGTATCAGAGTCGTTAAGCCTGTTTAAAAATGTATTTAATAAAGCTTTGCAACTTTTATGTCAGTGTGACAACTATACGGAACAATAATACGGAAGTGTACGATAACCAACATTAGGCTCGTGTCGAATACTCCAAGTTATAGAGCTTTTAAATGTAGTTTATATTAAATAGTAATAAAATGGTGCATAATACATTTTTGTACAATATGTTTATATTAGTGGGTTAAAGTCCTATACATATTCTCCTTTATCTTTGAAAGAATCGCATTTGCTTTAATTTGGGTTCATGTCAGAACGGTCACGACGTACAGCCCTACGCCTGCTGATCGTTTTTCAGCAAGCGATAGCTTCGGTCGTCCCACGGCGGGATGTCGGCTTATTGTCAGCTGCTGGGGTGTTACACGCGCTCCCGACACTGCAACATTCATTATCAATTTTAACCTTTCGATGACGCTTTTTGTTCATCGGCTCATACATTTTGGTACTTTATTTGGTAATCTCGGCATTCCAGTGTTTTTATTTAGTCATTTTTCAGCACTTGTTATAATACATAGCAAAATGAGGATGTCCAGTTTGGTTTTTACATATTATAAAAAAATATAGAGCTAGGGAGAGCTAATATTATATTTAACACATATATGTACCAATGATTACAGTACCAATGATTGCCGATAAAATCGCACTGTCATATTTTTATTGAAGAAAAAAATTAATAATGGACATACTTTTAAAGCTCGTCCCAGGACATGAGATCTTGGAATGTATTCTAAATCAAATTAATCTTCTTCTTACGCAAACCGGCGATCATTCTGGCAATTTGAATTGTGAACAAAGTAGTCCTAAATAGTTACCGAGTTCTTATTGATCCACTGGCGAAAATTTTTCATCCAGGATATTTATATCCTACCGACGCTCCGATTGCCCTATACCTTGTCCTGGATGATTTATTGTAGTGGGTCATATTTTGGTCCTTGGTTGAATTAATATTAGTTTTTATTTCATATTTTATCCTGTAAGATTCTGATGTAGGTGCAGCGAGCTTCCGTCAACCAGATGCGACATTTATCGCAGTTATTCATTCGAAAATAGATTCCGCTGAGAATCATGTTTAGTGCAGAATAATAGAGACATACCATTTCCAGGGTATGATGCTTGGCATCTCACAAACACTCACGATAATAAAGTTTTAACCTCCAACGTATAAAGGAGGGGTGAAACGAGTATCGTTTATTTTGATATTTTTTAGCTAGTGCTTGACTGCTTGATGTTAACCAAAGATGCAGCTTGTTCTGTACTATCATGATCAATTTCGATGATGAATTTTTCTGAAATTCCGAAAATCTTGAATTTTTACTTACATCATATTTTTTAAAAATTATAATATCCTTTTCCTTTGGGAACGCGTAGAGATATCAAGTTGAAACTCATCTCAAATACTAACTCATATAAAATCTTTATGTATTCCTATTGGGCTACTTGAAAAATAATTAATTTTATTATTAACAAATTTTATTTTAAATACAAAATGCACTTTACTCTCTCAGATTCATGTAGATGCTTATCTACAGTTTGATTTCCATAAGCCATTTCAGCCGTAGCAGGTCCAAGCGCGTTCAGTATTCAGTATCGAACAAAAGACTAATTATTCGTATGGAGATTGTCTAGTTCAAAGCCTGGCGGTGGCTAATCTGCCTAAATACAGCCCCCACAATGTGGACTTGACTGTATTCGATGACTGTGACGATGTACCTATTTTATTACAAATGTAATATTAGACGAAACTGGAAGAAATGAACAACACCTTTATAACGGTAGATATAAAAAATTTTTTAACAAAAAATAGAAAAGACTCAAAACGCACTAAAAAGTAAGAAATAACTGTGTCATTTAGTTGCTTTAATTTACTTAAGCATATCTATGAAGTCGGTGCCAGCTAGTTTAAGGAACATTTATTTAACGTAGTAAAGCAGTTTGTGGGTTATAGGTAATGTCCTTAAAGTAGAAACCTTGGCT
Source organism: Mycalesis mineus (assembly GCA_034621355.1). Classification (NCBI taxonomy): domain Eukaryota; kingdom Metazoa; phylum Arthropoda; class Insecta; order Lepidoptera; family Nymphalidae; genus Mycalesis; species Mycalesis mineus. The sequence goes on from CM067888.1 coordinate 6,887,225, forward strand.
GGCACCGACTCCTAGATATGCTTAAGTAAATTAAAGCAACTAAATGACACAGTTATTTTTTACTTTTTAGTGCGTTTTGAGTCGGTTCTATTTTTTGTTAATAATTTTTATTTCTTACTTTTTAGTGATTCATCGCCACGTAACGTACTCGTACTATACTGTCATAGTATATTATACGGCACTTGTGGCCAAAAGGATACCAATACTTACACTGAAACCGAAATCTCTGCAAGTGTGCCTATAAAACTTGAAGAGTTCCTTCAATTTTCCCAGAATATCATCATCAGATCCTAACATGATGACAATGGGACCATCTTGGAAGTGTGCCCTTTCTAATAAAAAAAGAATTATCAAAATCGGACAACTCTGTAAAAAGTTATGCGTAGTCACACATAAAAAAATATATATACGTGCCGAATTGAGAACCTCCTCCGTTTTTTTTTCGTCGTTTACCTAATACGTAATTTATACTTGTCGATCTGGTATCCCCAATGATGACCGAAATGCATTTTTACCATCTAAAATTCGAGTGACGTCATAATTAAGTGTTGTTTTACTTTGTGATCATATTTTTAACCCATCAACCCATTGGAGCAGAGAGGTGGGTCTACGACGACGTTGTACAAAAAGGCCTGGACCTGTATTGTGCCATAAATAGGCTGATAGTGATGAGGATTCGATTTTTAATTTTTTTGACTAATCGAAAGTGGGAAATTTAAATAGTAAGTATAAGAGCTTGTCAACGGTTTACCAGAAGGTGTTCCCCAACTCTGCATTTCTTATAATCATTTCGGTATATTAACGTCAAATTAGAAAGAAAGAAAGAAAAAAAAAATTGGTTGTCTGTAAAGTCGGTTTACTGACGATAGTTGAACGTGACAACGTCTTAAGAAAATACTGATGGAATGGTACCAATTAAATAATTGGTTATTAAAATTTTTAATTTAAGTATATTTTTATAAATATTAATTAAAATTAATAAAATAATTGATTTTGATTTTATAAATTTATATTTTAAATTTATAATAAGTATATTAATTTATAAATATATTAATTTTTAATTTTAAATTAATATATTTAATAATTATATTTAATAGACGGATGTCGAACGCTGCCGAACGCAAAGGCCGATTGTGCTTCTTTGTCATTGTCGCTCGTTCTGCGCTCTCGCTTGCACTTCAAGCCTTACATGGAACGCCTGAAAGCGAAGTAACGCATGAGTCATGTTTTTTCGTGCGTGCAGCCGGCTCTATCGAATTATAAGACGTTTTCACGTCAAAAGAAAGAAAGAAAATATATTTATTCAAATTTAAGTGTTACAGGCAGTACAGTACAGGCAATGCAATACAAAAGTAATATTTCACACACCTATGGTAGACGCACCGTACACATGTCTGTAACCTTAAATAAAAAAAATTTGTACGGCTCAGCATAATGCCGCTAATTGTGGCAAGCACAATACGCGGCGCTGATTTTCAGCCAAGACCTACGTGACGTCACAGATATTAAAAACTAAATCTAATACAAAGTACTTTAATAATATGCAAATACGTGTAACCTAATAAATTATTTAGCAAGCCTTATTCAATTCTGGGCTCTGCTCCTGATTGGACTATATTAATGGATACGTATGAAAAGCACTATAAAATCCCCGAAGACTTAGCTATTACGACATCTAGACCGGACATATTTCTTTTTTCCAAACAAATCAAACGTATAGTACTTGTTGAGCTTACAGTGCCGTGGGAAACAAACATTTTGTAAAGACCATGTATTCAAAGTGAATAAATATTATGACCTTACTAATGAACTAACCAAAAATAGCTATGTGGTTAGTTTATACGCGGTAGAAGTGGGTGCGAGGGGTATATCAGTGAAGTCTCTCTACAACCTGCTAAAAGACCTTGGCCTTACTAGAAGTGCAATAAGCTCCATATTGGAACGAGTGTCCAAAGCTGCTCTAGTAGGGTCCTTCCGAATTTGGCTGGGCAGGGAGAACTTGAACAGAGGAGGTGAGTGTTGACGCGCTTCACTAAGGGTACCCTTAAACCTACACCCGTGTCACAAGTCTCGGGCTCTGTTCGGAGTTTTTCTCTCAGCCACGCGATGGACCCGGCACCCGCACGGTGAATCCATGGAATGCTAAGATATTCCTCTCTCTCTGATTAACCTAAAAACAAGAAAAATCATAATAATACTTAAAATACTAAAACTAAAAATAGATACGCTTAATTAGTAAGTTGAGTGCAAGTAAAATGTATATATCGCACCTTCGGTGCAACAAAGTCACAACTAGCCAAAACTGCAAAATCGAGCTAAGTATGCCAAATTGCTTCTGAACCATGCCTATACCTGGGGCAACAAAACACCCGCGAAAATAATCTCAAAATTCTACTAGATGGCACAGGTGCCTTTGTGGTGCTTGGCGATTTTGCCATGCGTTTTGGGCCGACAACGTTTCATTATTCAGTAGTGCCCACGCGCCCGCGAGTGTTTGACGTATGTTGGAGCTACAGCCACACAAGTATATTAATGACCATTTTTATTTTTACTTATTGGAGCGACAAAAACGTATCTATTTTTAAGACCTCAGTTCTATTTTATAAATTACGAAAATTTTGGAGCTACACAGGCATTTTTTATAAAAGTGTTTTTGTTGACCCAACATTATTAATTCATTAACTAAGAAAATTGGAACTAAAAGATCCACGCACTCTAAATCTACAATAATCTCGCTCCAAACTGTTTCTAATTTATTAATTGTACATCATAATGCAGCCTTTGAGAATATTCAACCAAGTACTTAACAAGCAAGTACTGAAAAAGCAAGTACTGAACAAGCAAGTACTGAATAAGCAAGTACTGAACAAGCAAGTAATGAACAAACAAGTACTGAACAAAGAAGTATTGTAACAAAGTGTAAAAAGGACCAAAACAAGGTTAATGGCAAAAAAAAAACAGATAAAAGAGAGAGAGACCAGTAATTAAAAATATGGTCATACCTATACGTCAACTAGAGGTCAAGCCATTCCGGAAAAAAGCATTTGTCTACCTTGTACCAGCACCTATCTTGCAATTGTCTTGTTCGACTTGGTTTTTGACAGGCGATAGGAATGTAATATTTAAGACATACTGGGGCTTTAATTCTTTTTAAACACGACATGTCTTCCTTGCTTCCTGTGTAAAGCAAGTTGAACCTGAATTCCGTACCATCAAGATTAAAAAAGGTGGAGATGTGAATAGAAAATGTAAAAACTAAACATATCCTACTTTCTAGTAAATAAAGGTATTAAAATAACTATAACAGAAAATAAAATATTACCAACAGATAAACGTGGTAGGCTCGGAAAACAGAAATAATAATTCTATCTGTACGTGACCATTTATTAATTTGATCCCTAGAATGGGAAGCCACTACATCAGAGCCAATTCATTAAGAGAGTATATAGATGGGGTTTGACTGTAGCTGAACTACACTGTTACTATAGTTTAAAACGTATATCTGACATTAAGGAGCCAGCAAATTACGACGCATACCATCGGATTTTCAATACCCAATATAATATCAGCCTTTTCAAATTCAATTCAATTTCAAATCAGATTTAGCTTAAGTTTGAAGTTACCTTAATATTAATAGTTGATTTTTAAGAAGAAAGTATGCAATTATGTTTGAATAAAACACTATTTCATTTACAACCTTATCTAACCCAATATAGCTTATATCATAAAACTAATTAATTTCTGATGCAACAAAGTCACAATTCAGGACACTTTTTTTTATTTCGATTAATAGGATTTTTTTGGTAATTCAATAAAAGATTTTTAAGAAAAACTATAGCATACAAAATAAACAATTGGTTTTATAAAGATTTTACACCTACTATAGATAGTAATCCAGAAATGAGGAAATACATGCAAAAAAAACTTAAAAGTCTTGTCCTGTAAAATTAAGAAATGAGCTGTTGCGACTTTGTTGCACCGAAGGTGCGATATAGTAAAATTGGTAATATATATTTTACAAATTTATATTATAAAAAAAAACAAGATGCGTAATAGATTTTGAACACGCGTATGTACGTACTTACCTACCTGATAAGTTGATCTCAGATAGCTCCAACTCCTGTCTGAATCATACCGTGGCACAGTGTTGATGCACGCGAAGTATTCCTTTATCAACAACTTAGGACACGGCCTTTGATACAACACCAACAACCTGCGGCGCGATCTTAGCAGCTATTTGATAACAGAGCTTGTTGCTAAACGCTCCCGGTAAGCATTTTGATTTAGATCCTTATGTGTACTAAAATATTCAAGTTTTAGTCTAGTGACAGACTCTGGCTGTGGCCAGTTTTTATAGTTATAAGTTTATAGAAATACATCATTATCATCATCATCATCATCATTATCAGCCAATGGACGTCTACTGCTGGACATAGGCCTTTTTTAGGGACTTCCAAACACAACGATCCCTAGCCGCATGTGCCCAGCGGCTCCCTGCGACCCGTTTGTTGTCATCAGTTCACCTGGTGGGGGGTCCACCGACACTGCGCTTTACGGTGCGGGGTCGCCATTCCAGCACCTGATGTGCCCCGCCCATTGCCACTTCAGTTCTACGATTCACTGAGCTATGTCGGTTATTTTGGTTCTTTTGCGGATCTCTTCATTTCTGATTCGATCACGCAGTGATACTCCGAGCATTGCTCTTTCCATCGCTCGCTGAGTGACTCTAAGCCTTCTTATGAAGCCCGCAGTTAGCGACCAAGTCTTGGATCATGGATCACCTTGGATAGTCATCACTGACAACACGCACTGTTGACCTCTCACCTCTCTCATACGAAGTTTGGCTTTGTATTGACACGGAATATATAATATAACGAGACTGGGCCGTTCAAATAGGCTGATAATGATTTCAAATAAATTAATAATGAAGGTGTGAAATACATCGACATTATAGGGAGTGTACGTAAAGTTATGCGAACTATCGCTCGATGTCCGCGCCGCCGCCGACAAAGAAGTTGGCCACACGTCACTTAGCATAATAGTGGGATCAAACGGGACTAGCGTTCGTTATGTATAGACAGGTCTTATGTGGGTACACATTTTTATTTAAAACCGACGAAAAATGGAGGATCTTAATTCGACGCGTAGGTATATTTTTTTTATGTATGGTCATATTTTTTTACAGTCCGTACAGTTAGTCCTATTTTGATAATTCTTTTTTATTTGAAAGGGTTCCCAAATAGTTCAAAATCTAGGAAAATTTAAGAAACTCTACAAACTTTATAGGCATACTTGCAGCGATTTCGGAAATGTTTAAAGTGAGTGACGTATAATGGTACCTACTTAAAGTTTAAAATAAATGCATCAGCTAAGACATAATTGCATCATTAAGTTACTTTAACTTAACCATATCTATGTAGTCGATGCCATCTTTTTACTTTAAGGACGAAACTCAAAACTGACAAAGTGCTTTTTTGCTACTTCTTTAAATACACTTTCCTTAAACTTGGATTTATATTAATATTATAAAGATTTTTTAAGAACATTGTTTTTTGTTATATCATTAAAGCAATCTTTTGACTCTTTAATTGTTCTGCATTGCTAAACATTTATTTAGGGTCACTTCTCAAACATCTAAACTCTATATTTAGCCCAAGGCCTTATTCCTCCATAGTTCGTACAAAGGCTCCGATATATGTAGACACTATTACAACACTCGAGTTCACTTTGCACACCAGTCAAGTAACTAGCATTAACCAAAAATAAAATTACAGTAACAATAACTTACGTAATCTATCTATACTATTTTTCTAGTAAAAGTTAAAGAGTAGATAGGTCATTCGATTTGAAGTGACGATGCAGGCAGATGGTTCGCGGGTTAACTCGTAAGAGATACGTATTTTTTTCAACATTTTAACCTTGTTTTCATAGCCCAGTTTCAATATTAATTTGCCCATGACCTAAACCTAAAACATTCTGACCTCTAGCCAAATATGTTAACCACTGGCCCTGTGAGGTAAAGGCAAAAATGCGTTCGAGAGACTCTTACACTTACACCCTCGAGGCAAACACGGCGTACATTGTATTGAGGAAATACGTATAATATCAATTTTCTAAGTCCCCTATCATCTATCGCCTAAGGTCAAACTAATTCTGTATTTTAACCCCATATTACTCGATACTTATCGATTGGCCACGTATCGATAATTTGAGTCAGCACATCACTAAATTGGTGTCGATGTTCCAGTGTTATGTTCTATGAAATTTGTAATACCCATTTTAAAGTATGGGCATTATAGAACTTATGTTTAATGTACACTAAGCTTGCCCTGCGTTTTATCCGTATGGGTCACGTTTATATGAAATATTCCAGCCCATAGGTAATCTATTTTTGTGCCAAATTTTATCAAAATGAATTCAGTAATGAATACTTTATACATAGACAGTAAGGTCCAACGATGGCTCTGGCAGAGTTGATAATAAGTAATTAGTTTTATTCCCAAAAATTCTGAATATTGATTCCCAGTTAGAGTTAATAAACGATTTATAAATCACTTGTAAATATCGAGCCTAAATAAGATAGAGCAATAACCTCTAACTCTTGCAAGCTATGTTATAACAAAAAGCTACCAAAATGTATAAACAATATAAACAAACAAACCGATGATATCAAGTATTCAAATCCTTTGAAATAATACGCAACATTTACCTATTTCTTTACACACGTATCCAAATACACGCGCAGCTTCGCTCAGACCGCAAAACGCAAATTGTTTCGAAAATCGGCTCGTGTGCGTATCGTAAATCCGCGTATCTGCGGCTGCCAACGTCGCGATTTATTTTAACACATTTTGTTTATAAATGATATAATGCGATACTGTACGCGTTTCGCGGGGAGGCGATGCTTCGGGAACTGTGTAGAGCTGTTCGAATATAAATACCTTTGTTAGAGGCATGTGTTAAGTTTGACGTGTATGTCTGTTTATCTATGTGACAGTGGTATTTTAATGTTCACATAAATTGATCGATTATAAGCGGTTTTTTTCTTTGAAAGTAAACGAGATATAGATGTTTCGTAGCTATAATTGATAACGCGTAAGCGCACGCATAGCTACGCTAAGACACCAAAACGCAAATTGTTTCGATAATAATCGGCTCACGTGCGTAGGTATCGAAAATCAGCGTATCTATGGTTGCTAACGAACGTATGTACGTAACGTGGCCCACCTGATTGCAAGTGGAAAACTATTAATATTGTAAATAGACAAACACTACGCACTAACATTATGTAGATACAGCGGCAACCATGCCCTTCTGGTGGTGATAGTTAAGAACTGAAGCACGTCATACAGTGTCCCTAGTTTGTAGTATTAAAATATATACGACACTACGATAAAAAGTTGAGGTAAAAGTTAACAAAAATTAACTTCAAAAACATAATGTACAATTTGGGACATCAACAGCTCAATATGATTTCCTAACATACAGAGTGTTAAGAATGCTCACGTACATTTCCTAGCACTCCGCCTTTATGTAGGGCATTTATTCTTAGAGCTTACCCCCTCGGGGGTGAGACCGCACCCGTTTTGTTTACATCAGCCTCACCTACCGATCAATTGGTAATTTAATTGGATCCATGTACGTGACATGATCCAATTAAATTAATTGTCATGAACCATTTTTTTGGTTCAGTGGTAAAATGTACTATCAGTGGCGTTTTAGTACATTGTTGGTGGTTATAAATTACTTAATTAAATCAAATAAATTATATTATAACACTATTTTTTTAAGTCTTAAAATGAAAATTAATTTTTAAATTGGTATATGGTGGTATGTTCCAGCTGAGGTCCGACAAAGATTGAATTGATTGATTGATTGAAAACCTAAAAGACAGAATTTCTTTTTAATTTTTTACAGTTACTATAAATTGGCAAGAATATTATAAATAAAATTTTATTTTATATTATCTAAATATATTCTTTTAAAACAAGTACTTTTTATTTAAACTCGGTACTTTTTATTTAAACCAAACCATTAATTATATCCAAACATTAGATATTATTTATTCGCTAAAATTTCGCTATATTTTTCAACCCTTAGGAAAGGTTTTATAAATTATATAATTAGAAAAATATAATAATTAATTAAACAGGCAGGTAAATGTAATAACGATACAAAATGATTTTTAAAAACATTTCGAATTTGTAATGTTTTTTTAATTTAATTATATTAAAGGATATTTAATTTCTGCTTACCGTTCGTTAGGCCGTTATTTTTTGAAGAAATATGTAATTAGTGTAATTTGAGATATAAGAAAATTACGGCAAACCAAAAATTTATTTGAAAAATCAAAAATTCAAAGTTAATAACGTAGAGCCCAACCCAAGGATCGAAATAACAAACTAACCACTCAACCATCGAGACACTTTTACAGACTCCTAGTAGATTCCCCGTTCCGTGTATTCGTTTGGTCTATAACAAACGTGGAATATACGAACACGCGTTATTTATTAGGTGGGAAAATTCTTTGATAAATCACCACTCGGGAGGGTAGCACAAGGGTTGCTATTGCTAACACAAATCAAGTTTAAAGTAAGATGTGATTTGTGTATTGCCCTTAATATTTCTTTGTTTATCACCTGTCATTTGTTTTACATAAGCTTGATATAGGTGGCGCCTGTGTTGCTGGTAAAGTGGTTAGTGTGTGTAGCTTCAGATCTTGAGGATCTAAATAGAATCGAGTCTGGATTGAAAATGACAATTTTAGGGTAGGTAATATTCTATCCATTTAATTCGTGGCATCTGGAATTTTGATGATGTAGTCCTCACGCCTTGGAGCATTTAGCATCGCCTAGTAGGTGAATAAGAGTTTGTTATGAGGGCGATAGGTGGTGACCAAGTCTGCAATCCATAGCTCATCAGTGGCAATACACACTGTTCAAAGGCTTTCGTTTCCTTCGAAGCGTTATTCTGTATTGACAATTTTACTCGACTCTACTACTATTACGTGACTATTTTTCTCTATCTAAAATATCCTTCTTCCTTAAAACCTTTCTTACAAAATAGAAAAAACCACAAACGAACTTTGATTATTTTTTTTACACTCACCCCTTTGTAATCCCAATATTCTCGCGCATCATTTGTCAAAAGCGAGTTTCAATAACAAGCCAATGTACCTCCACCTCACATTGCGTCTGAAATATTTCAATATTATGAATTACGACATAATACACGATATGCGATTCGACGTGTCCACTCACATAAACCCACATTCCTATACAAGTTACACGCAATCGGAGGTCAGAGTAAATTTGCGGTTGTCACAATAAATATTTCTTTTTTCCACCCTTCGGTATGCAAAATATCGCCCATATATGCGATGCCGGGATAATAGTGGAGATGTCATATTTGAACCAATAAATCTTGCTTCGAGTTAATACACTATAGCACTCAGTTGATAGGATTTAGGAGGTACGGGTTGGGAAAAATACAGACATTCTCAGAATTCGTAATAATGTCAAACTGCTAGCTCAAAAATATTACAGATAGAGGTAGTGTTAGAGAAACTGCCTTGTTAGTTCCTGTGGGCTCAAAATTTGTGGTTCTGGGTTCGAGAGGTTCAGTTGATAGGATTTAGGAGGTACGGGTTGGGAAAAATACAGACATTCTCAGAATTCGTAATAATGTCAAACTGCTAGCTCAAAAATATTACAGATAGAGGTAGTGTTAGAGAAACTGCCTCGTTAGTTCCTGTGGGCTCAAAATTTGTGGTTCTGGGTTCGAGACCGTGGTCTTACAAATACTCAACGTTTCTTTAATCATAAAAATAATATTCAGTAAAAAATCGGAACAAAGGACATGGCCGGATTCTGCCCCCAAATTGAATAGAATTTGCAATATTTATTAATATGTTAAAAAAAAATAAAGCAATATTTGAGGCAAAAATTATATTTGTCTATAACATTCGATAAATACGTATTTTTGTTTATTTTGGATATTTCTTTGATATTAGCTTATGAGTTTAGATACACATATAATACATATTTTATCTGTATTTAGGACTTCAGTTTGTAATTGAATATAAAAAATACGACTAACAAAACACTGTAAACTAAGATAAATATTATAAACATAATTATAATAATAAAATAAAGATTTACGCTTTTTTTTATTGTATAAATAAATATGTTACGATTGTTGATGCGGTTGCGCACAACCACGCGACATGCAAAAGAGTGTACAAGTATCCGATCGTATTTTGACAGATTTGAAATGTTTTTTTTTTATATGTTATGTAATAATAATGACCGGGATGAATTAATTCGCTTTGATAAACTAGAATAAATGTTTAGTACCAACTCAATCTCTTTATATACCAATGATCTTAACCCATATAGCCTAACTATTGGACCAGTGAGGTATTATTTGCTACTAACTACATAACACTTTGGTAAACAACAATAAAATCATTGCTATTTAAAATAATTAGGCGCCTCTTTGTAACATGTTATTGAAGACTCTCGAAAGTTCTTTGACCACAAAACTTAAATAGCGGTATTCTAATACTCGTAAGCTTTAAAATAAGGTACTATATGTCACTGCAAATGAATTTTTTCTTCGGGGCACAGCTCCATACTAATTCCGGCCATATCCTTTATGATACAACCCCTTGCCTCGGACAGCACGCAGCCATCACTACTGGTCATTATCACCTTTAGAATGACAACCTGTATACTGAAGTACGTCATTAAAATAACTTGATAATAACCATACTATTATTATGACGATCCCTAACATTATTCGTGTACTTTAAATATTGACACATGTATAAAATAATACAATGCAAACAGACAAATCGCGAATCACACAAAAGCCCCGATCAGAGGCTGCAAAAACATTGGAATCTGTAAAACACCTTCGCCTCGTTACCGGATCGTGAACAAACATGGGGATTCTTAAGGGAGCGCTCTATTGTTCTTGGGCGCTAAGATCACGCTGTCACAGAAAATATTTAAAAAAAACTATGAATTATTTTAGTCCCCACGATAAAATAAAGTAATTGTAGTCTGTGTAAAATTGTCTGGTAGAATTGTTTTGATTTAACGGATAAGCTGAATTGGGTGCGTTTTTAATGGAAGCTTTAAAACGAAAGTGTATGTCAATGTATAATAAAGATTGAATAAGCCTATTTGAATATAATATCCTAATTACGTATTATATCCTAATTATTGTTATTATAATAAATATTTAAACAAACTGACGCAAATGTTGGCCATTCTAATTAAAATAATGTTATTACTGCACAATTATAAAATGTAGAATTGTTTGGGAGATATAACACATACGATATAACAATAACTTTATTAACATCGAACAAGGAAAGTATCAGAATACTTGGACCTTGTTCACGAGATTATCGCCTTGTGCTGAATCGACGATTATTACTGTTCTTATAGTTAATTATAAGTAACACCTTTTTTTAAATTATAATAGTGTTTTTTGTTAATACTTAAAAAAATTGTTGCAACATACACAACGTATGTACAGTAAAATGTACGTTTCTATGTACAAATAGGCAAAAAAAAATTGATGATCATAAATTTTTTGGATTAACGCTCTTCATTTTCATATCAAAATAGCTTTATTAAAACAAAAATTATAAAGGAAAGTTACTGACATATTACAAAAAAAGAAAATTTTCAAAACAAAATGCGCCGTTTTACCGCTCCCGATTACCCTAAGACGTTCCCTAACCAGTGTTTTCTTTGTTCAAACCGTGGCCCAATATTTGGCCTAATTATACAGTTGATTTCACACTTACACTGAATTTGGCCGCGTTTGTCTTCTGCTACTTCGGGTTGTTACTGAACAAATTCCTCCCTTGTTTGCCCGTCTGACTCTTTATCATCATTTCGATGTTCATATTTCGATTTCGAAAACTCACTGGTAGTACTTACATTACTGCCAATGTTTAAAACCTGAATGTTAATAATATATTCAATAATTCAGCACTCTTTATTCAAGTACACCAATTGGTTATTGTCATTCAATAATTCAGTAACCATTTTTTATTTAAATGAATAACGCTTCAAAAGCTTTCTAACTTTTGAAGCGTTAACACATTTCTAACTATTAATATGTCAATGCATTTTGTACATATTATGATTTAATACGAAGGTTAGAGATAACCTACTATTCTATACCAGAAAATGGCACTAAGTAAATAGTAATTACTCATTATATTCTATTATAATATAGGCGTTGATGAGGAGATGAGAGTTGCATATTTTTGAGGGAGATAGTTTTAGTTGGTAGGTACCTCTTAATAGACATATTATACTATTAGAAACATCATCAGAAGGGGTTAAAAGGCACGAGCAGGAAAACAACATTAACCAAAATATTAACACATTTTAATTACAAACTTTCTTAAATCAAATCAAAATGAAACAATATGACGGTAATCACATAATTTACTTAATGAGCATTTACATTTTATTACACTTCAACTTTTAACAAAATTAACTGGCAGCATAACTGCCTATGCTAGAACTGGAATTGATAATGTCCGCAATTTAATAAACTGTCCTTTTATATAAGCCAAAAATGCCACAGACTACATTCTTTTTTTTAATGATTCTCGTCTAATCGTCGTCGTAGACTCTAGCTGTTTGAAGCGCAGTATTCAATGTTGCTAACACGGCCTTCCTGACAGTGGGTCGTCCTCGACCCTGGCGCCTCGTGAGATGTGACAGGAATCGGCGACACCAGTCACCGACGACTGCATCTGAAGCCGCATCTTCAGACTCTACCCCAGGCATGTAGAGCTCGGATTGTAGCCTGCACTGAGGGAGTTCAATGCACATTCGCCATCTCCATTATCTGCAATAGTACAATACGTTAAAAGGAGAATCAAACATCCTAGACGTACGTTGTCACCACACGGCTCGACCATCCTCCTTTTATAAAAACTCTCTCAATCAATTCATACATCACACAACACACGTCATCTAAAATACTCTATCTTACAGGCTTCACCTCCGAGACGTCTCAAAATATTAAAAATAGGGCCCTGATACGTATCACTCTTTCCTTCTCGAAGTCCGGCCAACCGTCAGCAGCAAGCAAACGCCATCGTCTGCGTCTGTACCAGACGCCCACGACTACGTTTGTGTCTCCAAAATGGCTTTTTCCCACGCGAGTCCACGCGTTTCCCCGGCCAAGGGTACACCAGCTCACACCAGAACTGAAGGTCAACGCAATATGTGTTTACCTGTCAGCGATAGCCTTCATATCGCCCAACCCAACAGAGCCATGCTCCCGAAGGGTGTACCAATCCCTGTTATTTCAATCACAACTTATAACACCATCGATTGCCATTTGCCTAATAGAGCCTAACCAAGACTGATAGTGGTCAAGAATCTGATAAAAAGCCAAAGAGCTTCATAAAGGGCAGTAGAGCTTGATAGAGCTCATTAGAGAGCAACAGAGCTTGATAAAGGGAAGTAGAACTTTATAGAGCTCATAGAGCTAGGTAAAGAGCAATACAGCTCGATAAAGTGCAATAGAGCTCAACAGAGGGCAATAGAGCCTGATAGAGCTCAATAGAGTCTAATAGAGCTTGACCATTTTACTAAACCTTATGGCAACAAACAGTGAAACAAGCATGGTTTAATGTGATTGACATAACAACGATTGAGTGCCCGGAAACAACCTCAGGCCCAGCACGTCCCACCGAAGCATACACCGCGCCCATCAACCGCGCCACTGCTTGGGATGCGCTGTCAGCTAGCGCCAAACTTCGCGCCGCCGGCCACGCCACGATGATGTGTGCGCCGCCGCCCGCACCGACACTGGTGCTGCCGTCACAGCAAGCCCCTTCAAGGCAGTACTGAGCACGCCTCTGCTAGCGTCGCTCTGCCTGGCTGCTATCGGGCATCTGTACAACACAAACAAACACATTATAGGTTAAAGAAACACATTCAACCATTGTCTTATGTCTCATAAGTTGAACGCAAGGTTAGCCTAACTCAAGGTCAACACTGGGATCATTCCCCCTAAGAATCAGTCGCTAAAAACTGAAATGACTTCTATCACCAAGTCAACGCAACTTATTTACATATGGCATTCTTATAGGCACAGAGTTCCCTCAACTTAGCCTTTCATTGTTAGGAAATTGCGTTTCCTAACAATTGCAATAAGGTTAAGTTTCGTAAAAGCAGTTTGGAATCTTTAAGTAAGTAAGTGTTTCTCAACGCAGAATATCTACCCGATTACGGCAGATTATCTTTATGTCGAGAGGGACGGCTTATAATACGACTGAGAAAAGATCAGGCTCAGGACTGAAGACTCTACGTGCTCTACAACTTCTAAGGCACAAAGGTGATGTTGAAATTTTAACAAAAAAAATTCAATCTGATTTTTATTTTGTCTGACCCGGGACTTGAACCCTGGACGTTATTTTCACAATCCAAACTAGCTAAGTACGGAACCGATGGAACAATGAACTGCCTCCCGCCAAAATAGATAAGTCACATACGTCAGGGGTCCTTGATCACCATTATGAGACGATGTACTCGGCCGTCACTGTGTCCACCAACAGAAACCGCCGACGACACGGTTGACTGTGCTCTGCGTGAATCATTGCCATCTGCAAGTGAATAAAATTCATTACGCTACCACAGCTCTAAACATTCTGGTGACACCAAATACATGGGACTGGATTCTAATTAGTTACAGTGGGCAGGTACTCAAGACACCTACCCGCACGTTACTTTCGCTCTACCTATAGGTACTCAACGTGAGCTATCTCTAACAATAGACGAAGGCAACTAATTGTCAACCAACCATGATGTCATCATAAAAAATTACAGTTACTGCAAAAGCTATGTGCGAAAATAAAATTAAAAACCAACGTCTGTTTCTAATTTTTAAATTTAAAAATTCGAATATTCGAAGGAACCACTACAGGTTTCTTTAATTTGGTGGAAAATACCTTTAGACTACTAACTATTGCACAACGAACAAATAATCTTAAAGACCTCGCAGGTTTTTAGGTGCACAATAAGTTAATCGATAAGGTTTTTAACTAATCAGTACCGTCTCTAACTTGAACACGTTACACGTTGTAAAGCTAGGTTAGCTTTACGCCTTATTGTGTTAAAACAATCTGTACTGACAAATTCAGTTACAATATATGAGCGATATGTAATCTAAACAGGAATGTAATCTACAAGATGTAAAATTACAAAGCGTACAAAGCGTTTGTCAATATCGCAAGGACCTTTTTACTAATTCTTGCCCTATTCTTGAACTGTATGTAAAGCTCGGACCAAACTTAAATCATTGACTAGTCAAACTACTCTCTTTTCAGCAAAGTGTACCTACTAATGAATTTACAACTGAATCGTTAGGGTAGAGACTAATAGAATAAAAGTTTTTTCCGTCTACAATTATTTAGTGTCCTAACTCGCACTCAAAATTCAAATTTGTTTCTTTTAAATAGACTTCTAAAAAGTGCTTATAAATTGCAGTGACATACTTGGCTTTAAAAGAGATCTGCAGTATCAATGTATTGAAAGGCAGACTCAATCTAGAAGAGTTGTAAATAACTCAACAGTTACTTTTTCAAAGATATAATATGCCACGACTATTATATTTTTTTATTTTGGTCGACTACGAGTTGGTTCTTGACTACTATCACAATTTATATTAAGCGATAATGCAATCTAAGATCGGAGCGGGCTAACTTGTTAGGAGAAGGATGGAAATCCACACCCCTTTCGGTCTCTTACACGACATCGTACCGAAACGCTAAATTGCTTGATGGTACGTCAAAGTATCAGAAGAGAAAGCAAAAATAAAGCAATTAGTAGAAATATCATCGAATTAAAATCTTGACAAAACTATTTATGAATTTTTATAGTAATGCGAGCTACTTTTCAAATATTTTTTGTAGGATAAACTTTATTTCTTGGTGTAACTATTATTGTCAATCTCTTTGATCCTATGCGAGTTGTAACGGAACAACTTAATCAGAATAGGCAGAATTAAAGGTTAAGCACAATAAAATTAAACGTTTACTCTCACCAAGGTACTGTACGACCAGCCACTAACAGGCCTGCCGTTATCGTCTCACAGCTGCGTCCAAGGTGCAGCATCTGCCACCTCAGGCACGCAACACTGCCAGGAGTGCGCAGACCGTCACACCAAGCAGACATCTCGGCAGTAAGTGCGCGACTAGTGCCGCCGCAGCTTGCTGTCGAACGCAGATCACGCTGCAGTGAGCGTATAGTCCACGTAGCATGCGCGGCCACAGGCCGGCAGTTCACGCCGATACAAGACGTGCAGTACACGCTCTTACAGGCGCGCCGTATGCGTCTCAGTAGAAGTGCCAGGTGTGCTTTAGCGGGAGCACTAGATGCTCTTCAGCAAGAACGCTGAAGCACCAGCACAGAAGCGACGAATGCGCCAGCATAGGCGTATGCACAGGGCACGCCGCTTCAGGCACTCTAGCGTGGCGCATGCACCAGCACGCACTCCCCTCACCACGGCACTATGAACTCCGCCGCAGCCTGGGACGCCTTTACATACGAGCCTGCTAACAGAAAAATGAACGCGACTACCACTGTCGCATATTATAGCAACAGTCGACAAAATAGCATTTGAAATTACACGTTTCGATTCAATGGTATTTTGTCTAGGCAAAGCACATAATTATCGTATTTTTACTACTATGTGAAGATAATCATGACTCGGTTTTGTACTACGAAAACATTTGTTAACTATTTAACAACAACGAGTTTTAGTCTAACTTTAACTGCGTAGCATGGTATCGACAAAAAGTATACATAGCATGTACATTGCAAGTAGATAACTCAATCGTTACCGTTCGGTCATGTCTGACTTCCGCTAGCAATTCACTGTAATTAAACTTAACAAATGGGTCTCTAAATATCTACGTATTGACACAATATTTTTTTTTTTTTAACATAGGTAGGTACTTTTCAAATTGATAATCGGATCGTTATAGCTCGGTCAGCCCTGACCTCAACTTATGGTTTTAATTTTTACTTCACAACTGCTATTTGTGGGTACTTTTACTAATAACTTTTTACTTTTCATTTAATAAGAAAACTATTTTTCTTACAATTAAATTCCAAATTCAACTTTACCGGAAAGACGAAATTGTCCAACAGACTCGCAACACCTCTCACAGTACGGTGGTTGTGTTGAACAGGTGACTCAGATGTACAGAGGTGACACGGCTTTGTCTCCTCATCACATCCGAACAGGGCGCGCAAGACACACGCGGCAAAGTGACAGTTCTGTAACCTTTAAAAATCTATGTTAGAAAATGTTCCCATTACACTACACAGCGATGTAGGTAGGTACTTCTTAACCAACAGACTATAATGGACATTGAGATCGTTACTTGATTTTATTTAAAAACAGTACTACTCAACGGAAAAACTTCAACGACGGTAAGAACAAGCGGGAAAACATTTTTACTTGATAGGTACACAAAACCTGTCCTTTGTTTTTGCTGAATGAGCATAGTAACTAAGGTAAGTACTTAGTCAATATTTTTGCGTTGAATAAAACATTTGCACACAACTATTTCAGACACTGATTACTACTACTGAAAATTACTGGCATAGTAACATGAAAGCGTTCTTTGTTTTTCAACTACCGACATTTGCAAAAAGTTTAACGTAATTAACTTTTCTAATTGCAATAACTCAAACAGTTAGATTACTCTTAATAGCAGATCGACTTTTAATAAAATATGAAATCGTACACAAAAATATCGTCGAATGGAATTTCTTTCTTACCAGACATCGTAGTCAGCGTTACATACTTTTACTCTTGGTTACTTTCCGCCTGGACATGTCAGCGGCAGGGAACCATGATGCTTTCAGCATCGTGCTGAACAGTGCCCAACAGTAAGGTACTGCTAGCGCTGGTTGGTTACAAACTTAGGCCCGCAGAGGCGTGCCAATATTGAACCAGACGTACATAAAATTACACTTCACTCGCGAAGCACTACTTTTAGGTTGTTTCATTTTGATTTCTGTTAACTTTTTGTAGGCGTTAAGTCCTTTATACCACTTCTGATATTAGAAACATCATCAGAAGGGGTTAAAAGGCACGAGCAGGAAAACAACATTAACCAAAATATTAACACATTTTAATTACAAACTTTCTTAAATCAAATCAAAATGAAACAATATGACGGTAATCACATAATTTACTTAATGAGCATTTACATTTTATTACACTTCAACTTTTAACAAAATTAACTGGCAGCATAACTGCCTATGCTAGAACTGGAATTGATAATGTCCGCAATTTAATAAACTGTCCTTTTATATAAGCCAAAAATGCCACAGACTACATTCTTTTTTTTAATGATTCTCGTCTAATCGTCGTCGTAGACTCTAGCTGTTTGAAGCGCAGTATTCAATGTTGCTAACAATACATAAATCGCTCCGATGGTTTTTTATTTATTGTAATAACCCAATATATAATTTTATCATACAATTCTTAAAACGGATGCTCTTGTATTGTTTGTCTATTATTTATCAGATCCGATTCCTGCTAATAGTTAAATATAAAATAAAAAAGTTAAGTTACTAGCTACTTACCAATGGTATAGACGATATAGTTTATAGTATAGTAGATATATAGTGGTATAAATAAATATAAAAAAATAAAATAGTAAGAGTCCTATTAATGTACCTAGCAGTACACATTTTATAGCAGTCAAAATCTGCAGTGGATGATGTAAGTCAAGGTGTATTCCATCAAATTAAAATCAATTATTAATACATGTATGTACATCTTAATAATTTTTTGAACAGTATTCAAGTCAAGTCAAGATCAAGCGATCGTCACCAGCCACTATTACACTTAATTACAAAATCAACACCTAATCAAAGCAAACGTATTCCACTTTATCACCTCTAAACCAAATCAAACCGACATGCGAGCATCAATTATTTACACTAAACACACATTTAGTGAGGTACAATTATAGCTATCGATATACATAGATGCGAGTATATCTATCGATGTTCCGCGGTCGTCGGATCGCGCGTTAACTTTGCATTATTAATGATTCATTTAGTTCACACTAACCGAACGGTGCTCTCCGAACCCTTTTGGTTAAGGTTGTGATGTACTGTGTTCAATGTATCGATATTATTGAAAATTATATCGTTGTGGTTATTTAATATTTTATTTCATAATAAGGAATAATTTAAATATATGTACAGATAAATAAAATAATTTAAAACTAAATAAAAAAGGAAATACTTAACCGCTACCGTAACCTAAACTAAACTGAAAAAATGGCTTATACAAAACTGTTTTTATAAAATAGATGAGTTACTACAACTCTAAAACAAATCTTATCTTGACTCTAGACCTACATTGCACCTTGACATCATATTCATATCTAATGTTTAATTGAAAACCTATCTAGGATATTATTCACCCACTAACTTTACTAAATTATACTTATGACATTATCTTTATACGTTACTTGACATTATACTTTTCTTGACATTAACTATATTTAGTGACCTAATATTAAACATACAATTTAATTTAAAGTATTGTAGTTATTGATAATTTATAAGTATGATAAATGTGTATGTAACGATATATATCTTGTAATATGTAAATAATGTTAGCGACGCCCTAACAGGGCCTCATGTGTATTTGTATGTGCATGAATGCTACAATAAATGAATAAATGAATAAATAAATGAAACCAATAATAACAGAGTAAAGAACTTAGGCGTCATAGTATTCCTCCGAATCAGAGTCGAGTGGTAAAGTGAGTAATTACGTATACCTAATATAACATACTTCTACATTTTATAGAACTCTTTAATTTGATTACACTTTTAAAGAAACTGCAGGAACCCTTCTCGTAGAGCACGTTGTGTGCAGCTTCAGTCATTATTATCATTTCCATCGAGAAAGTGATCGTTACAAGAGAAAATATATTATCACGCTAAGCCCACTAACCTGAACAAGAGTAACGTGGTAGGTCTGTCTCCATATCCTTCGGAGGGAGGAATGGATGAGTAGTGGGCTATTAAAATATGCTGACAATAATTAATGATAGTTTGTTTTTAATTAAATTTTTGTATTGGTATAATTTGAGTGATAATAAAACTACTATTTAAGTTAATTCTTGGCTTTTTCTAAATTATTGGGTGTTTGATTAAATATTTGAACCTGTAACAAACGTATGAAACACAATCATCTGGCGAGATTATAGACAATTTTATTTGTACAAAAATATGCGATGGTGTCCCAATAAAATATCGACATCGATATAGCAACATCACTGTGTCAATGTTTAGAGAGTGCAATCGGCGATCTGATTAATAGTGCTGGCGCGAAATGTTTAATCTTCGCCGTGATTCTCTATCCCTTGGCAGTTACGAAGTAGGGATCCATTATGCATAAACTATCGATTGTTGATGTCTGATTACTTTGTATCGAGTGTGTAGGTACGCTGGAGAATATCTTTGTGGTGGCCTTTAAATTCTAGACAAGTCCAACTTTTGCTTTTGAAGTACCTACATATTAGTGATGTAAGGTGTAATGAATAACTCAGATTTTTTCAATATTATGTTCTGAAATTGCCCATCTGAGCAGCGTAATGTGTGTCCATCAAGTAAGATATATCATGTCGTCTTGTCCCTTAAAAAATCAAATGCTCATGTTGTAAAATTTCGCTGCCCCGTAATCTAATATGCAGCATATTACTAAACTGTTGAATGTCATAATTCGTTTATTAAAATTAACATCTGTGGATTGAGATTACATATACTGATTTTTAATAAATTTTTACACAATATTTTTAACTTTATTCTTGTCCGTTATACATATATTTATTATAGAAATTAAAAAAATATATTGTAAAGCATATATATTATGTTTTAAATCAATGTGCCCCTTCCTCTCCAACTATACTAAAGCCAAACTCGATTGAGAATGCTTGTCAACAAGCAAATTAAAAATGAAGGTAGAAATCACTAGTCATTTTACACCTATTTTTTATTATTAACTAGTTAATGACGAATTCATGAAAATAAATTAGATTAGTAAGCTTAAAAGTAATTTATGTATTCAATATCTTTTAAATAAGATTTTTTAAAATAACAAAACATAATTTTAAATTTATTAGGCATAAAATGTGTTGCATTTTCTACCTTCATTTTTAATTTGTTTGTTGACAAGCATTCTCAATCGAGTTTGGCTTAAGTATAGTTGTAAAGATTAGAGTTATAATAGGGTTCCACACTAATGTAATGAATGAGGATCGAACCAGTGACCTCTTGATGTTGAGTCCGATCATTAACTGTACAGCTATTGGGGTTTAAGTTTCGGATCACACAAATTAGAAAGGACACAAAACAATAACAGAAAATTTGTAATGTCGCATTACTCAAGTTGGTCAAACAAACGCATGACACAAGTTTCATCAAAGCGAAATACCATTACAATCTCCAACCCAAAATAGTTACAGCACAAAACGTAACGTATTCATGTCAAACATTCTAATAAATATCTTTAGGAAATTCAAAGACATACAATTCGTAGTGACCGCCCTTGACAACCGCCATTTTGAAAAGGGATCGGACATGACACGTAGGGTTGCCAAAATATTTATTGAACATTCCTTGGACATTTCTGGGGTGTATTTTTTTGGGGTAATTGATGGACTTTTAAACGTTTTTTTCTGTCCTGGTTTGGATACACTCGATTTCAATCTACTCTTGTGAAAAATTACTTGGTTTGGGGATGAGGAAATTAGTTTGGACGTCGTCAACAATTTATTAGGTAAATATTATGTTTTGTAAGGATGTTTAAATACTAATGATATAGGTAAAGAGCAGTGGGCCTGGACTTGTTAATTCGTCACATTAGTATAAATAGCGTGCTTCTAAATTATTAATCAAATATTTTTATTATATGTCTCATTTTATCTCAAACGAGAATCTTTCAGGCCTTATAAGGATGATATTTAAGAAATAAACTTGAGTTACTATTTAAATTTTTTAAGTATACTGGCAATGGAAAGACAGTGTCCGAACCACTTCATTATTGATACATCCATTAATACAAAATGACTTACGAATAGTATTTAAATTTGTACGAATAGTACTTTGAGAACTAAGTGTTGTAAAATCTAAATAAAATAATTGGTATAGTTTATATATTTGATAGTAATAGTTGACAGAGAATGCAGATTACTCATAAATGTTGTTGAGTCTAAATCTATCTCTTATTATATGTAATAAGAGATAGATTTTTACTTATTGCTCTGGGTTTGGCCACACGATGCGGCATACAAGTAACACGTCCTACAAAACGCTGCTCTACACTCGTCAACCTGAAACATAATGTTAAGCCTGTTATGCCTGTAACTTTACCCACAACCATTACCTTCAAACTGAAAGCTTCTTGCCGACTTAAATAAGTATCACAGTAGTAAATGTCTGGACAAGCTGTTCTACGAAGTGCGCAACTTTTACTAAAACTCTAAAGTCTATGTTTAAACAATTAGTTTATGTTTTGACCACATATACCGTTTCAGCAAAATTAAGCCAAAGTGTAGTCATTAGGCATGAGGCGTAACAAATATACATACACAAAGGAACTCTCATTTTTATAATAGGTATTAGTGTAATGCAATAATAAAATAAATAATTCAAAATTAGACACAGTAGGTAGATGTACTCAAAGTGTTAACCCTGAAGTAGTCATCGGCAGTAGACAATCGTTCGAAGACCGGAAGCCCGCGAGGTGTCATCGCATCATGACATTCAATATCCCTCCGACACTGTGCCATTAACACGCCCACGTCTTTGATTGTCTTGTAAATCTAACTTATATAAATGGGAAAGTTTAAATGGATGTATGGATAGATAGTTGTACGGTGCAGATTCGGATGAACTGCCACAAATATGGTTTATAATCTGGAATAACATAGGTTACTTTTAACCGACGATATTTATATTTTTTATTAACAAACAAAATTTGTAGTCCCTGAGGTATAGAGAAAGTTACAACTTACGCGTATAAAGTCTAATACATTATTCGCAGGAAAGTTTTATTTTTTTTAATAATTACACGAAAGTAATGATAATAAACGTAATGAGTAGTAGAGTAACGAGAGTCCCTCATTTTACATCTAGCATGACGCATGTTCATCTAAATTTAAAAAAATGGTGCAGTTATCGACATACAAATCATTGCTTTAATCATGCCTATTCAAATTGTCTACTACAAGGCCAGACTTTCCTTCTTTTAGGAAAGATAGAGAACACAATTATAGAATTGAGACCTTTCGACTGTGCGAAATCAAATCAATACAATCTATAATGTATTTTCCCGTCTACTGCGGCGACAAAGAACTTTATCATTTAATATTAGGTATGTTACAATAACAAAACCCTCTTAATAGCACTCATAATATTACAACAACCAAAAATGTCCCATGCAAATGCGAAGTCCACCCATATCCTTTCGATACCCCCGGGTAACTTCTCATACATATCCAAAAAGCTTTGTCAATGACAAATAGTCCTCACCCCATCGTAGTTGGCATTTTGACAATAAATAAGAGATATCAAGGAAACAGTGGGTCTGCGATACCGCGGATTTCGTTGTAATAAATGACATGCTATGGACTGGAGAAGGGTTGCCATTACGCATTAAAGTATTAGGACGTTTGATTGATTGCTGCGCTTTCGTAGATTACATATTGTGTGGACAAGGGACACGTTCCGATTAAGATAATTACTTAATTTTTAGACTTTTCATCTTATACTTACTCTCGTTTCGTAATTAATATGAAGTAGTGACTTTGAGTTTATTACAAAATTAGCAGAGGCCATTTGTGACATAAAAGTAGTTTAAGTTAGTTCTTATAATAGCTATTTGCGAGAGAAAGTTCCATTTAATTCGGTTAAGCAGTTTCAGAGTTTAGCCAGAACGACTCTCTGAGAGACAGACAAAATTTTTTTAGTGTAATATAGTATATACTTTCATTGTGAATTTGAAATTACAAGCAGACACTTTAATGTTATTAGGTTGTTCATAGTAGATTCATAAACATATAGATGAGGATCATACTAAATATTATTTATTACTTTTTATATTCGATATTATTTGTAACATTAGATATTGTTATCACACGTGATGTTTAACAAGTCTCAGTTTGATGAATAGGTCAAAGTCAAATATCTTTATTCAATAAAATCTTACATTACTTTGAATCGTCAATATGTTATTTTTATATAAATACAACAATTATATATCTTTACATATAAGAAACAGAAGGATGCTCTTCGTAGGACGTGTTCCTTGCATGCTCTTCGAAGTGGTGCTTCGCAAGATGATGGCTTTCGGCTTTTTTACCCGACTGCATCAGAAGGAGGGTAATGTTTTTCGAGCGCATGTATGTATGTATGTATGTCCATTTCTTCGGCACGCGCTACAGCCTAAACGGCTGTACGGATTTTGACATGTGAGGTATCGTTGAATTTGTAAAAATTGTGGCAGTAACATAGGCTATATAAATTTTCAAAATGGCGGCTGTAAATGGGAGGAAAAAGGGGGGACGTGTGTATTTTTTTTCTCTTATCTTAGCAATATCGGTGTCAAATAAAAGGTCGTAAAAAGACTATTTCAAAAATATAAATATCATATCATGTTTATATTGCCGTTTTAACAAAAAATGGCAAAAAGTGTACAGTCTCATTTCTATATCATAAGCTAAAAGTAAAAAGTCTCAAATAAAATTATTATTATAAAAACAAAAAACCTGACTGCTTAGAAGTTATGAACTGAAAAGAGAAAAACAAAGATCACTATATCTGTATTAAATTCGAAATACTTTATGGTGCTGCAGGCGGGGACAAACGTAGTTTTAGTAGATCTTTCTTTCCCCGCAGAAATAAAGTATTTTGTCCCCTATTGCATCTCCATAAAATATTTAGAATTTTATATCGATATAGTGATCTTTGTTTTTCTCTTTTCAGTTCATAACTTCTAAGAAGTCAGGTTTTTTGTTTTTATAATTATAATTTTATTTATCGATATAAAACGGTCGCCTGATGTTAAGCGATTAACACAGCCCATAAACATTTGCAACACCAGAAGCATTGCTAGTGCATTGCCGGCCTTTGAGGAAAGAGTTAATACGCCCCTTAAATACCCCCATATTCAAATTCCCCGGAAAACCCCGAGCGGGAAGTTGATTCCACAATTTACATGTTCGTGGTATAACGTTCTGGAAAATCTTGATGTCGTAGATGACCAACCATCACGATGATTGGAAATGGAATTGGTCTCTATGGCGCAAGCTCCGCTGTGAAAAGACAGACGGTGGTATCAGTTCAAACTGTTCCTCAGACCACTCGTCATTGTAGAGACGATAGAACACACATAGAGAACTAACTTCTCTACGATGTTCCAAAGTCTCCAACCGGTTCGTAAGTTCGGAATTGTCGACCAATCGAATTGCCCGCTTTGGTCCCTTAGGCCACTAAGTGGCCCAGTTGCTTGCCAATTAAAGTTATCATAATAAACTAATAGCCTATTAACGGAACAGGGCAAGCCTGCCTTCTTATAGGATATGGGGCAAGGAGCTTATAGCACGCTACTCCAATGCGGGTTGGAGGGTTTTTTTTTTATCGACTACAAGTTGGCCTTTGATTGCTATCACACCTGATGTTAAGTGATGATGCAGTCTAGGATGGAAGCGGGCCAACTTGTTTAGGAGTGGAACGAAAATCCACACTCCTTCGGTTTCTACACGACATCGTACCGGAACGCTAAATCGCTTGGCGATACGTCTTTGTCGGTAGGGTGGTAACTAGCCACGGCGAAAGCCTCCCACCAGCCAGACCGAGACAGACAAATTAAGAAAAATCTCAATCTGCCCCGCCGGGAATCGAACCCAGGACCTCCGTCTTATAAATCCACTGCGCATACCACTGTGCCAAAAATTAAAATTCAAAAGTTTTTGTTTTCGAATATAGACTAATGAAATGTTATTATTATAATGAGTATACCTTACTAGAACTCTTTAAAGCATTTAAATCAAGCGAAAATTTTAAGAGGAAATTTGCCAATCGGAATGTTTAACATAAAGGGCGAAGGGTCTTTGAGATATGGCGCCAATAAGTCAACGCGTATTAGCACTTGCAAGGGTCACATATGAATAATAGACGGAAATGTTGGAGATTTTGGACCTAGTCGCTTTGATCTACAGTGAAAGGTCAATTTGAACGTGTGTCGCTCACACGTCAATGTTCCTACCGATTTTATACATATTTGTTGACCTTCGTGGCGTTGCGGTAAGTGCGGTGGACTTATTAGATCATCATCATCATCAATATCAGCCTATTATCGGCCCACAACAGGGCCAGGTCTCCCTCCTTTTTAAGCGGGGGGAAATGGAGCGTAGACCAAACATGCTGCTTCAATGCGAGTTGGCGGGCTTAGGGTGATAATGTTTCATTTATTAACGATCACTATCAGATGTTGATAACAGTGACCGGGACCGACGGCTTAACGTGCTCTCTCTCTGGGGTGTAGCACCACCAAATTCCAGACTCCGGGCTTGGAATGTACTGAACATTTCATAGAAGAATGAAAAAGCTCAGAAATATTCCGTGACCTGACCCAGGAATCGAACCCAGGACCTCGTGATCGAAGCCACATAGGCTAACCACTAGACCAACGAGGCAATCTTACAATTATTATTTATTACGAGATCCTTGATTCGAATCCTGAGTCAGATCAAGGAATAATTAGGAGATTTTTGATTTTTCTATAAAGTTTTCATTTTATTCCAATCCCGGAGGCGGGAAGTTGGTGTTGATACACCCCCGTGCCTCGTGCGCGTGCCGAGCACGTTAAGCCGGTGGCCCTGATCACTATCATCAACATCTGATAGTGATCGTTAATAAATGAAGCATTATCACCCTAAGCTCGCCAACCCGCATTGGAGCAACGTGTTGGGCATACGCTCCATATCCCTATTTATTAAATAAAATTTTTATTGCCTTGTTGGACCAGTAATTTATCTACACGGCTTTGGATCATTTTTTTTTATTGACTACAAGTTGGCCCTTGACTGCTATCACACCTGATGTTAAGAGATGATGCAATCTAAAATGGAAGCGAGCTAACTTGTTAGGAGTAGGATGAAAATCCACACCCCTTTCGGTTTCTACACGACGTCGTACCGGAACGCTAAATCGCTTGGCAGTACGTCTTTGTCGGTAGGGTGGTAACTAGCCACGGCGAAAGCCTCCCACCAGCCAGAAAAAGACAAATTAGGAAAAATCTCAATCTGCCCCGTCGGGAATCGAACCCGGGATCTCCGTCTTATAAATCCACCGCGCATACCACTGCGCCACGGAGGCCGTCAAACGTCATAAACCTATAGTTAACCGATTCGGCTTTGGAAGATAAGCATCTAGGTCGAAGTATGGAATTTTCGTCTGGATGACTGAACTTGATGTATTTACATTACTGTACTGTACTCGTTCTTAATACATAACCGGATTCGATTTTCCACAATTAAAGCGAACTGTGGAAAATAGGAAAGCTTATAGCATACTGGCCGCCAAACTTCTAAAGATAGCACCCAATGATGCTGATGGTGGTGCAAATTTTTGTAAAAAAATTGTAACAAAAAATAGAACCGACTCAAAATGCACTAAAAAGTAAAAAATAACTGTGTCATTTAGTTGCTCTAATATACTTAAGCATATATATACATACATATAAATAGATGAGTTACTACAACTCTAAAACAAATCTTATGTTGACTTTAGACCTACATTGCACCTTGACATTATACTCATATCTAATGTTTAATTGAAAACCTATCTAGGATATTATTCCCCCACTAACTTTACTAAATTATAATTATGACATTCTCTTTATACATTACTTGACATTATACTTTTCTTGACATTAACTATATTTAGTGACCTAATATTAAACATATAATTTAATTTGATATACTGTAATTATTGATAATTTATAAATATGATAAATGTGTTAAAGTATGTAACAATATATCTTTATTAATAATGATAATATAAATAATGTTAGCGACGCCCTAACAGGGCCTCATATGTATTTATATGTACATGAATGCTACAATAAATAAATGAATAAATGAATATATACATGTCTAATAAATGAATATATACATGTCTAATATATGTATATATACATGTCTAATTGAGAACCTCCTACGTTTTTTTTCGTCGGTTAAAAAGATGGTAATTATTTTACAATTAAAAATTTACCGTTTATAAATCCGAATTCCACATACATACATAAGGGCAATTTTAATTGTATAAAAGGAAACTATTATAACAATGAATACACGAGCTAATATTTGTAAGTTCAACGACATCTTAGCAAAACATCAGTCAACCGCACAAACGGTAGATTTGAAAACATCAACAAACGACAGGGGTCTACGATTTGCATGTGGGGTCGCGCGACAATAATATATCGCCGTCAAAGATGGCGAGATGGGATTATTGTGTACGTATTATATGTTTGATATTACAGCACATTTGTTGTTTGTGATTAATGGCTTAGGAGATGTAATTATTTGTTGGTACTTTCAAAACTACCTTTCATACCTTTAGCCAGCGTTTGCAATGTAAACGCAAAAATGCGTTAATTTACGACGTCACATCAGAAATCTCTAAAATTATCAGTGTTTCTCTACTATATTATGAATATATTATACACATAAACCATCCTGTTGAACCACTCTATCTGATAAAAAATCGCATGATAATCGGATTCGTAGTTTCAAAGATTTGAGCATACATACGGACAAACATAAAAAACGACTTTGTTTTATACTAAATATGTAATAATATCTAATACTGCTCATTACAGAGTCAAATATTACTTCTATAAAGTGTGACAAAGTTCCAAATACCTTTAGGGTTAAAGGAGCCTTCCGTGGGCCATTGAAAAGGCAGATATCGATAATGATTATAGCCAATTCCAAGTATTTTATTAATAAGACTAGAATAGAGATATCAATCGTCGGTCGCACAAAACAACTATATCCAATTACCGTTCATTTTTCTTCGGCAAATCCTCCGTAGTGACGTGTGCCCGGGTAAGGGTTAGTAATCGTCCGGTGATAAATGACTGGCCGGATGACACGAGACGGACTTAAGGACGCCCGCCCGGGACACGGTCGTAGCGTCGTACGCGATACGAAGCTATGCCGATGCTAGATTCGTTACATATTATACAACAAAGTACCCCACCTTTTCTGTTCGTTTGCGATAAACTCAAAGACTTCTGAACGGATTGTCTTGCGGTTGTTACCAATAGAGTGACCCGAGGAAGGTTTAAGTATATAAATTATAAGGCTTTCGTGTAAATTGGCTGAAATATAAAGGTTGGAAAAGTCGAAAATATTTGAGCCATTTGGGAGCTTTTATCGAAAACGTTTCTTAATCTATTTAAGATATAACAAAACAATGTATGGTAGAATTATTCTTCTTTATTAGAACTACATATAAGTCCGTGATTTTTTTTATTTTTATAGACTACAAATTGGCACTTGACTGCTATCACACCTGATGTTAAGTGATGAAACAGTCTAAGATGGAAGGGGGCTAACTTGTTAGGAGCCAGACGAAAATCCACACCCCTTTCGGTTTCTACACGACATCGTACCGGAACGCTAAATCGCTTGGCGATACGTCTTTGTCGGTAGGGTGGTAACTAGCCACGGCGAAAGCCTCCCACCAGCCAGACCAAGACAAATTAAGAAAAATCTCAATCTACCCCGCCGGGAATCGAACACAGGACCTCCGTCTTATAAATCCACTGCGCATACCACTGCGACACGGAGGTCGTCAAAAATTGGTATGATGGTATATATCTTTATTTTAGGGATAGCGTACTATACCCGTTTTATCTTGGTGAAATATATCTTGTATAATACGGTAATTAGAAACTTGTGTAGCACATGCAATATTTATCTTTATTAATTTGTACTACAGGTAAGATAAAAAGCCTTGCCTAGAGAAATGGTTAATTAGTTAATTTATAATTTCAATTGAAGTGAAACTTCTTTATCGGGGTTGGAAAAAAATTTAGTGTAACATTTTTCGTTACGCGTCACATTTTTCCGTTACGCTACGTATAAAATTATAAATTAACTAATTAACCATTTCTCTAGGCAATATATATATATATATATATATATATATATATATATATATATATATATATATATATATATATATATATATATATATATATATATATATATATATATATATATATATATATATTATATTGAAGTGATCAGCAAAATCAAAGGGTTTATTTTAATTCTGATTCCAGTGAATTTCTAAAAAAAATAAGTAATTACATCTCTTTTTCTAATACTTAGGTGTAATTATGGTATTTATTTTTCCACGTTATTTAAAATTAACCTCAGTTTTTGATTGTATTTTTCAATACACTAACACGTGGGTGTAATTATGGTATAAATTTTTTCTAATACTTGAATGTTGATAAGTTAGTTAGTTAGTTTCACTTCTTACGAGTGTACGCTAGTACACGCACACATTTTTTTTATAAAGTTTTGTTTTTGTTTCAATTAAACATATTATTTAAACAGTGCTAACTTGATAATGGCGCTAATTTTTAAGCTTGGCATTAGCTTCTAGTGAGACTGCAGTGCAACACTGGTGAACCGGGTCAGGCGAGATACAGGTTGGTACAGATAGCCGGGATTGATGGTCTCCGTGCCCTAACATGCTATTGTAAATTTTGTTTGGCGACGAATATTTGAACACTTATCCTTAGTGTGAGACGCCTGTAAATAATTCAAATGAACGATCGATTTTATGACAAATAAATAACTACGAGTATTTAAGTAAAAGTTTATTTTAACATTGGGAAATTCTCCGGAATACTCTTGTCATGACAAAGCAGGAAGGCTAGATCTACTACCCACTAACTGTAACTCCACGTTATCCCAACTCAACACCTAGCCCAGTCCAGGCCAGTCTATTCCAAGCCAACTGTGTGATGATACACGTTTTGCACCCGCGCAACCCAGCCAACGACACCCGCACAAGCTACTAGCTGTCTAAGGCTCTCAGTACCCTAATCCGTTGTTTACTTGTAAGGCGTATCGGCAACACAAAAAACGTTTCCCAACACGAAAACTTATCTCACGTGGACTACATAAAGTTAACAAACTCAGAAGTACTACTAGAGTTGACTTAACAGCCCATTCACAACAAGTTAGCCCGCTTCCATCTTAGACTGCATCATCACTTAACATCAGGTGTGATAGCAGTCAAGGGCTGACTTGTAGTCGATAAAAAAAAAAAAAGATATGACGTCAGTTTTGATGTTCGTCTAGAGTTTATTAGACCGCAGACAACCTTAAGATACACAGTGCATCAAAGCGTATCATTAATTATAGGCGTTTATTGTACAAACTTAAAATTTTAATGTGTATGTTCGTATTTTTAACCCATAACTAAGTAGCTACTACTAATACCTATAATAATACTAATCATCAAGTGCATTATTCAAAATGAAATTCGGCAATCAGGTGTTGAAAACTCTTCCGGCCCTGTGAAACAGTTTTCAATGTCTAGCCTACCTACCTTTACCTTACTTACCTTTAGCTCGCCGTGGTCATTGTTTAAAATAAATTAAAATTCAAAACTTGAAAGATATCCATAGTTAGTAGTGGATACTTATACTTATGTGAAAATTTGAGAGGCGTAGAAGGCTATAAAGGGTAGTTAGGTATAGTGTGAAGTTCATCTGTCAACCATATAAGCGATTACGCGCTTGACCGGATATCGCATTCGCAGGCGGATGTATTCGCGCCGGTCAACCGGAACGATCCGCACAGATGGCGCCACTATTAATCATTTAACAAACAAAAGGGTTTTTCGGAAAATTTCTCCTCATGAATCGCATACGTATAACTAGCCCTCAACTTCGCCCGCGTTAAAGTGTTTTCATTCAAACTAAATGAAATAGAATTTTTCGAAATTTTTTTTTTATCATCATCATTATTTTTATTTTCATTGTAGCAGCGTGGTGGGTCTCAGCTCCAAATTCGTTCGCCTATAAATAAAAAGTCCTGGTTCTGCTATGAGCCAAAGGTTGATCATAATGATTTACAATTTGTAGATTTAATGGATTGCTTACTATCTCGAGAATTTTAGGTATAATAAGTGGCCAACCAACTATTTAGTTCTGTTAACTATTATATGAAATAAAATTATTATTATAAAAACAAAAAACCCGACTGCATAGAAGTTATGAACTGAAAAGAGAATAACAAGGATCACTATATCAATATAAAATTTTAAATACTTTATGGTGCTGCAGGCGGGGACAAACGTAGTTTTGGTAGATCTTTCTTTCCCCGCAGAAAATAAAGTATTTTGTTTTTATAATAATAATTTTATTTGAGACTTTTTTGTTTTAGTTTATGGTATAGAAATGATACGGTACACTTTTTGCCATTTTTTGTTAAAACGGCAATACAAACATGACATGATATTTATATTTTTGGAATGGTCTCTTTACTATCTTTCATTTGATACCCATATTGCGAAGATAAGAGAAAGAAACACACACATCCCCCTTTTTTTCCCCCATTTATAGCCACCATTTTGAAACTTTATATAGCCTATGTCACTACCACAATTTTAACGAATTTAATGACACTTCACCTGTCAAAATCCATTTAGTTGTTTAGGCTGTAGCGCGTGCCGAAGAAATGGACATACATACATACATACATACGCTCGAAAAACGTAACCCTCCTTCTGACGCCTCAAATTATGACACTGCGAAATAGATTTTTTTGGCTATACGAAGTTCGGACACTTGAAAAATTACTCCAGATCTTCCAGCCAACACCTATTACAGCAATTTAAAAACCCGGCCGGAGCCTTAGCAAGTCTAGAAATAAAAAATGCATTTGGCTAAAACAATTTCACGCCTGCATGAGGAATGTGCACGGAGCATATGCGAAAACAATTAAGGAGGAATTTTTAACATTAGCAAGAAAATTGTTTTTTTTTGTTAAATTATGTTGCGGTAACATGTGTACTTACATTTAACAAACGAATTAAGATCTTGCTGTTTTTTTACTTGACTTATAAATTTTAGTTTATCCTTTAGATGTAGTTAAGCTCTAGATTGCATAAACAGATAATAAAAGTTATGGTAAAGTTCTCGCTTTTACAAAAAGCTTTGTAATTGACAAAGCATACTATCTGTTGGATGTGTCTGGATACACTAGTCCAAGATTTTTCCAAAAACCACCACGCCTATTGGATGTAAAAAATTGGACTAAATCCAATTCAAATATTTTTTTATTTAATTGAATAATTTTAGGTCAGGTTTTGTATATTTTGATGTCATATTGTATTCAAATGTCTGAATTATTAATAAAATAAAATAAATATTAATGCAAAAACCACAAAACAGTTTTATATTTCAGCATAGCATACCTATGTATCGACAAAGGTAGTGCCTCAGAATTTAATCTATTATCTAAGCCTTTTTAAAAGTATAAAAACGTATATAGTAGGAATACGATAGCTCTTTTTATTCCTACGATAAGGCGAAACAAAGTATTCTAAAATCTTTAAAAAAAGTCATTTAACTTCAACACAAAACAGTTATTTATGAGATCACAGCTAACATGTTTAACACAGCTAACTTGTATTTTGTGTTAAAATATCCTGAAGAAATAGATCGAAAATTTTACTAAAGAACCGTGTGTAGTAATTTTATACCCAGCTTAAGACATACCTAATCTCAAAGCGCTGTAAACTGTCAAAAGTTTAACCAAAAGATTGCACAAAGTAAAAGTCCTTTCTTTTGCATAAGCCGGAATTTATCCCAGAAGTAGGCGAATTAAAAAGGCATCAAAGATCGCAAACATAAATAGATGAGCTTAAAATTTAAAATTATAATGGGATTGTATCCGGTGACACAAATGTGTGGAGTTTGTTGCTAACGACTTCTGCGGGAGGTGTTTTATAAGGGAATAGAAGTGGCATGGAGGGGCCGGCGTCGCTTTCTATTCTATTTGATATTTACCTTCGTCGCATAGGTTTTAGTGGATATTAGCGAATATTTCCGAGATAAATTTTGTTTTTCAATAATTTTTTATTATTATAAGAAAGAAAAAATATCTGGATTAAAAAAACGCACCCAATATTTTGCAAAAGTAAACGTTGAGTCTATCTGAGAAAATAATTGAATATATAAATCTTTTAAATCTATTTATCTGCGTTTAATATTAATATAAAGTTACATGGGTATATTTTTTGAATGACCACATTTAAAAAGTTTAAGTAAAAGTGACGAATCTGACTTAGTATTTGCAATGTTATTGTCATAAGTTTCTTCTCTTACAAAATATTAATAACAATAGCGTCTCATTCTTTATTCCACGTCAGCCAAAATAAGTACTTTGTTAAAGATTAGCTAATTAAATTAATGGGCCTCAATAGGCTGCTAATAATCATCATAATTATTATGAATCATTTATTTAGACATACAACGTAAAAAATTTAGTACTCTCAGTCTACTCCATAGTTTTTGGTATGCCGCAGTTTCACCTGCCATCTCGCGGCAACTAATTGTGAGTGCGCATAAAGTATGGCGACTGAGCGTTAGTGCGATTGCATCACCGGCACCGCCCTCATATTGCACGGACTGATAAAAGGATCAGGACATATTCACTAACTTGGTCGCTTTCACAAATAAAAGCCACCGAACTCGTTTGACATTAAAAGGTTTTTATAGAATAGGTACATTCTAAAGAAAAGCTAACTTGTTAGGAGTAGGATGAAATCCACACACCTATCGGTTTCTACACGACATCGTACCGGAACGCTAAATCGCTTGGCGGTACGTCTTTGTCGGTAGGGTGGTAACTAGCCACGGCGAAAGCCTCCCACCAGCCAGACCAAGACAAATTAAGAAAAATCTCAATCTGCCCCCCCGGGAATCGAACCCAGAATCTCCGTTTAATAAATCCGCGCATACCACTGCGCCACGGAGGTCGTGGCCTGCTTATGCCCATCACATTGATCCAAAGCGGTCGGAGAGCTTCAGGTTTGAATCCGTACTTGTAACAATCATTATGAGGTGTTAGTAATATCGGCATGCTCTCATGCTCTCTCTTTCATTAACATGCACATTCAAACTGCTACGAACTTACTAAGAGTTACTTGGACTCCCCGGCTGCTATTAGGATTTCTTTTACAAAAAAATTGGTTGTCTGTAAGGTCGGTTTACTGACGATAGTTGAACGTGACAATGTCTTAAGAAAATACTGATAGCATTTAATTGGTTATTAAAATTTTTAATGTAAGTATATTTTTATAAATATTAATTTAAATTAATACAATCAAAATAAATATATTAATATAATAATAAATATATTAATTTATAAATATATTAATTTTAAATTTAAAATTAATATATTTAATAGACGGATGTCGAACGCTGCCGAACGGAAAGGCCGATTGTGCTTCTTTGTCGCTCGTTCTGCGATCTCGCTTGCACTTCAAGCCTTACATGGAACGCCTCAAAGCGAGGTAACGACGCATGACGTCATGTGTCCGTGCGTGCAGCCGGCTCTATCGAATTATAAGACGTTGTCACGTCAAAAACTACCCTCTATTTTCATAGCAAAACCCAGGATTCGAACGTCATATTATAACCTCGAAGCCGCAGAGGCTAACCGCTAGACCAATGAGGCAATTATTTTTAACTTGAGTAAATTAAGTAAATAATAAAGTATGAGTATGTACCTACTGACCATTCTTCAAAATATGTATTTTTAGTGCTTTAATGTGAACGTGGCATAAAGCAAGTAAACCATTATACCTATATAATAATATGTTCGTGGAATAATGTGAACGTGGCACCAGTAGGCATAAATCCGCGCCTTCTCATCCGCGGCTAATCAAGAAGTATGGAACGGCTGTTGTTATGCCGCGCCTGCATTCAAACTGGAATAGTTTGAGTGCATACATCATAGGGAATTTCGCTCACTTACTTTGAACAAATATTATGTACACGTAGAATAACTATACTTATTGTCTGCAAACTATATAAACCTACCTGGACCTACTGTTATTATTATTTATTTTCTGTATTTTTCTCTTTGTTTATGATGTGCTGAGAACATTGGGTGCCCCAATCATGCCTTGGCCTTCTGTTGGTCGCTCCGCCAAATGTAGACGCTGGCGGTATAACGCGCGCACTTAAACGTGAGAAAATTAAATTACTTACTAGCCGCGTCGAAATGAACGCGCAGTCTGGCCGCTCAATGGTTGCGCGATAAAGGATCGCAATCTTAGACTAGAAATAGTATAACTGATCGCGCTGTTCCTGCCACGCACTGGCCACTGGCCACTTGCCTACGCGGCCAGCGGCCAGCGTTCGTTTGATACTTACGCGCTTTTACGCATATCATGGAATAATTGCTCGTGGCTGTAGGCCACCTAATGAAATTTGTCACTAATAGAGCATTGAAGTCCTGTGGAATAAAAAAAAGACAAAATATAGTTTTAGCTGTCTATAAGTAAATTTCCTTTCCATTACCGTACACGCACACACACGCACGAGTTACTCACACATAGAACACATCCATTAATTGTAATTTAATATCGAAAAATTATGCCATTAGTCGTTCGCATGGCAGCGAGAGGCTATAACTGCTGGACCATGAGTTGTGTCCACTGCATCGCTCCATTAGCGATTATTGTTCAACTTACGCGGGCTAACTGGATAATAACCACTGCTCTACAGCGCTGGAAGAGCCGAGAGTATAGGTAACTTACAATGTTAGTGTTTAGCTATATATAAAGCAGAATTTGAAACTAAGAAGGTTTCAAAATTTTGCCTAATTTTGTCGTCATTGTGTCGTACTTGCTGAAAGAGTCATTAGATATATACTAGTAGCTGTGCAACCTGGAAATTTCCGGTAGTGTCCACATGTCTAAATGAGTAACTATGATAAATTTCGAGTGAATCAGGTGTAAAATTTCTAAGATTTCGTGATTATTCAGTGAGCGGTGTTATGCTTTCTTACTAATTTATCTAACTACCTAAAGAGTGGTATATTTCAAAATTGTATATACGACACAAGTTTATCGTGCTCTCCGAATGGGTGTAACATCACCAACTTACCGACTTTTGCTGAAAATTTTATGAAAGAAAGAAAAGTTTAGGTTATTATCCGATGTTACTTGATAGATTCTGGATACTGTTCTCGAGACCCGAAACCACCATATTCCATTAAACTTGCTTTTAAAAGATTATATATTACCGTATCCAGTTATTCATGGTCTACGAGACTGGACACTACGCCTGCCAAATACTTTGTGCTTATTTACGCCACTTATTATTTATTGCACCAGTATTGACTCCTCCACATGGAGTTGCCAAGTTTACTGTTAGTTTGGCAACTGTTTCCTCTTCCTGCTCGTTTGTTGTATCTTTGTTTTGTTCTACAATTTTTGGTAAATGACAATAGCTGCATTTATTAAAGGAAAGCGTTTTTATGAGAACTTGTAATTACGAATAAGTAAAATATTTTACTGAGAGAGCTTCTATTTCTTTTATCCAAGAAATTTTCCAAGTCAGTATCGTTCTCGTCTCTTTCATGCCTCTGAGAGCATGTTCCATTGTCGGTTCCAGTCATTATAATTACCATAGATTAATAATCGTTAATAAGTAAACACATCGTCACCCTAAACCATCGGACACATTGAAACAGCAGTTTTAAGTTTTATTTTTTTTTATCGATTACAAGTTGGCCCTTGACTGCTATCACACCTGATGTTAAGTGATGATGCAATCTAAGGTGGAAGCAGGCTAACTTGTTAGGAGTAGGATGAAAATCCACACCCTTTTCGGTTTCTACACGACATCGTACCGGTAACTAGCCACGGCGAAAGCTTCCCACCAGCCAGACCAAGACAAATTAAGAAAAATCTCAATCTGCCCCGCCGGGAATCGAACCCAGGACCTCCGTCTTATGAATCCACCGCGCATATCACTGCGCCACGGAGGTCGTCAAGTTGCTTGTTCTCTATACCAAATACGAGTTTGCTCTATTTTTCTCGATTAGTCTCTACGTATTTTTTAGAGGTCAGCATTTCAGAAAAACAATTTCAGAAAAACTTACAGGTTGCCGATAATTGTACACATGAGATTTAGTGCTTGTATAAACAATATATTTTTGGAAGAAGGTCATTTTTGTGAGGTGATGAGGCCTTTTACTGTGTGTAATTGATGCAGTATTAGCAAAACAGAAACATGTCTATAAAATATTATCAACTGTCTGTAAGTGATTGATAAGCAATGGTTTTTGGTGTATGTGTGAAATAGCTACCCTGTGACAGTTTAAATAATAATATAACAATGCGTTACTACTGTACAGACAGTTCATAAGTTGACACATACAAACGCTTAATTTAATATTTTATTCAAAGCTAAGATCCGTGGCAGCAGTATCTTGAGGATGGTGGGAGATTGCATGAATATTCCTCACGCAGAGGACTAAATCTCTTTTAGTTCTTAAGTACTAACATAGTTTATAAGTTTTATTGTTACTAACCCTAAATGGACTTTGTTGTCTGAAATATATAAATAAATAAAATAAAAATAAAATATAACTTCTTCCAAAAATAGAATAAGTATGCCTTGGGTTGACCGTCGCTGTACCATTATATGACAAGTTCCTAGCTTGCTTTGTGAAGTCGCGCTGTAACATGCGAAAGTTTACCACTTAACATCAGGTGGCCCATCTGCTCGTACCGTCAACTAGTAGTATAAAAATAAAAATATACATAATTACATTTGCAGATTCTACTACATTAAGTTAAATTCACATTTAAAATAATTACATAAAAAAATTCGGAGTCCGAATCTAAATACACCTGAGCAGGGGTACGTTGGGGACAAATGGAACAGTACTAATTAAATATAGCGAGAAATATTTTAATAAGTTTATGAGGGTACCTCGCAAGCTTAAAACAAATATTATGTTTGCTTGCAGTGTGAGCGTTGAATTTTAATATCATTACTTGAGTTGCGTTTTTAATTCTATAAAAGCACAGGTTTTCTTTTGTTGAGTATACGTGGGCTTTAGACTGCTTTGGACTTTTCTATGTCATTAGCGATGGAGGTTTTTGTAAGAGGAGTTTTGCAATTTATGAATACGAATGTTATTAAGTAAATTTTATATAAAGTAATTAAAATAATACAAAAGTATAAGCGGTAGTGGAAATATCTTTGTTTGTTTTTCTTTGGCTGTGTATAATTGTTTCTAACAATTCAAGTCTCAATAGGTCTACAGATAAAGGGTAGATTGCAAATTCTAGAGTTCATGGGCTTAATTCTCGCCTGTTAAACTAAGTTGTCAATCATTTACGATAGCTAATTTTCTTTTATTTCATAATATTTTCTACAAATTCCTTTAGTGTCAGAAACATAGTTTATAAAATATAGTAATACAAAAAATTGTTAGCAAATCTTGCTAAGTAAAGTTAGGTACAATCTTTTTCCATAATTTTCCAAACAGTAAACTTCTAAGTCTTTATTAATTCCACCGAAACGCGACACCTCGTTTAACCTAGTTCCCCCAAATTGTTCCTATCGATCAGCAATTAATTCTCTTCAGAAGTGACATTACAAAATTGAGCGACCGTCTCCGCTTAATCACCCCGTCGCCAGTAACATTAGCAATTTTTCCCAATAAGCGACTTTAATTGCTTCAACCGTATACCCATTCCTCACTCAATCAAATTCTCAGTCTTACTTTATGACTTCCGTTATTCACCTCTCACCGGCTTGAAGTAACCGTACCGTCTAACGATATTAAGGGGGACGTGGAAATTGCAGCGCTCTAAAGCGACAGGGGGTGCTTCTGGGAGCTGAATCAAAAATTTAAATTGCGAAAATTCTTCAACCGTTTGACGCGTCTTTATTGGAGCCCGGATGCGTTAGGAATTGCAGTTCTTATTTAAAATTTTCAGTTGAATGTTTTATTGAAAGTTGAGTTTATTAGTTTTACTATAGATTTAGAAATATTCTTAAAATAACTTTTTTAGACATTTTGTAAATTAGTGTAATAACTTGTGTTACATTCCCGTACCAATGCAGTGAGCATTTTAAACTGTTGATTTCAGTAATTAATATTAAGATCCTTAATTAGTAAAAAAAATGAGCATGGTAGGTCTGAGCTCCAAAATCTTCTAAGTTTTAAAATGAAGCAGGATGCATTGACCATACAATATAACAAAAATGAAAAAATCAATTTAAAAGAATACGTGCCATAGGAGCAAATATTTTTTTCTCCTGAGAATCAAATCTGTAACACCTATTTCCGATAGTTCCCTTATTTCGAGGGTCAAAGAATTATGGTAACATTTATTTGAGAAAGTTGTAACATAAACGCAGGGGTGGAGAGAGGGTTAAATGGCTATTTTTTCCCTATTGCCCGAAACAGATTTATAAAACTGAACTCCCTGGGGCTTTAGAGATGGTGCTTGTGATAAAGATGTTGCTGTTTTGCAGTTCTGTATCAAATTTACATACGCATCAATAACTAACTTAGTTTAAATCAAACAATCGTTAAACAATAATGGTTTGTGCAAACTAAAAACATAATTAGAAGTAAGGACGCATAAATATTTTTACATGAATATTGTATTTTTTATATTTCAGTAGAGAGTTTAAATAAAATAAATCTGAATTTATTATCATTTAAAATTTTTATTTAATTATTACTACCAAATACA
Organism: Mycalesis mineus; assembly: GCA_034621355.1. Taxonomy (NCBI): domain Eukaryota; kingdom Metazoa; phylum Arthropoda; class Insecta; order Lepidoptera; family Nymphalidae; genus Mycalesis; species Mycalesis mineus. Next base: position 6,928,144 of record CM067888.1, read on the forward strand.
AGACTATTGACTACTGGTAGACTGCCTCGTTGGTCAAGTGGTTAGCCTATCTGGCTTCGATCACGAGGTCCTGGGTTCGAATCCTGGGTCGGGTCACGGAATATTTCTGAGTTTTTCATTCTTCTATGAAATTCTCAGTACATTTTAAGCCCGGAGTCGGGAAGTTGGTAGTTACACCCCCGTGCCTCGGAAATCACGTTAAGCCGACAGTCTCCGTCACTGTCATCAACATCCGATAGTGATCGTTAATAAATGAAACATTATCACCCTAAGCCCACCAACCCGCATTGGAGCAGCGTAGTGGGTCTACGCTCCATATCCCCTCTCCTACTAGGAGGGAGACCTGGTCCTGCAGTGGGCCATTAATAGGCTGATAATGTCTGAAAATGACATAGGATGTGTATTTGATAATGAGTGAGGGGCTTTAAATATAAAAAGTAATAAATTATGCACCAGGCAACACAATGCAAACTTTATTTGAACAAGTACAGAACTCAGCATACAAAATGAACAGGACAAGACACCCCTGGACACTCCTTCGATAAATAAAAGTGGGCTGAGAGGAAAAAACACGAGACCGCTAACAGACCAACTTCCGAACGCGGATATTTATGGACAGAAGGGGTGTTTTATTGCCCACTGTTCCATTTTAACCCACTTGCCCCCGGCCATCCGCACTTTGCTGGCATGTTTTACACCGTTGTAGTAAATAAATAAAAACAAAAAAATTTTCAACGAGTGAGACACATCCTTAAAAACATACATAAACTAAAAACCCTTTATATTTTGGAATTTTAATTTCATAGCCCTGTCAAATTTAAATACTAACTTTATTCATTTTCTTACAGCAAAAGTCTTGAAACCAGTCAGTGCCTAATAGGTTCAACTGAATAAAATATGCATTCGTTTGCGCTCTATCAATAAAAAAAAGTGATTCAAACCCACGCCAAAACATCAGGTGACCCCATTGACAAACCGACAAATACATGAAAGTTGCAATAACGTTTAGATCTGAAAAACAACTCAACCACGGAGCATGCTCAAGAAAAGTTTTTAGAACTTTGCAATGGAATATATAATATGTTTATATGTTAAAATAACATATAGATATTGAGGTTTTTTTTCACGTGTCACACTACGCTTTTTATGGAAAAATGTAAAATACTTGTTGTACATAATATCGGATCATATTAATTTTGAAATGTACATTGTTTAATATTACCAATAGTTTGGTTTCATACATATACGATGGTTGCGTCTCAAACGAAATGGTACGCAACGGTGTGATAGGCGCCGCGCCTTATTCGACATTTTGGAAAAATAACTTTATTTTTATCTGCGTTTATTTTCTCGGTAGTGGTCCTTAGGAAGGTCTGATAAGGTGATTCCGACTGATACGCCGTATTGTAACAAGTTTATGTTTGACAGGTCATTCGCCGTTATGGTGTTCGATGTGATTTGTTACGATTTTACCATTTTTATTGTTGGGGATGCTTATATATTTTTTTCTTTTTATATTTTTTGTTCTACGCAACATTGGTTCGCTTAAGACAGTATTTTATGCACCACTTCATATTCATTGTATCTCATACTAAAACTAAAATGCTTCGCGGTAAAGGAGTTAAATTCGAGAGGTCTTAAGTTTGATGCCCGCTCCTAAGAAAGGCTTTTTGCTTACCGGGACAGACATGAGAAATTTGGTAATATTAAACAAGATGTGGCTAATTTTTACATTTAAAATATTTCAATTTTTTATTTTAAATTCGTTAATTTTACTGTATTCAACCGTATGTTTAAAATGTGAATGAGTGTATAAATAAGCGCGATTTTGAAATAGGTGATTTTGTAGGAGTTGTATCACAACACGAAAAAAGGTAGGCATCGTTTGATTTCAATACCAAAGTGTATGTGTAATCATTATCTAGCAAATCAAACATTTTAATTTAATAAAAGCGAAATACTTGACTTGCATGAAAAAGAATATTGATCTTCTCATACAATGCCACTTAGGTAGGAAAGACGGTGCCAGCCAGTTGCTGGTACTAATTGGAAAAAAAAAATGTAATAGAGTGAGTTGGTGCTGCTTGAAGGCTGGTGACTGATGACGATGAGGACAGGCTGTCTGCGGGCGGTGACTGAACTCATAACCTTTCAGTTATGAGTACGTTCCATTATCAATAGACCAAATAAGGTATAAGTTAAACCACGATTGAGGAATAAGCAAACAAAGATAAAAAAATACATTGTTATATGGTATAAGTAAAAGGGTAATATTAAGTCAATATTGTCTCAATTTCCCCGGGCAATCATCGAAGGGATGAAACCTTGACCGCACCATGAATTTTTAAGACGAGAGTCGGACCATAAAAAATATACGCCAGGGCATTGAAAGATTGAAAGGGGAGAATCACTTACCGCCTTCAATTTATGGGAAATCTGACCCGCGGGAGATTCGTGGTCGGACTAACAATATTAGCCAACTTATAAGCTGAAGGGCCTTCGCTTGAATTGATTGTTGGATGGGAGAGCCCATTTTTTTAGGTGTCGGGATTGATGTTTTTGTTTTTATGCTGTGGCCGGTGTGTGTTTTATTTTTCGGTTTTTTTTTTATCGACTACAAGTTGGCCCTTGACTGCTATCACACCTGATTTTAAGTGATGATGCAATCTAAGATGGAAGCGGGCTAACTTGTTAGGGGTAGGATGAAATCCACACCCCTATCGGTTTCTACACGACATCGCACCGGAACGCTAAATCGCTTGGCGGTACGGTGGTAACTAGCCACGGCGAAAGCCTCCCACCCACCAGACCAAGACAAATTAAGAAATATCTTAATCTGCCCCGCCAGGAATCGAACCCAGGACCTCCGTCCTATAAATCCACAGCGCATACTACTGCGCCACGGAGGTCATCAAGAGGTTCAGAGTGTTTGTGTACTTGTGTATTTCTTTGAAAAAGATCTTTGTTATATCTTTATTTACTACAAGTTAACCTTTGATTATAATCACACCTGATGGTAAGTGATGATGCAAACTAAGATTAAGAAGACAACTTAATGCGAGTGCTTAAGCAGGATAAAATCTATACCCTTTTCTACACGACTTTGTACCGAAACACCCTTCCCTTGGTGGTACCTACGAAGGTACGAAGTGGAGCTATTGTAGAGTATGAAAGTAGACCAGCGCTTAGTCGGTAAAGAACTGCAGCCAGGTGATTTTATACCGCCAACCCGTTGCTCTGTTTACCTATAGATTGATTTCCACTTGCCTAATATCAAGTGAGACATCTAATCTGTTTAGTAGCATCAATTGTTACTACAAAAACATTACATTGTAGAATAGCTTACTGTTAAAGAATCAAGGAAGCATAGTAAGTACGTTTAAACTCTAAACAATTGATGCAGTGACCCAAATGCAGGAAACCCAATAGCCGTTGAGGCTTGGGCTGAACAAATAGTGTACATTATAGACAAAGCTCGTACAAACGGACACACAATGCGACGGGCGGAGTGTGACGGACGCGCTATGCTTGCGCCGTTCATACTGTTGCTTCTAGACGTTTATGAGTAAGTATATACAGGATGATGCAGTAGGGCTTATAACAGGCCACTGTATGTTAAACAAACACCTTTCAATTTTAGGTATGACTGACAGTCCTCTATGCAGAGCTTGCATGGAGGAAAACGAAACACCGATACATGTTATGCTTAGATGCAGTAGTGTGTCGGAGCAACGAGCTACCTACATTGGTTCCTCAGCGACACTCCATGAAGCGATCGGCGACCTGGGCGGCCTCCTAAGCTTCTGGAGCGAGCTCGGCTGGTTGGAATAAACCAGAGGAGACCTACACCGGAGGAATCACGTACAGCGGCCAACATCGTGGCCAAGTGCGGAAAAAGCCCGGGAAGAAGAAGAAGAAGAAGAACAGGTTGATGCATTATAATCCTCCTTAAAATAAAACTGGGTGTCTGTTTGTTACTCATTACTGCCTTCCTAACCGACAGTGGAATAACTATAAACAGATGAGCTTGTTAAATAAACTATTATAAACGAAATTTCAACTTGACATTTTTGGTTTATTGAAAATTCAAGCAAGCAGCTTCTTCACAATAATTTTATATTATATGCGTCCGATATAATGCTAAGACTTATACTGACATTTTATTTTGTTTGATAAACATAATACATCGACGACATGACGGCCGAGTGGCGCAGTGGGTAGTGACCTTGCTTCTGCGTCGCCTAGGCTGTGACTTCGATTCCCACACCTGGAAAAATGTTTGTGTGATGAGCATGGATGTTGTCCAGTGTCTGGGTGTTTATCTATATTATAAATATTTATGTATAATATATATAAAAATATTCATCAGTTATCATAGCAGCCATAACACAAGCTACATACGAGTACGCTTACTTTGGGGCTATATAGCGATGTGTATAATTGTTCTATAACATTAATTTATTTATTTATTTTAAAATTAAAAAAAATAAAAAAAAATATCTGGTTTTCTGCTCTTAGGAAGTGATATTACACACCTATCTTTAAAAGTGGAAATACTCCTGCAGTCATTAGAAATAGGCTGATAGTGATGATAAGCACCCTGTATACAAGTGTCATCTAGCCGGTCGATCGTCACGGTGTCACGCGACACTATTGTGCGCGTCACACCGCTACGCGCCTCGCCACACACAGCCTCACATGCGCTGCTATTGAACAATTACATCTCTACAGATTATGGCAAATACTCGTTCTAAATCTCAATAATTCATTAAAAAAAACATCATATACACAAGTGTCACAAAAATTACATTTATACAGATTATGCTTTTAAGCTCAAATAATGTTCATCATCATGATCCCCCTATTTTAACCCTCAACAAGGCAGGGTTTCCTCTTCATAGGAGTGGGAATATGAAGCTTAGAAATACCAGTGATGATGATGATGATGATGATCATGATGCCTCAAAGCCGATTTCGGCTACAGCGACGCTTCTGACTCTTCAAGTCTGGGTATTAGAATCTAGACTTTGATGGTTAGTCCTCTGGTGAGCTTTCCAGTGACTAATGTACCCTATTTTAGCTGTAAAGGTGCGACCACATAGAGCACACCAGAAATACCAGTACTCCAATATGGGTTAGTGGACTTCAGGGTGATAATCTTCTAACGATCACTATCAGATGTTAATGACAATGACCTAGACTGATAGCTTGACGTTCTGACCAAGTTATACAATCAACTCTCCAACTCCAGGCTAAGAATTTCATGAATTCGTCAATAATTAGCCTACTGGTAGAACATAAAAATTTTTGGAGATTTACACACATTACTACTGGTTTTAGAGACTGCAATAATTATAGTTGTCATTACTAACATATGTATATCATCATATGTTAGTAATGACAACTAGGATCAATGGCTAATGTGCTCTTCAGGGCTCTCTAGTTGTATGACCACAATATCTCAATACCGATTTTTATTCGGCAATTAATATAAAATATAACTAGCCTGCACTTTCTTAAGCCAATCCCTAGAACACTATTAAGGAAAAATCTTACTCAATTACCCTGGTGGTTAAGATAAAAAAGCCTAGTCGAAGAAGAACATCAAAGACAAACGACCGGAGTTGATTTGAAACGGGTCATCAATAATTAATCAGCCATCTCGTAATAAAATTAGCCGCTATTTGAGGGTTAAACAGAGCTGGGCAAAGAAAAAATTCTCTCCGAACCCTCAGGGAAATTTTATATAGAAACTCTCGTATCGACTACGTGGACCGGTATGATGTTGATGCGATGTTAATGGAAATGACATGAGCGCAGTTGAAAAAAATTACAAGCGCATTACAATATATGTGACCTTTGGGAAATTGAAAATGTTAAGATGCTACAGCATGAAGATAAGGCGTAAAAGTTTTTATTATTTTATTAACATTTTTTAAGCCAAAACTTTCGTCTCCTGGGTTGGTAATGTCCACAGAAATTTATTTGAATCCGAGGCGGTGGTAAGTAATACAATGAGGTGCTAATTAATGCAGTTAGCTATAATGACTTTTAATCGAGACGTCGGATCATTTCAAGATTATCAAGGATGAGTAAAAGTCAATAAAAACTATTGAAAATAGTGTCACAATTTTAATGAGTTTAATGAGATATAACTCATCTAGTAAGTTTAAATATCATTGTCCGTGACCCTCGAAGAAAAATTAATGAAAAATGAAATCGACTTGGCAAATTTAATTTTTACATTCGTCGGTTCAGGGACAATTTCTTTGCGCTGATTAGCGCGTTCGCATGGCGGAATGAATTCGTTTTGATATTGATTGCCTCTTTAAAATTCGTAATAAGGTTCTTGATTTGTAATAAAGTTATATTCAACATAGCTTGTTTTTATCCTGATTGTTTATCAAGGCTCCTTTATGTGTATTGCAGCATCAGCGGGGGGTTTGGACGAGCGCAGAAGCTGAATCGAACCCGAGGGTTAACAACATTGGATTATCTTAGGCCGCCTAGACCTGTCCGCGTGGACAGGAGAGAATCTCTACTGTAAGACTCGGATCTTATAGTACTGACGCCTTTGAAATTGAAGAACTTTGAGTGAGTACCATGCCATAAAATATTGACAATAATATAATGTTTTGGTTCTTCTATTATTCAGGTGTTTTTCTGGTAATGTCGGAGTGATCCGAAGTGATGAAAATTACATAATTATATTAAGTTTACATTAATCTTTACATTACAGAAATCTTCGTAACATTTTATTATTTCTAGTATCTACCCATAAAATCGTTTTTTTTAAATGTCAATTTTAAAAGTTATAATTTTTTTTATCAATTATCAAATATATTAGTGTCGTAACAAGCATTTTCACTCGAGTCGTTTATTAACAAATGTTTAAGCAACATTTCCATAAAATCCCCTCGGAAAAATAAAAAAAGGAAGCAAACACAAGTACCTACTCAAAACTTGTAGCCGCGAGCCACAAAAAAATATCCAAATCAATCTGTTGATTAGATACTTTTTTCGGGGGTGACATTAAACACAGTTTAATCGCCCCTCCTCAATCCCGCAAGACGTTTGGGGGGGTGTCGGGTGGAAAATACTCCAAATTAATGACAGTTTTAAAAATGGACCCTAGGGGGTGAGATGCGTTGCTAATGCACCATTTTGTTTGGAACTATCGTCATGTTTTTGGAGTTACCAAAAATTATACTTGATGTCATTTTTATTTTGAGTTTTCATTTATTTTTAGTAAGTAGATTTAATGATACAAATATAGCATCATTAATGACGTCATACTTTAGTATTTGCTGTTGGACTGAAAGGGTCATAGGCTTAACACCTATGTCAAGGTTCTTGAACTAAGGGCAGTATGCTACTAAGGTTTCTTGCATAGTTTCGTAAGTTATTGCTACACAATGTATAACTTTTTAACAATTTACTAGCTGACCGAGCAAAACGTTGTTTGCATCAAAAATTAAAAAAAAAATTAAATGAAAACCTGCTGAAATACGCATACAAAATTTGGTAAAAATCGGTAAAGCCGTTTCGGAGGAGTACGGTAACTAGCATTGTGACAGGGAAATTTTATATATTAGATAGACTCTACCACCAGTTCGGGAGACAGGTTCAATCGGAAATTGAATTGATTTCTGGTTGTTTTATCTATTGAGACTTGAAACCGAATTTCAATGTTTGTCGCTGAAACAAATAGTCTGACGTCATTATCTATCTTCTATATATGTATATATAAGAGATTCCCACCTATATATTGACTCATCACGATATCTCTTGAACCATAAGGCGTAGCGACTTGAAATTTGGTAGGAATATTCCTTTCGCCGAGTAGAGGTCAGTTAAGAACGGATTTTACGAAATTCCACCCACGAGGGGGTTGCGGGGGCGTTAATAGTATATAATAGTATCCAGATATTCCCACGGGAATAGGAAATACGCGGGTAAATCCGCGAGCGACCGCTAGTTCATATATAAAACTAAAAATATTTTTCAGTCTTTATCGATTCCATAACCTTATTTCGTTGGTTATAATTTCCTGTAAGATTCCCATTACACTGGTTGTGATTAAAATCTAAAATTAGCCAAGTTCAAATTGAGAGAAGCATTCGGTCCCCCCCTCGGTCCCACCGCGGCGAATTTTTTCGACAATTTATTTATTCGGAGGTTTTAAAAACGCTAATTTCGAGATGGATTCGGGGACGGTTGTCTTTTGGATGTCGCTATATGTATGAAATATGGCGCATTATATCCTCGAAACGCTTTTTCCCTCTCGAAAAATCCCATCATATTGTTTTTTTTTTTAATTTAAATGTCTGTCTCGTAACTTTTTTAATCTTTCGATATAAGCGTGTTTCGTTTTGGCTACAACCTACGACAGGACGGGTCTAAGATGTAAACTCATTCTTGTCAGTGAGGAAATCTTACCCCTGACATTGCGAATTAGATTTAAAGATAACAATTATAAGATAAGATGAAAAACTATAATTTTAATCACTATACCTAGTGCTAGGCTTTGGTTGTGGCCAGTTACCTACGGGCAAAGACGTAAAACCACCCAACCATCTTAACGATAAAGTCGCATTCCCAAGCTATTTAGCGTTCCAGTATGATCACGTAGCAGTAAGCCGATATGTATAATTAATAAAACGTCATTATTTAATCCGATGTACAACGGTTGCGAGGCGGATGGAACAGAAATTCTCAAACATTTTGTCCTACTGACAGTTGAACAGTATGTCGATTCTTGAAAATAATACATCGTACAAACATCTCACTTAGATCTCGTCGATCGTCCCACCTTCAAGTTCGACTGTCAGTCCAATATAGCAAAATGTCATTGGAAACTGGCGTTTTATTCAAGAATCGACATACTGAAGGTACGATGAGCGTACACTGCATATTGTTCAAGTACCTACTGACATACAGTATAACTCACGTTAGCGCTCTTAACCGTATTAGAATGCATCGTTACAAACATTAGGTGAAATCTTAATCAAGAACAAACTTATCGTTAAATAAACAAGAAAAAAAAGCTGCAAATAATATCGCAATTTTGAAAATCACTTAGTAATAAGCGATCTCTTTAACATAATGAAGGGGCGATTTCAGCTCACGCCACATTATTCTTTATCCTAAAGCGAACGGACTAAATCGACCATGAAGAGGAACATAAAAATTAACAAAAAAACAATAGGATTAGCATAGAAAACATCTGCGACGAAAATTACTACTGGCTCCATACCATTTGTCTCATCGAGGCGTAATCGAAGTTAACTCGCATCTAAAAATACATAAGAATCCATATATGTTTAATGTAATATTGTAAAAAAAAACGATTAATTACTTATTTTAAATTTAATATGCTAAGGAATCTACTAAGAATAAAAAGAATCAACCGCAATCACAACTTTTTTGGAGCACAAAAAATGGAGCAAAATTCATCATGAACTTAAAGCTTTATTTTAGTAATATAATAGTTAGTATTATTATCTTCCCGTCTGTTATTATGTTATGTTAATGTGATGAAAATGTACGTGAAAGTGGCATCCGGCTGCCGCTTAAATCCTTAGTAGCGAGTAGCGTTTCAATCATTGTGTATGAAGTGAAAAACGTGATATCTTGACCGACTAGACTAGAAATTGACCGATATCTTCAGTTCATTTGTGGTGCCAAAATAATTTAGGTATTATCGTAAAAAAAATAACCCTACTATACCCACTAGCTTTGCCCCACGGTTAAACTCGCGATTAATTTTCTTGTAAATAACTTAATATTAGATAGTTTGCCTACATCAATTACCTTACTATCAAACTGTTTAAAAAAATCAGTTTAAACAGGTAGTTCCTAATATTCGCGGGTTCAAGTAAACAAGTTTTTTTTTAGGTTAATATGTTAATATTAGTATAAACAAGCATGTAATTAATTAAACTGTAATAATGCGAGTTGGGCAATGGTAGGGGCTATCTTAAGGCGACCGCATTGATTCCTTGCGTCGCACTCCCCCGGGGACGCATTTATCCGGCAAAAAGCAATAAACATTAAAAATAAAATGGCAGATCCCCCCCTTAAATGTCACTTTCCCTAAGATGGTATACGTTGCTGGAATTCGGAAAATAGATCAATATTCTTTTCTTTGTAAAAGGAGTTTAATTGCGCTGTGGTTGATAATTCTTATGGTTTGGTTAGTTACCACCACAAATATGCAGCGCCAAGTGACTTAACCTTTTCGTACAATGCCGTAATACCTTCGAACATTGAGGTGGAGAATCGAAAGATGAGATCAATGAAGTGTACAGTATATTGTGTAGGATGGACGTGAATTCAAAGTTTGGTGAAGTTATAGTTTTAAAACACTCTGATGTTGTCGTAACGCTTAACCATTGTGACTTCGATCTGATCCGGGCTGTGGAATAATCCTGAGTTTTTCTTTTATCTAAGAAATTTTCAGCAAAATTCTAAAGTAGATTATGGAGTTGTTGGTGTTACACCCCTGTACCGTGGAGCATTCAGCTATTTGTTCCGGTCACTGTCATCAACATCTGATAGTGACCGTTATTGAATTAAACATTATAACCCTAAACCCACCAACATGCATTGGAGCAGCGCGGTGGATCTGCGCTCCATATCCCGTCTTTTACAAGGAGGCTGAAATTGGTGAAATGAACTTATTTTCATTCAACATTTCATAATCACTAGGTATCGAAAATGTAGTTTGTTTAAGTCTCTAAGGTACCACATTTCCTATTATTTTTTTCATTAGCCTCACCACATAACAAAGCTATAACACATGTCCCCTATAAAAGCGCCATCGATGGAAAACCCCAGAGTGCTGAGGAAATATAACGCGAACATTCAGCACTAAGAAATCGTATGATGTTATTATAGAGTAACATATTCTAGATGCGGCATCGTAATTATCATCACTATCACTATATCCTTACAAATATTATAAAAGCGAAAGTTTATATGCATGTATGGATGGATAGATAGACAGATGGTTATTACTCTTTCACGCAAAATTAACTGAATTTGATGAAACTTCTCCATAATATAGCTTAGATACATATCAGAATAACACATAGGTCACATCCTATCCCGACATTCCCGCAAACTGCAGGCATCATATAGTTAATTATAAAAGTTCCTGTTGTTCTAAGGAGCTAGAAATAAATCCAAGAATAAATAAATTGTGTAAACATTTAGCAAAAACAATGGTTCTTATTCTTGCTAAATGTTTATTATAAGAATAATGGTTCAGGGTTACAAAATAATTAGAGTAATGCTACTCTAATTATATTATAACTTACTTTGAAATAGTCCGCGATGTAATACATTATCTTCATATTTTCCGTCATAAGTCTATTTTTGTAGAAAGTTATATATTTTAAGATAAGAATAATAAACGTATGAGCCTAATATTACTATAGTTAAATAAGGTAGTTTTTAACTTTGTTTTGAAATTAGTAGTTAATTATTTTTGGACATTGCGATAATTATTCAATTCAATAATGTAGAGTTAACATATGTTAACATATGATCTTGCATCAAAGTGTTCTTTAGGGATTTAGCTGTCGGATCTCCGTGACTTTGCTGGTTTTCCGCGGCAAATAAATTAATTATTTAATAACTTTCGCAACGTAACGCGTGCTTCATATCATTAATTATATTTGGTAAATGAAAAAATCTAGTCAGAATAAGGCCTTGAAATCATTTTGTCTCTTCCAGCATCTTTAAATCCCCAACCAACCCAATACGCAATAAGGACCGCATGCTACATAAACTCTGCTCAACTTCAAACAAAGGAATATTGGTTCCATACCCTCGAGAATGGCGCCAATAAGGCCCATTATCGCCTGCCGCAGAGACCAGTAATTTCTAATAAGATAATATGGTTGTCCAATAGCTTAGTGGGTGCCAACTAATGATGCGAATATGAGAAGTAATGTGGAGAGCTCTGGACTTTTTCTTATGTCTCGATATATTTGTATCTATGTTTCTCTATTATTTATTGAACATTTTGACGTGACAACGTCTTATAATTCGATAGAGCCGGCTGCACGCACGAAAAAAAATGACTCATGCGGTGTTACCTTGCTTTGAGGCGTTCCATGTAAGGCTTGAAGTGCAAGCGAGAGCGCGGAACGAGCGACAAAGAAGCACAATCGGCCGTTCGGCAGCGTTCGACATCCGTCTATTAAATATATTAATTTTAAATTAAAAATTAATATATTTATTATAAATTTAAAATATAAATTTATAAAATTAAAATCAATTATTTTATTAATTTAAATTAATATTTATAAAAATATACTTAAATTAAAAATTTTAATAACCAATTAAATGCTACCATTCCATCAGTATTTTCTTAAGACTTTGTCACGTTCAACTATCGTCAGTAAACCGACTTTACAGACAACCAATTTTTTAGTAGGTACTATTTTAAATAAATGATAATTATTTTCAAAAATGTAATTTTATCTCCTTACCACGTATTCCTGTGCAAAAATATATTTTGAATAATGTTATCTAAGTGGTAACAGCTGAGTAACAAAGCAGTAAATAAACAATCAATTAAACTGTTTATGTAATACAAACAGTTGCCCTTTTTTATTTTATTTGGAAATCTACCAACATTACCTACCAGACGAAATGAACCACTCGTAGGGCACGCTTACGCCCTTGATCCTTTACGCTAAACATAGGTATATACATAGGGCCAATAGGTTGGTAGGTATCTACTCCAAACTGAAACATAGCAATGCTGTTTGGAGACAGAAATAAGCAAGGATTGGCACAAACATTTTATATTGATGCATTTCAATCCAGAGCTGATAATGATTAAAAAGCTGGAGATTGACTAATTTTTACTACTGGTTTCAAGCTATTTGCAAAACTCCGATTTTATAAAAAAAGTTGAGAGGTGTCAAGGGACACCCGGATGGAACGAAGTTCCTTTCGATTAATCAGTGAAGGAATTGTAATAAAATTTTATTTTTTTTAAGTAATAATAATATTTTTTTTATTATTAACAAATATAATGTTATATAAACTTAAACGCGTACCACACACGCGTTTGTTTTTGTACACCGAAACACCAGAGGGCGCCACGAGAGCGCGAGACAGCATACAGCGCGGGCGCCCCCCGCCGCTCACGCGCACACACATCAAAGGCGGCGGCAAGATCCTTTAATCAAAAAGTGTCGTGACAACTTTACGTACCAATTTTTTCCGTCTAGCCTCCTTTCACAACGCGCGATAAGGAACTTCGTTCCAATAAATCAAAGCGTCAATAATCAAAAAAAAGTAAACAAAAATATACACGTGGGTGACGCCACAGAGGTCCACTGCACATTTATTTCATCCCAAACAAAACAAAGAGCATCAATACTTATGAGAGCGGATATTAAGCCTCCCCAGACATTGGACCATAAAGGAAAACATATTAATTTATGTTAGCCGTCGACAGTAATGACGGCGCGTCGATTACGTCTTATTGGAAAATATTGGCGCAACCCCCGGGGGCGTGAGGTTGTGATTAGTGGTGTTATCTCCAGTATAACACTGCTTATTTACTGTAACGCCTGTGAATCATTTCATTCATTTGTCATTTGTTTGTTATCGACCTACTATAATATCCATCATCTTAGTCCATCATCTACGGGTTTCATATCACCTTTATCTATTTTATAAGCCTAGTACCGAGCCAGACCTCGTTTCTTATTGGACAGAGAGAATTTAGAGCCACCTACTACGCTGCCCCAATTCGGATCGGCACGCAGGTTAGGCTATGTGGCTCGAGATTAAGAAATTCTGGTTTCGAGTCCTGGGTATATAAATTAATAAATAAATAAATAATAAATATTATAGGACAATTACACACATCGCTATATAGCCCCAAAGTAAGCGTAGGTAGCTTGTGTTATGGGTACTATGATAACTGATGAATATTTTATATATATTATACATAAATACTTATGATATATAGATAAACACCCAGACACTAGAAAACATCCATGCTCATCACACAAATATTTTTCCAGATGTGGGAATCGAACCCACAGCCTAGGAAGCAGAAGCAGGGTCACTACCCACTGCGCCAATCGGCCGTCAGAATATATAATGTGAAGCTATATATTCTAACAAGAAAGAGTCAGGATGTATAGGACATTACTGATATTACACTCGTATGCCTAAGAGAGCAAGTTATGATGGTCCCAGTCACTACAATAGTCATTGATGTCATTATGATTCTAACACCACCAACGCACAAATTTTTTATCAGTAAACTATGTGAAAGTGCTAATTAGTTTTCATTGGGTAATCGTTTTTATTACATTTCAGATAAAGCTGAAGAAGAAATTAAAATAAATCACTGTCAATATATTACTATCATTACATTATGAATGAAGAAGAATGTACTTTTGATTGACAAATAAAGATTTATTATTATTATTATTATTACTTAACATCAGGTGTGATAGCAGTCAAGGGTCAACTTATAGTTGATAAAAAAAACAACACAATATGAAAAAGTTTTATAGGAATATTTAGAACATGACTTAAAAGGCTGTGACATAAAACAAATACCCCTTAAAAGGATCGTTGACTTATTGAGAATATTACTTAAATACTGTTATAACATTAAATCGTTTATAGCACCTTAAAAAAAAAAAAAAAAATTATAAAACAAAGTTCTCCGCTGCGTCTGTCTGTTCTCAAACTCAAAGACTTCTGAACTAATTTTCATGCGGTTTTCACCAATTGATAGAGTAACTTCTGCGGAAGGTTTAAGTATATTATTTGTTAAGGTCCTGTATGAATTGGCTCAACATGACCATAATTATTGGAACAGTCGCACAAAACAATGTATGGAAAGATTGTTCCTCTTCATTAGGACTATAAAAAAGTCTGCGCCGGCGTATATTTTTTTTTGACGTGACTACGTCTTATAATTCGATAGAGCCGGCTGCACGCACGAAAAAACATGACGTCATGCGTCGTTACCTCGCTTTGAGGCGTTCCATGTAAGGCTTGAAGTGCAAGCGAGAGCGCGGAACGAGTGACAAAGAAGCACAATCGGCCTTTGCGTTCGGCAGCGTTCGACATGCGTCTATTAAATATAATTATTAAATATATTAATTCAAAATTAATATATTTATTATAAATTTATAAAATCAAAATCAATTAATTTAAATTATTATTTATAAAAATATACTTAAATTAAAAATTTTAATAACCAATTGAATGCTACCATTCCATCAGTATTTTCTTCAGACGTAGTCACGTTCAACTATCGTCAGTAAACCGACTTTACAGACAACCAATTTTTTAAGTATAGCTTGCTTGCT
This sequence comes from Mycalesis mineus, assembly GCA_034621355.1. Lineage (NCBI taxonomy): Eukaryota > Metazoa > Arthropoda > Insecta > Lepidoptera > Nymphalidae > Mycalesis > Mycalesis mineus. The sequence goes on from CM067888.1 coordinate 6,943,506, forward strand.
CATTTCTAATACTCTTTCCTCAAAAAAAAAGTCACATGTTTTTTGTTTTTTGATGTTCCTGAAAGGTTGCAATACACTGTTTTGTTCGCGGGAGAAGCTTAATAATTAATAATATAATTAATATAAGAAAATTAAGCCTGTCCAATTAATATTTTATATTGAATCGCTATGCAGCGCTGCATATTTACTACATCAAAGCTTTTCACTTCAAAGATTAATAAACTGGCGCATTCAAAAATTTACATCTACCCGCACGTAAATTGAAATTTTAATATGAAAATACTCCACATACCACCTATTGCAGTATTCCACGAAAAATTCGGAATATATTCCGTTTGTGATAGAACTGCAGTGATTATACTCATTTCCGTATATGAACCTTTTCAGTCATTATAGTCAGTAATAGGAACGCATTCAATTAAAGCTGTTCTCAAAGAGAGCATGTTTTTAAGTTACGGAGAGTAAATCTGTACGGATTTCCAGCAAGATCTGTTAATGTGTATGGCGGGATTAGTGTTTGGTTTGGTTATAGGCTCGGTGTACAATGTTACCTCAAAATTAAAAATTTTTTTAATAAAAATAGAACCGACTCAAAACGCACTAAAAAGTAAAAAATAACTGTGTCATTTTGTTGCTTTAATTTACGTTCTATTTTTTATACTGTCATAGTATATTATAAGGCACTAGTAAAAAAGCTACCAATACCGAGACAAAAACAGAAATCGCTGTAAGCGTGCCTCCAAAATTTAAAGAGTTCCTTCAATTTCCCCAGGATATCATCATGAGATCATAACATGACGATAATAACACTACTTTGGAAGTATGCTCTTTCTAATAAAAAAAGAATTATCAAAATCGGACAACTCTGTAAAAAGTTATGCGTGGTCATAAATAAAAAAAAAAAAAGAACCTCCTCCGTTTTTTTTCGTCGGTTAAAAAAAATCTTATTGTTGATCATTTCTTTTCATTTCAATCATCCTTACATCCTTGTTATGAATGACCAGGGACAGGGACAGGGACAGGACAGGACTTCCTTAAGAGTGATTATAATTATCTTTGTAACTTTCGTTATCAGATGTTACTCGTAATTATATTGACCGAGACCGACTGCTTAAAATGCTCTCCGCAGCACCGAAACCAACTATTTCAGGGCCTCATGATCTAAAGCAACTTACACCAACCAATGGACGAACAAGGCAAGATTATTGATCATTATAATTAAACAAAAGTTATTCGAAAAGAACAAATGTTGATCTCTTGCTGGCTGTTCTCAACAGCACCTATCTTCCGAGCTGGTAGAGTCACTGCCAATAGTTTAACATGACGTTTCTAAAGTGTTTGTAAATAACCTACCCTTGCCAATTTAAAATAAATTATTTTGAATTTGAATAAATAAGTAATGACTGATTATTCCCCGCAGTGTATAACTAGCTTTAAAACACTACGCCCCGTTCAGTTTGGAATACACGAGCAACATTTTTCGTCCAAAGCTTACGGCTTTTAGATTACTCCCTAGCCGCCGTCTAAGCATTAATAGTTATGTTTGTCCGTTCATAAATGGCAGAAAAATTTTAAAGTGATAATGAACTCGTAAGATTTTTGTGTATTTTCGACAAAGGAACGTAGAGTTTTGTTTTAAAAAGTGAATATGCTTAATTAAGTTTAAAGTCTCATCTAATTAAGTATATAAGTAATAAAATCTTTTACAAATACGACCTTATAATTTATTCATAAATATCCCTTTTATAATTTATTCTAAGCAGTTTTATCTTGGGGTTTAATCACCGAATTAATGGTAGTTATGAATTAACTACCTTCCTGCTGACGACCACTTCCAATCACACCGTTATTTCAATGGGGCGGAGCGTGCACATTTGCAAAAGTTTTCAATAGTCCGGAGTTTTTTACCCGACTGCGTCAGAAGGAGGGTTATGTTTTTCGAGCGTATGTATGTATGTATGTATGTATGTATGTCCATTTCTTCGGCACGCGCTACAGCCTAAACGGCTGAACGGATTTTGACATGTGAGGTGTCGTTGAATTTGTCAAAATTGTAGTAGTGACATAGGCTATATAAATTTTCAAAATGGCGGCTGTAAATGGGGGAAAAAAGGGGGGGATGTGTGTATTTTTTTCTCTTATCTTAGCAATATGGGTACCAATTGAAAGGTCGTAAAAAGACCATTCCAAAAATATAAATATCATATCATGTTCATATTACTTTTTTAACAAAAAATGGCAAAAAGTGTACTAAGTGCACCGTCTCGTTTCTATACCATAAACTAAAACTAAAAAGTCTCAAATAAAATTATTATTATAAAAACAAAAAACTCGACTGCTTAAAAGTTCTGAACTGAAAAGAGAAAAACAAGGATCACTACATCTGTATAAAATTCTAAATACTTTATGATGCTGCAGGCGGGGACAAACGTAGTTTTGGTAGATCTTTCTTTCCCCGCAGGTTAAAGTATTTTGTCTCTGTTTGCAGCACCATAAAGTAATTAGAATTTTATACAGATGTAGTGATCCTTGTTTTTCTCTTTTCAGTTCAGAACTTCTAAGCAGTCGAGTTTTTTGTTTTTATAATAATAATTTTATTTTATATATTAGAAGTTTGCCCTTGACTGCTATCACACCTAATGTTAAGTCATGATGAAATCTAAATAGGAAGCGAGCTAACTTATTAGGAGTAGGGTGAAATCCACACCCCTTTCGGTTTCTACACGACATCTTACCGGAACGCTAAATCGCTTAGTACGTCTTTGTCGGTAGGGTGGTAACTAGATCTAGCCAAAGTTTATTGCAGTGCAAGGGACAAATTCAGCCATTCAGTATTCCTCCTAAAAGTGCTGTGGCGAGGAAGCTGTCTTCAGGGGGCCAGGTGGGGCAGAAGCATCGAAAGACGCTTGCTCGTGATTGCATTTGTTTTGAGGGTGAAAGCCTACCCTCAATAGACAAAGGGAACTACCGAATTCCATTACCAGTGTAAAGTCCACACTGTTCTACCCTGGTTTTAGAAGTTTCTCCACCATAGATCTAATATTTTCAAATGTAGAATATTGTAGAAAGTAAGATAGCTAGGTAAGTAAAGTAGCCATTAAAGGAGGCAGAAAAAATATTCAAACCGAAATAATAACATTTACGCAAAGTAAATTGAAAATAGGCCATTAACCGTTCGAAATGATCTCGCCACAGCGTTGGGAGATAAAACACCTAAGAATCCGAATAACAAAAATAACGTGTACGAAATATAATCTTATTTATCGCTAGGGGACAGCCTCTAAATGAGATTCGATGAGCAAAAGAAGCACTTAACGCTTTGATGTCCACCCGGCTTCAGACTCCCTTCATTTTGGATAAGGGCTGTAGCACAGTGGGATCAACTACGAACAATTATTTAAAGTATTCTATTTTAGTCTTTGGGTACGGCTTTGGCTAGTTCGTCTATGGATGTAGTAGTGAAGTGACAGCAAAACGCGTTTGTTTGTATATATGAACTATAAGGAACGTCACGGCAACAACATAATGTTGGGTTAATTAAATTGATATAAGTGGAAGAGTGTGACCTCGAAACCCGCTTACTAAAATTCGTTGCTTAGCAACCACTTACACATAGATAGATTATAAGCATTATTTTGTTTTGATTTGATTACATTTTGTTATTTGCATCGTGTGTTTGTTGTAATTTCATTATTATCTTTTTATTTTAGCTTTTGTTTTTAATGAACTTCGACAGGGTGAGTTTAGAATTTGTCTCTACCTCTACCACTACCTCTAGCTATAGTAACGTGTTAGATAGGAAGACATACAGACAACTTGGAAATTACCACTGTCGAGTTCCATTACAAAGAAGGCCTCCTGGTTGATTGCCGGCTAGATACTTAACTAATTTCACCTTTATTCCGGAAGGGAAACTTTACCAACGGAAAAGCATACAATATTTCTTTTTACAATACTTTACTATCAGGTAGTAAACAGTATGATGAATTAGTTTGTTCTTTTCGCCATATTATCTCCCGTTGTGTACCCCACCTAACGTCACCTACATGTGGCGGATATTTTCCTTCTTTGATTACAAGCCGGCCATTATACTTATTTTGCCGCTAATATATGATTTAGAGGGTTGTAATGCGACCACCTAACACCCTGCGCGGATTATTAGATATTATACGGAAAATAGATAGAAGAGACCCAGGATAGAAATGCATATAACTTACACGCATGTATGTCATAGCGAAAAGTATGTTTTGGATTAAATGTCTTTTTACGTCTAAGATTGACTTCGTACATCTTTTCTTTTTTTTTCATCAATAAATAAACAATAAAAGGGATTAATTTCTTCTGAATTTTACCTCTATAGGCGTTGAAATAGACAAATAATTTAAAAGTTTTATATAAATTGAGATGAGCTGATACTTAACTATATTATATAATAAATTATACTAAGACAATGGTCTGATGGCAAAGATTTTCTAACAAATAGTCTAAATTGTTTGTGTCAAAAATTAAGGTAAATATGTAAGTAATATTTTTTGTTATCACAGCCCGTCTTCCTGTAAATAATAAATATGTGATTACAATGAATTAGGCTTTTTATGCGACTTATGTAAAGATACGTCATTTTATCCGTAGGGAATTTGTTGACTTTAAAAGGATAGCCTTTCACAGAAATTAACGCCTCTCCATGTGTATATATCAAATCCTTTGCCCCTTTGGCGAATTACCCCGGCTGTTTATGCGAATCCGCGCAGGATCGCTAGTGATACGTAAAGCAGTCTTGGAAATCTTTCACAAATACTTATTTGTATGCAGACAAACAAAACAGTTGGACCCCAATCACATAGCAGACATTCCTCGGGGCTCAGCGAGGGAAATTACTGCCTCCGTCACTTCACAGATCGAAGCTGGTTTAATTAAATGCGAATCAAATTATACAAGACGATCGTCTTGGATTGTCAGGGATTTTATACTCGTTGATGATACCACCAAAATTGTCACTGAAGATGAAGTACAGTTAACTCTGTCTTAGTTCTTAGTCATTATCAAGTTAAACCCCAAATCTTCATATATAGTAGGTATTCCTATTGATTAGAATTTTACGAGTAGAGCAAATTATTTTAAATGTGCCTGAAGAGACTATATTAATGTCTAAAATCTGCTTCACTTGTATATAAATAATATATTTAAAATGTAGTATAAAATATCCACATAACATCAACCCATTATAGTTTATATTTTATGAGGTTTCCTGTTATATTTTCTTTCATAGCTTAAGTTAGTAATGTTTAACATTTAACTGCAATGCATAAATTCCTGCATTTTAAAATCACGGCTTCGAACTTTTGATATTCTAAAATTGAAAATGATTTAACCTATTTTTATTTTATTAACCTTTGTGAGCTTTTATTTTCTGTATTAAATCTGCTTTCGTTTAACACCAGTGTTTTCTTCTGTTATTCTTCAATAAAATTGTTCTTCAAGCGACTTACTGTAGCAACAACTCTGTACAAATACAATCGTCAGTGAGCGTCACTTGTCACCTTCGGTTTCGATTCGCATTCGATATGCGACTTAGCGGTGATCGACATTTGTAATAAGTGTCTGATCGCAAATTGTATTATGTTTATTTGTAGTAAACGACAAGTAGCCGTGTTGTCAGGGATTACGGCCAAGGAAAAAAAAGTAAGGGCCGATGACATCGAGCGAAAAGAACCTCAATTTTTTCTCAGCCTAGGAGTTCTAGGACAAACGTAGGACAACACTGGACAAACTAGCAGTTAAATAAATTATAATGTTATCTGTGAGAATTAAGTTCCTTAACTATTCTTATCGGATCATCCATCTTTAAAAAAACTGACATGGTACATACATACATATGTGCTTCGCTATATACAGATCGTGTACTGCGCTTAATAAAATATTATAACAAAAACATCGAAAGCGTAAACAACTTAACCTCTATAATCTTATGTAGAGTTTGGTCCATGAGTTTAGTTTAGAAATTTTATGGAATAGGTACCCAATCCGAGCACACAAGTTCCTTAACTTTGCAGGAGTTCAGCAAAGTTATTAAAAAGTCTCGCCTTTGACGCGTATTGAAAGACTGCGCCAAAAATAACTGCCTTTCGTTGAACTTTCGCAAAGAAATCGCTCTCGGTAACGGAATTTAATATTTATTTATTCATTTCCTTGATTTATTTACTAGCGCAAGCCCGCGACTTTTTTCTATTTTATCCTTATAACGTTTTTTATAACAACCAATCTCGATAAAATAAAGCCTTCGTTTACCTAGACAGCTGTTAAAACTGTGTGAAAATCCATTGAGTGAATCCGTTGATTAGAGAAAAGAAAGAAAAATGTTTATTTAGGAAAAACACCACTAATACAAATAAAATATGTACAACAAAATACAATAAAATGCAGGATGTAAAAGTGATGTGATCCCAAATAGGTTCTCACTCAACATTTTGCAGTGACCTTCAGGACACCGCGCTGGTCTTCCGTGAAGCCCAACAGATGAGGTGACGTCTGGTCATTATAATAGTATATTTATATATATATATATATATAAATACATCATAAAATAGGATTGGCGGTTACAAAGCAATGTCACTATGAAACGCACTCCCTGATGACATAAGAGGGTCAAAATCGTTAGTGTACCTTTTCAATTGTACATTAATTTTTCTTTGTTTTTATTGCGATTCCCCGTCACTCAAATGTAAAGGTCCGTTAATCTAGGTTACCTAAAAGAGATCACTTTTAGTGATAAGGTTGCCTTTTGCGCTTAAGTTTATATTGTACCATCGTTTCTTTTATTATTTGCAATAAAGATGTTTAAGTAAAAATAAAATAAATTCTATTTTAGTTTTATTTTTCTTATGATGGTATGGTACGACGTCATGCAGAAACCGAAAATGGTATTGATTTCAATGCACTCCTAGCCAGCTATCCCGTCTCCATCATCACTTACCCTCAGATGTGATTACAATCAAGCTAAATTGTTGTCAATACATAAAATAGTACCTGCTGCTGTCCGCTGCAGCTACGAATTTGCACCCTTATAAGTCACAGACATAACCCAAACGAAGGAGTCCATTAAAAAACAAAAAGCTTATCTATAAGTCCGTCACATCTTCCATTAATCCCGGCGCATATCTCGCGTCGATATAGATGTACCGGTCTGATGTAGCGCGTTAAGGAGTTAGCCGGGGGCAGTGCTTCTTTTAAATGAAGAGGAAAATTTTAATTTCCTATCGCGTACCGGCGCTAGTGAAGTGAAAGTTTAACATCGATAAATAAATTTCTGATTTGCAACTGCTTAATAACGATACAATTATCTACGATATGACAGGCCCCGTATCACAGCGGTTTGTTTTGTTGATAACAAGTTAGCTCTTGACTGTAATCACACCTGATACAAAAGAGACGATGCAATTTAAGATGGAAACGGTCTAATGTGTTAGTAATAAGATAAAATCCACACCCAACTCCTTTGACGATAGGGTGGTAAATAGTGACGGCCGAAGCCTCCTAACTGCCAATTTAAGAATATCTTAATCCTCCCAGCTGGGAATTGAACCCATCCATCCAGATCCTAGAGTTTGATTCCTGACTGACACATTACAAATAGAATGGACTTCACAAAACTGTACACTGAGGCTACACGAACTAAGATGTTTTATATTATTTAGGTATATTATTATAATATTGCCATATTATTTAAATACGATAAATATTCCTTTACCTCTCAAATTAATTGTGTAAACTGTTTTAGGAGTGAATAAGTCAATAGTTAAGAGGACCGGGTCTTGAGACTGGCCGTATACCCGTAAAGCTATCGATGGTCATAATTTTGGACTGTTACCATAAATTAACCTTAGTACTCATTCATACCTAATATTTACGCAATCTTTGCACGACCTTCATTCTATTTTATGAATGAACGTCCAAATATAAACTGCTAAAAGAGAGGATGACCTCAGAGCAAGAGGTCTAGAATCAATTCGACATCAATATGAAATAATTGAATGATAACAATGTGGGACAAGTTTATCGAACAATCATAGGATGATGTCATATTGGTCAACGTCGATCTGGGGACTTGTTTCCATTGTATTCCTAAAGAATGTTGAAGCTGTTTTAACTACAGATGAAGAAAAACATGGCCATTTAAAAAAAAAAGCAATAATTAGGACAAATATAATGAATTAACCAACATTATTTTAATGTAATATTTTGTCCTTCATAAGTTTAACTTTAAGTTGAAGTTTCAAAGTACTTAATAGACAAAAGCGTTGGGATTTTTCAATAAAGTTACGTTGAATATAAAACTATACAGTACCTATTTATAAGTCTCTGCGTATAAAAATTAAGGATTTGTTTTAGTCAAAAAGTCATCGCTAGGCGCTTTATCGTTTAGTTAATTTCCTTTCCTTTTCCTTTTTAAGATTGTAATAACTAATTATTTAGCTTTTCTTTTTGTATATATCATAATAATTAATTATTTGCTATTTATAATATCAAATTATTTTTCCAGAATTAAACAGATATATACTTTTTAATCGGTCAGTGCTAATGGAGATGTACAGAAATAGATAGAAGAATTGATTGTATCGTATCGCGTACACATCAATTTGTGCATTTGTTTATTGCGAGCACATTGTTTCGCGATAGTGTCATCATTTTTATTGAAATTTATTGTTATTAATATCTGATATCAGAACCGTCTCGTTAACCCGCAATAGTCTAGCCTATTAAAGAACAGGATCACAGGAGATCTTTATTAAAAACTAAAATTAGTAGATTTTATTACCTAATCTTAACTAATTTTATGTTGATATGCTATTGTGTCTTAACAACTGAAGCGACCAATGAGGCATTTTATATGCACGTCATGGGAAAAAAGAAAAAACATTTTTATCCTTTGCATTGCTTTTAAAAAATAGCAATTTATGAAATCTTTGTAAATAAACGTTATTTAGTCTATCGACAAAATATACTGATCTAGCTAGCACACCACTAGACCTAACCTCCGTCGTTAAAAATATTGCTGTTTGAACGTGGAGTTCGCTTAGCGTTTTAATAAATTTGGAAAATTAAAGATTCATATCTGATGCCTTCACTAGTTAATACGCCCGGTCGCCCCCTGGCCCCTGATAAAGATGTTAATGTTGTATGAGGGTAAAATGCAGGCGGAGAGATCTTTGTGAAAAACTAACTAATTTTTCTTCCACCGCTTTCCGATATTAAAATTATGAATGTTAGGTGGCCTCGTGGTATCTATCAAATATGTTGATTTCTGTTTTATTTCATTTCAAAGGAGAAATTAGAAATAAGAGGTGTAGTAAATATAACATTACAAACAGTCTGCAGCTGATTTGATTTGTAATTGTATTTGATTTGTAATAAGATCGTCTAGAAAAACATACAGCATTTTTATAATATATTTAGGTTACTATAGAAATAATGCTAAGGCCTGTGTGCACCAAGATTTCGGTTATCATAACCAACGGTTAACATAAGCTAACTATAAATTTAATGTTCACGACAACCCGTACGCCGGTTAAGGACGTAAGTTCGGTTAAAGGCGGAATTACATTATTGTGTCGTGGTGTGTCGTGACGCGTCAGAAGTATATCGGATACATACATTTAGTATGAGTAGAATTACATTATTAAAGTGCCACGTGTCGGGGCGCGTTGTGTCATGACGGCGATCGCTCGGTTTCGATCGGCAACAGAACGGTGGTGGGGGCTATGACGCGTCAGAGCACTCCACACAAGTATGTTTCTGAGAATCTCGCGCAGTACAGCGCGTTAACAAGCCAGAGAACAGAATTAAACAGTTCATTTACAGGATGAACCCAATATCTTCTCTTCTTTCTTTTCTTTTTAAATAGATTTAATATAAGCAGATACGCAAGATTTTCTTCAAAGTCACTTTCCGAGTTGGAGGAAAACATTGTAGACTGAAACGTGCTTAATCTCCGAAGGCCACCGTTATATTGGCTCGACATAACGTCAGAGCGCACCCCGACACGACAGAATAGTATGCACACTCGTCGTCACGCCAGAGCACATCACAACAGACCACAACACAGTAATGTAATTCCGCCTTAAGATAACCTACCGGTTTACGTCTTTAACCAGCGTACGGGTTATGATAACCAAAATCTTGGTGCACACAAGCCTATGTGGCGCAACAATATGCAAGTTCATTACCACAGACCGTAAACTGCAGTCTAGCATTTGTTAAATGTTTGTTATCAAAGTTACGAATACCGTTAAAACTTATTATAATTGTTTATTTTTTTTTACTAATACATTTAACGTCTACGTGGCGCAGCGGTGAGCGCGGTGAATTTATAAGATGGCGGTCCTGGGTTCCATTCCCAGGACCGATTGATATTTTCTTAATTGATCCAGATCTGGCTGGTGTGAGGCTTTGGCCGCGTTGAGTTACCACCCTGCCGGCAAAGACGTACCGCCAAGCGATTTACCTGTCCGGTACGATGTTGTGTAGCAACCGAACGATTACCCTCAAATAAGTATACAGTCAAGGGCTAGCTTGTAGAGGATAAAAAAATAAAAAAAAGATGTGTGGCACTCTGCGACTGCCGCGGTAAAGCCATTGCATAGCCTTTTTTTATCAACTTATGTTTACCTTTCGACGTCATCGGGACCGTGGCCGAGCGGTAAGAACGAGCGCTCAAAGTGCCCGAATTGTCAGATAAACGCGGGATCAACGCGGGATCGAATCCCGTCGGTTCCGCAATGTTTTTTTTTATCACGCTTGAAAAAAAAAATTGCGGAACCGACGGGATTCGATCCCGCGTTTATCTGACAATTCGGGCACTTAGAGCGCCTTACCACTAGGCCACGCTCCCACTGACGTCGGTGCCGAAATTATGCTTTTTATATTATGTTTTTGATATCCAGCGGGTGTTAGGGTTTTTGGTTACGGAATTTCTGAATTCGGTCTCCACGCTCAAGGCCCGCGATTGAAGCTATACAATAGCTTAATAAGTACATTGAAGATTAGTAGAATTATAAGGGTGCAAGACGACAGTATCAGCAACGTGACACTACTGGTTTGTATCTCTGTATCGCCTACGATAGATTGGTTAAAGATTACTTAAAATAAAATAAAATAAGCCTTTATTACTGTCTTTCACTTTCCATTATACATATATAATTACTTATACTAAAATAAATAAAATGCATTCTATGATTTGACTGTTTTCTTTTTGTTAACAGCTTGTCTTTCGACAAAGGCCTCCTCTAAGGCTTTCCACTTGTCACGATCCTTTGCCACTCTTAGCCATTCAGGTCCTGCAATTTTAATGAAGTCATCCTCCCATCTCTTCATCTGCCTTCCTCTATTTCTTTTGCAGCCTCTAGGGTACCATTCAGTAATTATTTTTGTCCATCTATCTTTCCTTTCCCGCAACATGTGCCCCGTCCAGCGCCATTTCAATTTTCTGCATACTGTCTGCACCTTTTCGAATTTGGTCCTTCCTTTTATAATTTTTAACTGTATTTTGTCTTTTCTCCTTACACCTAATACACTTCTCTCTAACCCATTCTGGCATATATTTATTTTATTTTGTTGCTGTTCGGTTAGGGCCCAAGTTTGGCATGCGTACGTCAGACATGGCAGGATACAGGTATTGAATACTCTTCGTTTCTCTGACATTGGCATCTCTTTATTTTTCATTACCTCGCTTAGCGACCAATACCTCTTCCAAGTGTTGGCAATTCTCCTTTCAATTTCTTTCTGCATACTCTCTGCTGGTGATATCAATTGTCCTAGGTATATATATTCATTTACATATTCTAGTTGCTGTTCATTGACTTTGATTTCCTCTTTTATTTTAGAATTGGTCATTATTTTCGTTTTAGAAGTATTCATTGAGAGACCTGCAATTGCACTTTCATCAGATAGTTGTTGCAACATACGTTGCAACATCTTCGGGCATTCGGAAAAAAGTATTAGGTCATCAGCAAATCTCAAATGGCTTAATGTCTCCCCATTTACATTAAGTCCAAAATTATCCCAATTTAATTTTGTAAAGATCATCTCCAACACAGCTGAGAAAATCTTAGGCGAAATAGGGTCGCCCTGACGGACTCCCCTTTCAATTTTGAACTCTGGACCTGTAGTTTCCATTTTTATTTGTGCTGTACTTTTTCCATAAATGTTTCTCAATATGCGTATGTACTTTTTATGCACTCCTTGTAGTTCTAATGATGACCATATATAGTGGTGTTCCAAGGAATCGAACGCTTTATTAAAGTCTACGAAACCCAGGTAATATATTTTATTGTATTCCCTGTATTTTTGAATGATTTGCCTTAGAACGTGAATATGGTCTATAGTTGAAAATTTGCTTCTAAATCCAGCTTGCTCCTTAGGCTGATTTTCATCGAGAACGTTAGTTAGTCTAAATAGTAGTATTTTTGAAAATACCTTATATATATTAGACATTAAGCTTATTGGCCTATAATTGCCGATGTCTCCTTTGTCTCCTTTTTTGTGTAACAAAACTATCACGGATTTCATCCAATCTTCTGGGATATTTTCTGTTATTATTATTTCATTAAATAATCTTGTTAGTTTCGGTACAATTATTGGCATTGATAGCCTAAGTAGCTCATTGCTGATCTGATCCGGCCCAGAAGCTTTTCCTAACTTTTGCGTAACAATAGCCCTCTCTGTTTCTTCTTTTAGAACAGGGGGGATATCTTTAAATACTTGCGTATCGTTTACTAAGGTTCTAGGGCTTTCTAGTATATCATGTTTGCTTTTGTACAGGTTTTTGTAATATTCTGTAGCAATATTTAACATTTCGTATCTTTTATTAGTGCAATTACCATGTTTATCCTTTATATTTGGCATCCAATCTTTCTTTGACTCTAGCTCTTTAAACGCTTTCTTTACTGCTCCTGTTTTCTTTATGTGATATTGGAGAGTATTCGTCCTTTTTTGTTTTCTGTCTTTCCTTATCTGTTCATTTATCTTTTTGCTTACTTCTGAAATCTTTTCACGCTTCTCTTTATTTTTCGGGCCTTGTAGAAGAGATTTTCGTTCCTGGAGTAGTTCAGTTGCTTTAGAAGAGAGTACTGGTTTATTATTCGAATATACTTTTCTTGCTTCTGCTTTGAGGATATTTACAAAGTCACAATATTTGGCCAGGGTTGATTTCGTGTATTCTTTTTCCTCGATTTTATCCAGCTTTTCTTTTAAACTACACATTAGCTTCTCATTATTATTAATGCTCACCAAGGGCATCGATTTATTTTGCAATTTCCGACTTTTCCTTATACAGGTTCCTCTTATCGTTGCACGAATCATTTTATGGTCCGAGTTAAAATTTAAGTTATGTACGATTGATATGTTATTGAATAATTTCGGTTTATTAGTCAACACATAGTCGATTTCATTTCTATGTAGTCCATTTGGGGATACCCATGTCCATTTTTTGGTCTTTTTCTTTTTAAAGAAACTATTCATTATGCTTAGTTTGTTTTCTAGACTAAAGTTCACTAATCGTTCTCCGTTTTTGCTCCTCTTTCCAATACCATATTTTCCTATAGTATACTCTTCACCTCTATGGCGTTGCCCAACTTGTCCGTTAAAATCTCCCATTATTATTATATTTTTATGAGCAATATCTACCGTTCTTTGAAGCTTTCTATAGAAGTCTTCAATTTTTTCAATATCTTCTTTTTTATCTGCTTCAGTTGGCGAGTATGCCTGAATTATAGACCAAGATTCATCTTCTCTATTTTGTAACGGCAGTTTGATGTTGAGAATTGCTATTCTTTCGGATATTCCTTTCAGCTCCTCTATTCTGTGAGTATATTTCTTTTTGATTAAAAACCCGACGCCGTATTGCCCGGGTGTTTCTCCTTTGTAGTGTAATATATACTTTTTGTGGTCTTCTATACCTTCTCCCTGTCTTCTCATTTCGCTTATTCCTATAATGTCCCAATTAATTTCGTTTATTGCCGATTCTAATTCAATGAGTTTTTCTTGAGTTCTAAGTGATCGAGTGTTGAATGATGCTATGTTTATGTCGCAAATATTTTCTCCCTTTTGATTACTATTTATCCTTAGAGGGTTTTGGTCATTTTCCCCCACGATGACCAGTCGGCTTGGGGGAGGGTGTTCTTTATTTTGTTTTTTATTTAGTTTTTGTTTCCGGTGGCCGGTATTTAGTTGCTATTGATTTTTTGTTATGGGGCTGGTTGAGAAGGAGTTTGATCGAACTCTCATCATATCAAATGCATTTTTCCGATTGTTTTTGGATACGTTTAAAGTCTGTTGCTTCTTAGGATTTTGATCTGTTGTTTGCGGGGATATAGATATTTCCCTCTTCCTTTTATCCTTAGCATTTGTATTCTCCTTGACAATAAGCTTATCATATTTAATATAGGCGAAATTTCCCTTTTTTCTTTCTTCTATTAATTTTGGTTTTAATGCCTTTCTCTTCTCTAAAGTCTCCTTTGAGTAGTCTTCTGTTATATATATTTCCTTCAGTTTCTTTTTATTTCTCATAATATCCGCCTTTTTCCAACCGCTCACAAGAGAAATAAGCGTAGCTCTTGGTTTGTCCTTATTATGAGAGTTTCCAATACGGTAAATTTTATTTACTTCGCAATCTTCTAAATTTATGTCCAATTCATCGGAAAAACATTTTTTTACCATTTTGAACAACTGCAAAGTAGATTGCTCTTCTTCTCTCAACCCATGAATAATGATATTATTACTCTTCTTATCTCTCTCCAAATACTCCAATTTCTTTTCTAAGTATTCGACCTTAAGTTTCAGTTTTTCATTTTCTTCAAGGACAGGTTTTAATTTTTCGTCCATTTTGTCCATTAATTCCGTTATTTGATTCTTCATTTCTGTTTTCATTTTATCAAACAATAATTGAAATTGTTCCTCCATTGTTATTTTTGTATATAAAGTGACGTAAATAACGGAATTGGAACGTAGTTCAGTTATTTGTCACAAGAATCATAAAGGTGTGAAGTCACTTTGTAACGGATCGTGACGTGTAGAGAAGTTTTAACATTAAGTCGTGGCGTCTAGATGAAGCTTTATAAGTTGTTTCTATATGGTGTCTGTTGTTTATAAGTTGTTTCTATATGGCGTCCGTTGTCTATGACCGTATTTGACAGTTCACCAAACGCTTATTTACAGATATTTAAGTTTAGTTTACTAATTGTACTTGCTGTTTGTGCTCTGCAAATCAATTCACGTTGTGAAATAGTGTTGGTTCTTGAAAATAACAGTGTTTTCACACAATGAACACGAACTTTTCCCGATATTTTTAATAAAACTACACAGAGACGCACTGGAGCAAACTTAGTCACTTGACAGCCGGAACCGGAAACTTTAAAGATTACTTAATAAATATTAAATAAATATTATAGGACAATTACACACATCGCTATATAGCCCCAAAGTAAGCTTAGGTAACTTGTGTTATGGGTACTATGATAACTGATGAATATTTTATATATATTATACATAAATACTTATAATATATAGATAAACACCCAGACACTGGAAAACATCCATGCTCATCACACAAACATTTTCCAGATGTGGGAATCGAACCCACGGCCTAGGACGCAGATGCAGGGTCAGTACCCACTGCGCCACTCGGCCGTCAAATTACTTAGTTGCAATCTTACTAAAACACTACTCACCTGGAAATATTGTTACTTTTATACGATACAACGTATTCCTCATTGGTCTGCTTATTGTATTAGAAGTTGAGCAGATGCTTTATTAAAAAAAAAACAAAAGTGCTGGATCGAAGAGCCATCGAGTTGATTGCTTCATCTGATATTTATATTTAATTAGATGAAAATTTGGTATGTTACAGCCGCAGTTTCGAAATACGGTTCCGCATACGTTTTTATTATTCATTTCCATTAATATATCTTCAGTATATATGTACTAAAATACTTTGTCTCTATGTTTCCCTTTAGCCTAGAATATGTCATCCTCATATCATCCGATGGATGTCCACTGCTGACACTGATAATTAATCGGCTAATTTTTTTTTTTATCGACTACAAGTTGGCCCTTGACTGCTATCACACCTGATGTTAAGTGATGATGCAGTCTAAGATGGAAGCGGGCTAACTTGTTAGGAGTAGGATGAAATCCACACCCGTATCGGCTTCTACACGACATCGTATCGGAACGCTAAATCGCTTGGCAGTAACGCCTTTGTGGGTAGGGTGGTAACTAGCCACGGCGAAAGCCTCCCATCAGCCAGACCAAGACAAATTAAGAAAAATCTCAATCTCCCCGCCAGGAATCGAACCCAAGACCTCCGTCTTATAAATCCACCGCGCATACCACTGCGTCACGGAGGTCGTCGAATTAATATGTTAATACTTTTTAAGCTGTAGCAGCATTTTATAATATACTTGCATCTTTAATTTTCACTTCTTATATCATGTAACAAATTTATAATATAATTATGTAATTCTTTAAAAGCACAATCAATCTTCTATTTAAATTTAATCAAAACAAGTGTGAAAGATACATTTACTCGTATTTTGTTCATACTTTAGTTACACCGTTTCCACGCTTTTAGTACATTTACGTACTACATAACAGGTGTTTATGGCACAAGCGAAACATATAACATCATATTCTAATAAAAATAATGATATTTCAAAAGCACACTCGCATAATCAAACTAAATTAAGCCATTTATTTCATTTATAATTTAATTTAAGTACGTTCACTGCTTACCTATTGGTTAATGTTAATGTAACTCATAAAGCGATGATGATGTTAGCGAAAAAATCATACCATAGTTTAAAGGGCACCTTTAACCCATTAAAAACTGCTATTCCCAAGGAAAAGAAAAATATTCAATAACAAAGAATAAATGTCTTTTTCTTCAATAAATAAGAATTAGTATTTGAGAAGCGTTAAAATTTAGTTTTCACGACTGGACAGGGGATCTCTAGAAACGCCCGGAGAGCTAATTATTTCCCCGCTTATCTTCCGGATGATTTATTCCGGAGTCTTGCTAATTTTTCGAGATCGGTTTTTTAATTATTACCGTCCCCAGTATTCGATTTATTCATTTATCTTGTTAATTAAATTAGGAGATCTCCCTTCTAAAGGAAATTCAGAAATATAAAATCCTTGGAGTATTCGGTGGGATATCAATACTATATAAATACAAAATTAAGAATATATTTTTATGTATTAATAGTCCTCAGTACGAAAGGAATGGATCAACATCATAATTATTATTATGGGCTTATTTTTAACGACCTACTAGAGGGCCTTCCTTATAGAACAGGACATGTGGAGCTGAAATCCACCACGCCGGTCCTATGCGCATTGGCGGAACTAGGATGATGATTTTTTTTTTATCGACTACAAGTTGGCTCTTGACTGCTATCATACATGATGTTAAGTGATGATGCAATCTAAGATGGAAGCGGGCTAACTTGTTAGGAGTAGAATGAAATCCACACCCCTTTCGGTTTCTACACGACACGACGCTAAATCGCTTGGTGGTACGTCTTTGTCGGTACGGTGGTAACTAGCCAAGGCGAAAGCCTCCCACCAGCCAGACCAAGACAAATTAAGAAAAATCTCAATCTGCCCCGCCGGGAATCGAACCCAGGACCTCTGTTTTATAAATCCACCACGCATACCACTGCGCCAAGAAGGTCGTCAAAATGTCACGATCTCTATCATAATTTAGTGATAATGATGGCTTAAAATGGCCTCTGAGACACTGGGAAACTCCACCCACTGTCCAACTCTGGACTGAGAATTTTTACTGACAATATCTTGCAGGTACGAAAAAATATATATTATTAGCCGACCCAGAGCCGAGCTATGGGCCAACACAACAGAGTGCAACCACACAAAGGAAGCACTACCAAACTTAAATCCAAACCTAACGAAAAAACTTATGCGATTGAGTCGTATGAAGTTGAGAACAGTAGTAGGGCTTATAATAGGCCACTGTATGTTAAACAAACACCTTTCAATTTTAGGTATGACTGACAGTCCTCTATGCAGAGCCCGCATGGAGGAAAACGAAACACCGATACATGTTATGCTTAGATGCAGTAGTGTGTCGGAGCAACGAGCTACCTACATTGGTTCCTCAGCGACACTCCATGAAGCGATCGGCGACCTGGGCGGCCTCCTAAGCTTCTGGAGCGAGCTCGGCTGGTTGGAATAAACCAGAGGGGACCAACACCGGAGGAATCACGCACAACGGCCAACATCGTGGCCAAGTGCGGTAAAAAGCCCGGGAAGAAGAAGAAGAAGAAGAAGCCGACCCAGAACTCGAACATGTCATCTAAAGCCACATAAGCTAGATTAGAACAACGAGGTAGTTATGCAACCACAGCCTGGTTTAAGTATGTAGTTAATAGAACAGCTTCGCGAACGCGTACCCACTTGTTTAGTTTTTTCATATATCACATAGCAACTTAGGGTGCATCCCAGTAGTACGCCCTAATTTTAGTTCTATAGAACTGTTGATACACCATATTAGAGTTTAGTGACAAAATTAAAGAAATGTCGATATCAACATCTTTTTTGTACATATAATATATGTATAGTTTTTATAAGTATAATAAGGAATCTCTTTTGATTGCAATAATAAATGTTCACTTAAATTTGAGAGTATCTATAAACATACTATACCGAATACGGCTTTGCTTAAATTGCACAAAACGTCTTTAAAATGGTATTGAGGTTTTTATTATAATTTTTTTTTAATTTTTTTTCTAAACTGAATACTTTGCGCGAATACTTCCAAAGTGGTAAAATGCGTGTCCTCCTGTAACTTCTAAAATAAGAGAATATTTTTTTGAGACACTAGTACTTGGTTTTAATTACTTAGCTTTTGTCGCAAGGGACATTTTTTTGTTAAAAACAAAATGAAATATCAATCAAAATAATATAAAGTTTATAACTTATATGGTATAAGTAAAGTCAAGAGCAAAAACTATACTACAGTACTATATAGAACTATTGGGATATAATTTGACAGCCCGGAAAATATCCCAACAGTTCTATAGAACTACGGTATGGGGTACTACTGGGATGCACCCGCAATTTATACGTTTATGAATAATTTGTAAGCCAATTCAAGTTAGAGTCAACTTGTAAAACAATATAAATCAACAGTATAGTGTCACTAATAGTGGAATAAACAAAAACAATCGAAGCATAAGCCAGAGGGCAGGGGTAACCAACCCGCGGCCCGTTCGATCAGCACACGGCAGGCGTTAATTTAAAACGACAAACAAAATAACCGTTGGCTTCAGTTGCAGTCAAAATTCACACTATTCCAATGCGAGAATTAATTAAACGCTCCCGTTACGTGGATGATTCGATAATGGAATCGGTATAATCCAACTAATGTAATAAATTCGAAAATTTTTACGTCTGGATGTTTGTGACTAAATCACGCCTGTGCTATACTTGCTGGATTGATCTGGGAATGAAAACTTCGCGGGTGGAATCGCGTAATTGCAGGCTTACGAGGCATTGTATGAAGAGCTCCATGTCTTGATCAAAACAAAAACCTGCACATATTTCAGGCCACCTACATAGCCTCGGTGGCGCAGTAGGCAGCGCGTAAGTCTCATAATCTTAAGGTCGTGAGTTCGATCCTCACCCGGGGCATATTATTGTCTTTTGAATAATAATAAATTTTTAATGCAAATCTCACCTACTTAGTATTTGTTTTTATTTCTACTTATCTCCAAGAGCGAGTCAAAATGACTTCGACACTGAATTTGAGGACCAATAAGCACCCGACTGCGCGACGGACAGGAGCGGTAATGTGTTTATCAGCCTATATATGTATGTTTGTGTGTTCCTTTGAAGCACTATACAGACCAAACGGCTGGGCCGTACCTGCCTGCAATACCTATTTAGAATTTAATATAGATAGTGATCCTTGTTTTTATTTATTTATTTACTAGGTTCGCTTACAATTACTTACACTAAAACATGATATCTTAAACTTATTCCTTAATTTATACTAAGTGTAGTAATTACTTACAAGCAAACACAGCATGCCCATATAGTAGATATAAAAGATAACTTATATAATACAAAACTTAACTGACAATTCAAATAGGTACTACTTAATAATTAATAAAAAAAGGTAAACAAATAAATGTGAGAAAATCATACTAATATAGTTAAAATCTTAATAATCGAACTGGCAGAACATAATAACTATTTTATACATAATTTTAGCTCCATGAGGAGATGATTTTATTCCGAAACGTATTTATGGAATCTGGAATAGATATCCACTACAGTGCTGAGGTTATTTAGGGTTTTACACAATCTCGGAACAGGGGAGTTAACACCAAGGACAGTTCTACGCAGCGGAGGATATAAAGGAGTGATAGGTTTACGTAGATAGTTAAAGGGATTTTTCTTTTTAAGTTTTATCTATTGAGATAAAACCTTTTGTGACACTTCCAGGGACGCACCGTTTGCAGCGCACACGGCAGACAGTGCGGGCCATAAATTGAGCGGCGCTGTCAATTGCACGCGCGCCAATAGTTGCGGTCCAGCGGCTTTTTGCACTTATTGCTGAATATGCCGTTTTATTTACAATTATTATTTATATATGTGATGAGAATTATTCGTCATCATTATCATTATCACAATTATGAGGCACAGTACAGGTTTGGACCTCCCTTCTTATAGAAGTTGAGTCAATTGTAGAGCCTTGAGCTAGAAGAGAAAGATTGGAGGACACAATCATATGGGGCCGGGCTTAGCCAAACCGTAGTAGCAATTCTCTTCTAGCTTAGCATGATAATCTTTGATTTTTGTAACGATCTCTATCAGGTGATCTCATTCGACTTAACTCATTCGTCGAGGTACTACTTCTAATTTCCCAACTCTGGACTTAAAATCTACTGAGAATTTCTTAGAAGATTATTATTATACAAACAAAAAACCCGACTACATAGAAGTTATGAACTGAAAAGAGAAAAACAAGGATCACTATATCTATATAAAATTTTAAATACTTTATGGTGATGCAAGCGGGGACAAAATACTTTATTTTCTGCGGGGAAAGAAAGATCTACCAAAACTACGTTTGTCCCCGCCTGCAGCACCATAAAGTATTTAGAATTTTATATAGATATAGTGATCCTTGTTTTTCTCTTTTCAGTTCAAAACTTCTATGCAGTCGGGTTTTTTTTGTTTTTATAATAATAATTTTATTTGAGACTTTTTGTTTTAGTTTATGATATAGAAATGATACGGTACACTTTTTTCCATTTCTTGTTAAAACGGCAATATAAACATGATATGATATTTATATTTTTGAAATGGTCTTTTTACGACCTTTCATTTGATACCCATATTGCTAAGATAAGAGAAAAAAATACACACATCTCCCCTTTTTTCCCCCATTTACAGCCGCCGTTTTCAAAATTTATATAGCCTATGTCACTACCACAATTTTAACAAATTCAACGACACCTCACATGTCAAAATCCGTTCAGTCGTTTAGGCTGTAGCGCGTGCCGAAGAAACGTGGACATACATACATACATACATACGCTCGAAAAACATAACCCTACATCTGACGCAGTCGGGTAAAAATAAACTCAGTATTTACTATTCCATAGCTCGACTCAACATGGGGATTGTTTAATGATATTCAACAATGCGAGTCGTGTCTCTCTCTGTCTAACACGATACTATAAGAGATATAGAGACGGAATGGAGACTGTCGTGTTTCGTTGCAGAATCGACAGGTAGGACTCAATCGCAGGACCTCGCGATCTGACCTCATAGGCTAACCACTAGATTAACAAGGCACTTGGAAGTACCTATAGATATACATACAAGTTCATACATATATGTATACATCCTAACTAATATTATAAATGCGAAAGTAACTCTGTCTGTCTGTCTTGCTTTCACTCTACAACCACTGAACCGATTACAATGAAATTTGGTACACTGTAAGTCTATAGCCTGAAAAAGGGCATAGGCTACGCAAAAAGGGTTGTAAGGGATTAAAGGGGGGATGAAATGTTGTATGAAAGTATCGTCATTTTGAAAGTTTAAGACGAAAGCTTAAGACCTATTTCTTAGGCAGTTGATTAGATATTAATAAATATGACATTCATCCTAATCCTTACTATATACTATATATACTATAATATTATAAATGCGAAAGTAACTCTGTCTGTCTGTCTGTCTTGCTTTCACTCTACAACTATTGAACCGGTTTAAATGAAATTTGGTACACAGTAAGTCTAGAGCCTGAAAAAGGACATAGGCTACTTTTAATTGCGAAAAAAGGGTTGTAAGGGGTTAAAGGGGGGATGAAATGTTGTATGAAAGTATCGTCATTTTGAAAGCTTAAAACCTATTTCTTAGGCAGTTGATTAGATATTAATAAATATGACATTCAAAGCTTAGAAAAATTAGGCTGCCGTAATAACTAATTTCACGCGGACGAAGTCGCGGACAAAAGTATACATATATAGGATCAAAAATAAATAAAATTGGAACTTATCAAAGTTTCATGGTAAAGAGACCGGCCTCAAATTAGAAAGGTGGTGAATTCGTTTCTCGCTCGATATGACGTCGTTTTGAGGGCTTTCCGTTTAATTAGATAGAAAAATAATGACCGTACCGGTCATTATTAGATTTAACAAATTATGAAAATTGCAGGAAAATTTATTTATTTATTTAAGTCTCCTAGTGATTTTTACATAATTACACTTACATAACATATATAACTTAAAATAACATGCCTAACGTATGCAAAATCGTTTTAAAGCAGACATTGCTTGCACTTTTGCACACGCTTTTATCTAATTTACAAAACAAATACATAAACTTTACCACTTAATTATATACCTAATGTACACTAATAACAATAAGACCAAGTTTTTTGACATTGTATTTATTTATTTAATAAGATTAAGTGTTAATAATTGTAATATTTTATATGAATACTGCAAAATATGTCGGAACCAATATTAAAATAATGTACTTATATTTTAAACCCATATTTGAGCAAATAAAAATCTTTATCTTTATCTTTAAGAAAAGCATGAATATATATAATTGTATCTAAAAGTTATAACCTAAAAATCTATTTAAAAAATATATATATATTATAAAATAAAACGAAGCAAAACAAAATAAAGCAGCCTGTCATATTTGGCCAACTAAGTTGTTTATGATCAGTTTTCGAAAAGTGTTTGGCGGATTTACATTGATGTCCAAGAACCCACTGCAATTATTGTACAATTTATAAAGCCGAGGGATGGTGGAGTTGGCGCCGAATACTGTTCAGGTGCGCCGTGGAACTAGTGGAGTAATGGCAGAACCTCTTCCTGAAAATCCCTTTAGTACCTACTTATAATTGCCTCATCATCGTACAGACAGCGAGAAGCCAGTTTGTTTTACATTCTCGTATAGTTTTATTGGATTAATGAAGTATGCAGAATAAGCGAAGTCATGATTTATAACTAGTGTAACCTTTCCTTCATGTTTTTCAGTCGTGAAACTGTAGCCTCGGTAGCGCAGTAGGCAGCGCGTAAGTCTCATAATCTTAAGGTCGTGAGTTCGATCCTCACCCGGGGCATATTTTTTTATATAATTTAAAACACTACATAACTTAAATGAATTTAATTTTTTTATTAGGCCTGATACTCTTAAGCCACAGCTGATTGGATCAACAAGGCACCTTTTTGAGGTGTAACCTGTAATTTGCTCTGTACTCTATTCGACCTAAGATAGGTACACAAAAATTTTTTAACAAAAAATAGAACCGACTCAAAACGCACTAAAAAGTAAAAAATAACTGTGTCATTTAGTTGCTTTAATTTACTTTAGCATATCTAGGAGTCGGTGCCAGCAAGTTTAAGGAACATTTATTTTACGTAATAAAGCAGTTTGTGGGTTCTAGGTAACGTCCTTAAAGTAGAAACCTTGGCTGGCACCGACTCCTGATGGTTAGTTACCACCCTGCTGACAAAGAATCTCCTTCAAGTGATTAAGCGTTCCGGTATGGTGTCGTGTAGAAACCGAAACGGATGTGGATTTCATTTTACTCTTAGCCCGCTTCCGCCTGAGATTGCATCATCACTGACCACCAGGTGTGACTGCAGTTAAGGGCTAACTTTTTTTTTTTATCGACTACAAGTTGGCCCTTGACTGCTATCACACCTGATGTTAAGTGATGATGCAGTCTAAGATGGAAGCGGGCTAACTTGTTAGGAGTGGGACGAAAATCCACACCCCTTTCGGTTTCTACACGACATCCTACCGGAACGCTAAATCGCTTGTCGGTAGGGTGGTAACTAACCACGGCGTAAGCCTCCCACCAGCTAGACCAAGACAAATTAAGAAAAATCTCAATCTGCCCCGCCGGCAATCGAACCCAGGACCTCCGTCTTATAAATCCACCGCGCATACCACTGTGCCACGGAGGTCGTCAAAACTTCTAGTAAATAAAAAATCTAGTGTCTTATTACCAATCAAAGTGACTTTTGCCATTTGAAATCTCACGGCGCCATATTAAAAAGCGCTAAATCACTGACATCGATCGTAACATAGTTATGTCACCCTATTCCGCTCATTGCTATATTTAGTCAATGAAACGACTGATATCAGGGTTCTAATAATAGAAAATGCATCACCGATCATGCATTGAACATGTGATCGTATGATTTTATTGACAGTATGTACCGTTCGGTATGTTTCGTGTTTGTTAGATTTTCATTTCGGCTATTAAAATTTTTCGGTAAAATGTTTTCTGTAAGTACTTAAGAATCAAACACTTTTTTTTAGATATTATTTAGGACAAAATTGTATTAAATATTATTTGTCCATAAATGTAATTGTAATTGATTAATCAATAAAAAAATTTTAACAAAAAATAAAAACGCCTTCAAAACGCACTAAAAAGTAAAAAATAACTACGTCATTTACTTACTTTAATTTACTTAACCACATCTATGAAGTCGGTGCCATCCAAGTTTAGGTAAAGACTTTAAAGTAGAAAGCTCGGGTGGCACCGACTTCATAGACGTGATTAAGTAAATTAAAGTAAGTAAATGACGTAGTTATTTTTTACTTTTTAGTGCGTTTTGAAGGCGTTTTTATTTTTTGTTAAAATTTTTTTATTTCATACTTTTTAGTGCTTTATCAACAACGAACATACTAATAAACCTACTCGAACTAAACCATAAGTACCAATATTCACTACTTACTTATAACATTCCGACGCCCCTGCAAAAGTGAATATAAAGTTTAAAGAGTTTCCTCGAGTTTTCGTAGATCATTGGATCATGACTTAGTAAACATTAGACTAACTGGAAACTATAACCTTTCAAACTTCTTATTGAGACATAAATTAATCGAGCCCAATCACAAAGTAGCTACTGTAAACCGTTAAATAGCTCCCTCAACTGTCCTTCTTCTTCATCGCCAGATCCTCAATGACAGTCACAGCCCATCTAAATGTAAAGTTCTCATTGAAACAAATTAATCGAGCCCAAACACAAGGTAGCTACTGTAAAACGTTACGGAGCTCCCTTAACTGTACGTCGTTTTCATCACCAGACCCTCAATGACAGTCACAGCCCATCTAAATGTAAAGTTCTCATTGAGACAAATTAATCGAGCCCAAACACAAGGTAGCTACTGTAAACCGTTAAAGAGCTCCCTCAGCTGTCCCTCGTCTTCATCGCCAGACCCTTAATGACAGTCACAGCCCATCTAAATGTAAAGTTCTCATTGAAACAAATTAATCGAGCCCAAACACAAGGTAGCTACTGTAAAACGTTACGGAGCTCCCTTAACTGTACGTCGTCTTCATCACCAGACCCTCAATGACAGTCACAGCCCATCTAAATGTAAAGTTCTCATTGAGACAAATTAATCGAGCCCAAACACAAGGTAGCTACTGTAAACCGTTAAAGAGCTCCCTCAGCTGTCCCTCGTCTTCATCGCCAGACCCTTAATGACAGTCACAGCCCATCTAAATGTAAAGTTCTCATTGAAACAAATTAATCGAGCCCAAACACAAGGTAGCTACTGTAAAACGTTACGGAGCTCCCTTAACTGTACGTCGTCTACATCACCAGACCCTCAATGACAGTCACAGCCCATCTAAATGTAAAGTTCTCATTGAGACAAATTAATCGAGCCCAAACACAAGGTAGCTACTGTAAAACGTTACGGAGTTCTCTTATATATAGATCGGCTCCATCATCAGATCGACTCCAGACCTTCATCAAATTGTAGTGCTTTTAAATACTTACCGGAAAAATTAACAAACGTACTTGTTGTCTCTACAATTTTTGAAAGTGCCCCTCGTTTTCTCCAGGATTCCATCATCAGATCCTGGTTTCCTTGTCATGGTACCACCACCGGATTATCTTCTTTCCAACAAAAAAAGAATTATCAAAATCGGTTCATAAACGACGAAGTTATGCGCGAACACACATAAAAAAAAAAAAAATATATATATATACGGTCGAATTGAGAAACGCCTTTTTTTTTTGAAGTCGTTTAAAAACAACTAATATTTTGTATTAATTATTTTTTTAACATCCATACCTGTACATTTAAAAAAGTTTAGTACTTAGTGAAAAATGGCGCAAATGAATGATTGCAAAATCAAAGCTCGCAATATCTAACTATCAATAAAGGAATGATGTTAATTAATAATTTAATATACCTAATAGTATTCCTTTTTTTCCGGCTCACTTTCGGCGATTATTAAATTTTCTTTTATTTTTAACAACTGAATTCGACATTTCGTATTTGTAGACTCTTCTCGGACTAAGGCACGTTATGAACCCCGTAGTTTTATTTTTAAGGTGTAAATAATTATTACCATTCCTTTTACGTAATCTAAAAATTACATATTGACGATTCAAAAAATACATAAAGATTTACGAATGATATTTTGACTTTGATAAAAAATGATAAAATTCCATAATAATTAGGGTACAATATGCAGAAACGGAAGCATGCCTCGCGTTGATAGTGATCAGAATTGACCCGTTACAATCAAGACGATCGAATCAAACGGCGCTGCCCACATAAATAACGCGCTGCTTATTGCTGACTGTGTTACGAGTATAGTACTACGAGACACTTGCTCTAGTTTCTATAAATAAAATAACAAAAAATAGAACCGACTCAAAACGCACTAAAAAGTAAAAAATTACTATATCATTTAGTTGCTTTAATTTACTTAAGCATATCTACGAAGTCGGTGCCAGCCAAGTTTAAGGAACATTTATTTTACGTAGTAAAGCAGTTTGTGGGTTCTAGGTAACGTCCTTAAAGTAGAAACCTTGGCTGCCACCGACTCCTAGATTTGTTTAAGTAAATTAAAGCAACTAAATCACACAGTTATTTTTTACGTTTTAGTGCGTTTTGAGTCGGTTCTATTTTTATTTAAAAATTTTTATTTCTTACTTATTAGTGATTTATCGCCACGTATCGTACTCCTACTATACTGTTATAGTATATTATAGGGCACTAGTAGCCAAAAAGCTACAGATACCCAGACAAAAACCGAAATCGCTGTAAGCGTGCCTCCAAAATTTGAAGAGTTCCTTCAATTTCCCCAAGATATCCTCATTACATCCTAACATGATGACAATGGGACCACCTTGGAAGTATGACCCTTTTAATAAAAAAAGGAATGATCAAAATCGGACAAATCTGTAAAAAGTTATGCGTGGTCATACATAATAAAAAAAAAGAAAAGCGACCAGAATACCCACTAAAACCCAGCGTAAACCCGCCGCGTCTGTGCCAATGGATGTGCCAATGGATCATAGTTAGATATTCTACATTGGCATCTCGACGCATCCCTCACTTCCTTACGCTAGAGGCAAATGGGCAAAGCTACGTCGTCTGCCACCTGTCCTACTTCTGCGAATCAGTGGAGCATCCGCTGCCAACTCCCTCTCGCGTTCCGTCGTTTCTTTTAGTCTCATGACAACCTCACAAAACAAAACCATTGCGCTCCATTTGTTCTTTGTAGCAATCATGAGATCTACGATGTTTGGTAGCGAAATGTCACCATTAAACGCAGCCAACAACGAATGCCGCTGTGGCGCCCTAAGCAACGCAGTCCGCTAACGTATGGTATGCTGTCTGTCCGCGCATCACACTCCCAACATCCCGGAGTAAGCTCCCTCCTCGCTATTTTGTTCAGGTATTTACCAAAGCATCCGAGAATTGTAAGTACCTGAGCAAGTCGATATGTGAGTGAACCGTGACGTCTTTTAAGCCAACGATCCAAATGAGGCTGAATCGCTTGCACTGTCCAAGTACCTACATATGGTGTCTCTAGGTCTTCCCGCCATCTCTGTATTAAAGCCGCACCTGCAAGAGACCTCACTCTCTGGATGCTCGCCTGATCCTGTCGCTCATCCCTCTCTTTTAGACCCGATCTATATCCGCTTAACGTAAACTTTCGTCCACTAAATATACCTAGTGAGGTGTTAAGGGAAAAACAATTCAAAGACCTTGTTAGTTTAGTGCGTAGCCTATGTATCTTTACATTATAAAGGTTCAATTCCTGGGTCAGAATGAAACTAAACTAAAGTATTCTTTCTTTTAAGAAACTTTAAGTAAAAAATTTTTACCTAGCTTATGGCTGACTGAAATGTATTACGAGTACGACGAAATACTTGCTCTAGTCTTATAAAATAAATTTAATAACATATTCTTCTATACTCACACTTTTCATTTCTTCTGTCATGTTTTTTCTTCTTTCTCTTCTTTTCCTCCTTCTCCTTTAGTTTCATTTATAGTTACTTTAATGAAGTTGCCAATAATGTTCCACTTTTTTCACATTAACTACTATGAAATAAATTTTCGCCCCAAGTGAACACTTCGTGACTAAAAGAACGCATTAAGTCGTCGATCCCAGTTATTATTATCAATAATGAAATATTATCTAATAATGTCCTGTTAAATATTTGATAATGTCCGTCGAAAAATCCAAAACCCTATAAGCTCGTCAACCCACATTGGAGGAGCGTGGTGGGTCGAAGTTCAATATTCCGTCTCCTTATATAGAGGGTGGTCTGGCCCTGCAGTTGGCCATCAAAATAGACTGATATAATAATTATGAAGTTGAGGACAGTTTCACCTCAGGGGCTTTTGACTACTTGGCTTTTGGATTACTAAGCAAGTATCAAATACTAAATTTCTATCATAATAGAAAACTGACGATGAAAACATCGTATATTTATCGGAAAACTTCTCCCCCATTCTCAAAAACAAGAAACTTGGTAATTAAAAGTCCACGGCGATCATAAATCTATAAGTTGAAAGATATTTTAAATTAAAATTCTGCTATCTACCCGAGATGATAATTCCAAGACAATGCTTCCGCTGAAAATATATCGAAAGAAGAGCTACTTGTAGGGCATTAATATTAAAACTTTTTATAGATACCCCAAGATGACAGCCTAATTAATAGTCCGTTAATTAATACCTATCTATTGTAATTTCTAAAATAATGCTTTGGATGTCTAAAAAAAGTTGGTAATTATTTAGTGAGTTACAAATGCTCTATCTTATTTTCTTCAGTTAAATAACGCTATATGTGTAATTTAACTGAAGAACTGATAGATAGTTAATGAAAAATATTATTTATTAATTTAATTTATTATTATATAGCACCACCAACGTGCTAACTGACTTGGATTTTTTTCCAAAAATTACTTAAATATAATAGAGTTAATTTGTTAACAGCTCTACCTAGTTGACTTTTTTAGAACTTTTTACGTAGAAGTTACTAACAAAATAGATTCCATTGATTGTATTGAAGTAGTACCACGTCTAGCCGTAAGATGGCGTAAAAACATTGCCTTGATGAAATAATTGTAAAGTAGTATTGCAGCCTTTTTAAAATAATCTACCGTAATTGATATACAATTAATCATTTTGTTTAACAATTATTTTAACATAATTCTTACATCGTTTGTAACATAACTTCATAATGTACTACTGCCATCTTTGTTGAGCTGTCTGAACTACGGTATATTCGGCGTATCGATCAATGTTACAATCCAAATACAGATGGCGCTAACTGAGCTAAAATAATTTCAAGATCCTTTGCCTCCTATGACAAATGATATAAGTAAAAAGTTTATTATAATTTACAGGAGAACAAAAACAACACATCATGGTGTGCTCTCTGAGGCACGGAGGTGAAGTACCACCAGCTTCCCATATAGGCTGTTAAGTAAGAATTTTTTGACAGTTTGTTTTAAGTAGTAGAGCCCTTTATGACAGAGCTTAGTCGGAGAAGTCTGCCACTTTAATTGTTAAAGGCGCCGGTGACATTAAAGACACTTATTGGTCTATTCACTATCATCAACATCAGCCCACCCGCTAACTTGCACTGGATCAGCGCGGTGGGTCTGATTCCATTATCTCTCCTTTTATTACAGCCAGGGCTTTGACTTTTGGGAAAAATAAGGAAAACAATAATTTAGGCAGAATAAAGTATACTTTAATTAGGTATCTAAATATTAACTGTAGGTATATTGCATTACAATATACATTATTAACCAAATGTACAGTTCGGTCCAATTAATTACAGAGTTGAAATAAAAAGATGATAAAATTCTAGATACCCACAGGTCAAATTTTATTATCTTTTAACATTGTCCTATAAATAAGCTCCTAACTAAATAGATATTATATTATTAAAATGTACAAATATTTATATATTGTTTATATAATACGCATGTTATTTGCTAATATTTCTGCCTAAAAAAGTCACTAAAACGTGACGTAAGTAAAAATAATTTTTATTTTTCAACTGATCAACTATTGACCAAGCAGCCCACCTGCTTGGAGATAAAAAATATGATATTAAATTTTTCGGAGGCATAAAAATTTTTGACGGTAATGTTATGTATGTAAAAAATTATCTGTTTGATGGTGATCACTCTATTCTGTAATGAGTGCAAAAACACTCGACAGTGTGATTTTCAAAATCGTCTCCAGTTCTCCATATATATATATTACAGTATTACATAAATAGAAATAAAGACGTAGTCGCAAGTGACACTTGAGTTTCGTTACAGAATTACAGAGTAGCTCTACTGTAAATGAGGGACTATGTTGTCTTAATACAACCATACCATACTTAGTTAGTTAGTTAGAGGTCCTGGGCTCGATTCCCGGCGGGGCAGATTGAGATTTGCTTAATTTGTCTCGGTCTGGTATGTGGAAGGCTTTCGCCGTGGTTTGTTACCATCCTACCGACAAAGACGTACTGCCAATCGATTTTGCGTTCCGGTACGATGTCGATGGAAAGATGTGGATATCATCCTACTCGTAACAAGTTAGCCCGCTTCCATCTAAGATTGCATCATCACCTAACATCAAGTTTTATAGGCTATAGTGATTAAGGGTTAACTTATAGTAGATAAAAAAATTATTATTAAGTGTATCTATCTACAATATTCCTATAAGGAATATCCCCTATCCCCTCTCCTATAAGGAGGGAGGCCTGGCCCTGTAGTGGGCCGATAATAGGCTGATAATGGTGATGATGATGATTTACAATATTATTACCTTAATTTATTAAACAATTACGATATTCTATATAAATCTTATTGTATGAGGTCGTAAATGCATAAAACTTATCGATCTAAGTAGGTAAGTGGTAGGTAACTATTGATAACAGAAATCAACATTCAATATCACTAAATTGATAACTCGACACAGCTCGAGCAATATTATCTGTTTAAAAAAAATGTCACACGTAAAATGTATGAAACGAAAAATAGCCTCCATATATGGTAGCGGAATATTTTAAACAATGTTTTATCTGAATACAATGATTGACATAATAATAGGTGGGTTTTGCGTGAAAATAGGTTTCGATATCTGTAGATCTCATAAAATTTGATATGTTTAGAAAGTACTTATCTCATAAAAGATGAAGAGATTGGTAACTGATTGACTAATAGTGGTGCACAATAAAAAAAATAGGAATACGGTACAATTGTTATTAATTGCTTATTTCAGTAATTTCTTGAAATAATAATTTACTTGTTTCTTGAACTCTTGAGCAGTTTCTTAGTCCAGTCAGTTTAGCTATTTTAAACCTCAATCTGCGGAAAAAATCCTAGTGAGCATTTTTGTATACTCCTTTTACGGCATTGTAATGAAGAAATGAAAAATCGACATTGATATCAAGCCGGCTAAAAAAGTTATAAAGGTCAAAAGGTCACAAAAAAATTATTTTTTTGGCAAATATCTCTCGATCTATTGCTCAGAGGTCTTGGTGATAAATATGGAAGAAGTATAAAGGAGCACGTGAATTTTGAGTATGACTTTGCATCTGCCTACGGGAGAAACCATGTAAAAAAACGCGCCCTGCATTCTACCTCGAAGGTGGTGAGAAAACGAGTGCATCGTTGTAATACAATCGCTTTCTTGGCGCTCTACTCCGAAAACGGTTAATTCTACAGAAAAATGTAACAGATATTTTTTGTAGACAATTTCACGACAAACAATTTTTATAATAACCTTTATTGACCTATGAGCAATAGATCGCGAGATATTTGCGAAAAACTGATTTTCGTCACCTTTTGACCTTTATAACTTTTTTAGCCGGCACGATATCAATGTCGATTTTTCACATCTTCATTACAATACCGTAATAAAGGTGTATACAAAAAATTCAGCTCACTAGGAATTTTTGCGCAGAAGAAATCTAAAATGACTGGACTATGTCTTATTTCTTTCAATAAAACCGTTTTATTACTTTCTCCACTATGTCACATTATGAGAACAATTTGTTGATCTTTACTGTTATATTTCTTATTTATAAATTATTTAACAATTTATGCTACAATGATTACAAATTTATTTTTTTTCACAATTTAATACTATATTTACAATAATTACCTACTTTATAATGGTCAACTTTATCTTCTGTTATTATTTATTATTTAAATGCTTAAAAATGTTATCATTTCCTACTTGATTTTAATTTCATTTTTCTAAACAATTACCAATTTTAAATTCTTTTTTTTGCTCTATTTCACAACAACTCAGGAACTTCTTTATTGAACAACAGATCCACGAAATTTAGATAGCTCTATGCAGTTACAGATTACTAAACAATCTCTTCTTTTGCTAATCAAATAACCAAAGTAAATGCCCATATTGAGATCCTAATAATGGCACCTCTTCTCTGGTAAGCACAATGTTGTTCAACCAACGGTAGATAGACGGCAACCAACAAGTCGTTGGAAGTCGTAGGGCTCAAGATAAGTTCATTGAAACGTTGGTTAGACCAACATGTTTGGACGTCTCAACAAGAGATCTATTATGTCGAGCAGTGTGAACAGACGGTAAGGAACATTTGTTTTAGGCAGCTGAAGACCTTGATATTGGCTTGATTGTAAAAGGTTCAAGACCGGCTCATCGCCTGGTCAGTTGTTTGGACGTTTCAATGGCCAAAATCCAGCATTTGACGTTCATCGGCTGAATTAACGACTTCTAAATTATCTTCTGTTTTTATCGTATAGATCGTTATACATTTCCCACTCCGGGTCCTTAGGTTATAGTTTGCTACACTTCATGAGATCCTTTAGTGATATTTTCCATTGTTCTGGCTGTTCTGTCTGCTCCAGGTGTTGGTGTTGGGCCTGAAGGGGAACGTCTGTGAGACGCCCGTGGGCGAGTGGGGCGGGGTGGGCGGCATGAGGTTTGTCGCCGGGTGGTACACCTTCGCCGACATGGTCATTTCGTCTGAAAAAACATACATATTGCTTTAAAACTAAATACCCATATGCTTATTAACTAATATTAGCTCCATATTCCTTTAAATTATAATTATAAAAACAAAAAACCCGACTGCTTAGAAGTTATGAACTGAAAAGAGAAAAACAAGGATCACTATATCTGTATAAAATTCTTAATACTTTATGGTGCTGCAAGCGGGGATAAAATACTAAAACTACGTTTGTCCCCGCCTGCAGCACCATAAAGTATTTAAAATTTTTCGGGTCAGTCAGGTTTTTTGTTTTTATAATTATAATTTTATTTGAGACTTTTCAGTTTTAGTTTATGGTATAGAAATGAGTCTGTACACTTAGTACACTTTTTGCCATTTTTTGTTAAAAAAGTAATATGAACATGATATGATATTTATATTTTAGAAATGGTCTTTTTACGACCTTTCAATTGGTACCC
Source organism: Mycalesis mineus (assembly GCA_034621355.1). Classification (NCBI taxonomy): domain Eukaryota; kingdom Metazoa; phylum Arthropoda; class Insecta; order Lepidoptera; family Nymphalidae; genus Mycalesis; species Mycalesis mineus. Next base: position 6,977,790 of record CM067888.1, read on the forward strand.
ATATTGCTAAGATAAGAGAAAAAAAACACATCCCTTTTTTCCCCCATTTACAGCTGCCATTTTGAAAATTTAAAAAATTTGTAATTTCGACAAATTCAACGACACCTCACATGTCAAAATCCGTTCAGGCGTTTAGGCTGTAGCGCGTGCCGAAGAAATGGACATACATAAATACATACATACATATACATACATACGCTCGAAAAACATAACCCTCCTTCTGACGCAGTCGGGTAATAAAAGGCCCTAGCAGTAGTGGGCCTTTAATGGGCTGCTAAAGATGACGATGATATCCGAATCCGAATTAAGAGAGCTAAAAAATTCTAGCCTGTGATGGCTGGAAAAATTTTTAGCCCATGCAACTGCATCATACTCTTTAATATCTATTAAGTTAGGTTTCATCAAGATTTATTTAGTAGTTCTTACGTTTCACGTAACAAACATACACACTCACAAACTTTCGCTTTTATAATATTAATAAATAGAATATTTCTACTAGAAATTAAACAAAAAAAAAAACCAAATTTTATATTTTTCTGTATAAATAAAAAACTACAAAAAGTACAATTTGTTAAATTAAATAAATGGAACTTACTATTTGAAAATGACCGGCTGTATGAAGTTTTTGAATTGTGGTCCTTTGACGGAGGCATTTTGGATCTGCAACAATCAAAAACGAATTTCTGAGACATATTTTTATTATCCCAAAATTACGTTTCGTCTAAGTGTGTAATTATTATAACAGTTTATTATTGTTCTATTGAGATACTAAATAAAAATGAGCTACTGCCAAAATGGCAACGAAATTATACTTATTGTAATGTGTATTATTAAAAAACCTGGTTATACCAGTTTTATGACTTGTTTGACTGAGAACAATTGCAAGTTAAAATCCCAGGTAAAACCAATAGCGTAATAAAGGCACTTGTTCGCATACTAAATTAGAAAATCAAAAACACTGAGTGTTTAATACACAATTGAGTATTTGACACTTATCAAAATATTAGAGTTTTGAAACATGATTCTATAACAAATAAAATATATTAAAACTAATTAAATTGATGAAATAAATATAAAGTTATAGCATTTGAGTATATCTGATTAGACAGAGACAGCCATACTGTGATGTGACGTCATACCACAGTATCGCTATAGGGACTTAGTACAAATACTCGTTTTGCGAGAAAAGGACAGAAGACGCCTACTCCAAACATTTAAGTGTCTGTAACTTTGCAGATCTTTTTCAGATTTTTATTATTTTTGCGGCGTACGTTATTACATATTTTAGTTTATATTAAAGTAATAAAAAAATTGAGTCAAATACCCAATTGCATTACATTTTGTAAAACATCCTCTTACTATGCCCATAAGTACTTATTAAAACCTGTAGCTGATTCGAAGCCTAAACATAATGAGAGTAACATCCGTTTTTCCCCTTTTATTTTTGCTCTGTGGTGGACTTCCGCCATCTCTGACGTCACATCCGCTAGGCAGTTTAGTCAAGTTTTAGTTTTGATTTTTGGTAACTTGACGAATCTTGCTCATTGACGTCCTTTCCCCTGAACCGCACGGTGGTGTTCGGAGCACTCTGCCAACCAACCGTGCAATCAAATCGGTGAGAATTTAGAAATTTATTCTTAACGGTTTTACCGTTCGAAAAAATATTTGCTTTTATGTGGTTATAGGACTTTAGTGTACTAATATATCAATGAATTCCAGATAGTGAATCAAATTTTAACTGTTTTTATTTTTAAAAATGAGTGAATCCAACTTAAATAAAAAGTTCAAAGTGAAGTGGATGCGACTGAAAGAGAACCAACACCAGGGCCAAGCCATATTCGCCCTGACTCCTCAGATTCCTCGTCGGAAAGTTCCTCAACAACTTCATCCGATTCCTCCAACTCGGATCGAAAGAAAAGGAAGAAGAAAAAACCGAGACGTACGAAGCGCCGCCGCCGAGACCTATTGGAGAAACTGGCTAAAGAGGTTAGTGAACTACGTAATCAAGTGCAGTACCGTAACGATCAGTGCTATTCCAAACAATCTTGCCCCGTGATTGATTTAAATATTAGTGGGGACTTGTATAACGACTCAAACGCTCAGTGTAATGAGGAAATCCCCCAGGCAGATTTTCATCTAAATCTGGGCACATCCCTAAAACAGCCAGCAGTACCTAAAACACCCGATGAGTATTTAACACTGTTGCTTCAAGTTCAAAGATTTAATAATAGTGAATGGGCAGAGATTAGATACGCAGAAGCACAAAAAAGCTACAGTACTGCACCAGGTTTCACAGAACTCGATACAAACGAGGAAGTGCGTGCTTATGACACTGCCCGTAACTTAGCCTTTGCCGAAAAAAGTTACGCCGCACTAACTATGGCTTTGCTAAAGCAACAAACTGCCCTGCAAGAAGGTATTCGCAGTTTCTTGTCCTGGGTGCGCAACCCAGAGAATTTATCGCACGATAAAATTAACGGAAAAGTCACTGAAACATTTACTGGTGGTGACTACTCAAAAATATCAAATGACCTTCTACAAATGGTATGTGGCCACAGGGCTGATACGGTGGAACAAAGAAGGGAGCTCATTCTATCCTCCGTGAAAGACCCACTTATTAAAAATAACCTGCGCAAGGTTCCCCCTTCGTGTAAATACTTGTTCGATTCTGAAAAATTTACATTAGTCCTGGAAAAAGCTGGAGGAGTAAGAAAATCTTTTTGGCCTAAGCAAACATACAAACCGGCTGCGCAAGCTGGTAACTTTGAATATCCAAGAATCCCCGCGCAGGGGATTCAATCTAACAACAAGCCCAATGGTGCTAAATACAAAGCTCCCGCGCAGGGATGCTCTCACTGGCAAAATAATAACAGGTCACAAAGCCATTTCCACACAAACAGCTCTGCGCAAGGGCAAATCAATACCAAAGCTAATTATAGACCTTCAACATCAAACATGAAACCAAACAATTATCGAGAAAGAATGGGGGGGCACCATAATCATAAGCAGCAGCAACCCCGTAAACGACAGGCATCCCCTTCGTTTCGATCAAAAAATAAGCGATACAAATACTGACTTGAGGCCCTTTCGGACGGGTCAATTGAAACCTTTGTACATACATGGGCCAAACTGGGCGCATCGACACGACTTTTAAAAATGATAGAAGGGTACCGCATTCCCTTTTCTCGCAACCCACCATTGATACATCCAAATCTCACAAATCACATTCACACACCTGCTTCAGACGAAATGTCCCAATTAATATCACAAATGAAAAACGAAAATGTACTACGGCCAGTGCCCACCTCACTAAGTTTTCTATCAACAATGTTTCTGCGACCCAAGCCCGACGGCTCACTACGACCAATCTTCAACCTGAAGAATCTGAATCAATTCGTGTGTACACCAAAGTTTCGACTAGTAAACATGCACAAAGTACCGGAATTTCTACAAAAAATGGACTGGATGGGCAAGATCGATATCTCTCAAGCCTATTTCCATGTACCAATTGCCCAAAGCCACAGATGCTTTCTAAGGCTCATATACCGCAACGAACTGCTGGAAATGACGTGTCTACCTTTTGGCCTCAGCTCGGCGCCATCAGCCTTTGCCTCTATAACCGCATGGATAGCGCAACTTCTACGAGACGAAGGCATTCGAACATTGGTCTATCTAGACGATTTCCTTCTGGCCCATCAAGATCCGACCATCCTGAGCCAACACTTAAGCTACGCGGTCCAACTGTTAACCGACCTGGGTTGGCAAATAAATCGAACGAAGTCGGTCCTGAAACCTCAAAGAACCATAGAGTTCCTCGGAATCATGTGGAATCCATGGTCCAACAAGAAAACCCTACCGGACAAAAATACTGCCAAAATAAAATGCAGTTTAAGTCAAATTATATCCTCAGGGAAAGCCAACTTTGCAGAAATTCAATCTCTAGTCGGCCTACTGAACTTTTCGAGCTTCGCTGTCCCGAGGGGCAAGTTGAATTTTCGGCACATACAATCATTCAACCACAATTTACCCGAAATAGCTCAAAAATTCAAGGTACCGGATCTTGCCAAAGCAGAAATGAAATGGCGGCTCAAAAATTGTTACCGATCCACTGCCATTCATATAGCGCCACCGTCCCACTTCCTAACGACCGACGCCTCGGACATAGCGCGGGGAGCACGGCTGGACAATACAAACATAAAGGGCCTGTGGGGATCAAACGAAAAACACCTTCATTGCAATCAAAAAGAGTTACTTGCAGTCCACAAGGCAATAGAACAAATGCGAGCCAAATTAACAAACAAAACTGTAATGTTGCAAACCGACAACAGAACAGTCATCGCATATATTCGAAACGAAGGCGGAACAAGATCCCAGGCACTGATGACTCTAACTTTCAAGTTGTTTGCACTACTGGATCAGTACAACATAAAACTGATAACGTACCACATTCCGGGCGTTTACAACAGCGAGGCGGACCATCTATCTCGCAACATGTTATCACCGGAATGGCACCTGCTGCCGTTAGCACTGGAAAGTATATTCGCCAAATGGGGGGTCCCGACAGTGGACCTCTTTGCCTCGAGAGTAGCACATGTGGTGAAAGACTATTGTTCGATAGACCTCAGCGACGACCAAGCGAAGAGGCACAATGCGTTCGCACACACGTGGACATACCAACTAGCATGGGTGTTCCCACCGCCCTGTCTGATACCACGCGTGTTGAACCACTTGAACAGTGCATCGGGGATATATCTAATGGTAGTTCCTCGATGGGAACGAGTATTTTGGCGACCGGACCTGAAACAGAGAGCCTTAGGCCCGCCACACACAATTTGGAACTTACGCCAAGTACTAGTAGACGCAACGACAGGCCACCCTCCACCGAAGGTAGACGAAATGACTCTGGAAGTTTGGAGATGTGGGGGTGGTCAGACGATTTACCAAACTGGTCACCAGAACAGAAAAAACTACTCTTGACAAGTTGGCGACCATCAACTATGAAAACTTATAAGCCAGCTTGGAATCGTTGGTGTGAATGGGCGCGGAGAAAAGGTGTTGCCGTTACTAACCCCTCGGGGTCGGATTTAGGAAGATTTATTATCGACTTGCATCTTATCTATAAAATGTCGTACAAATCTATATTACTACACAAGTCTGTAGTATCTACTATGTGTAACACTCGCTCATCACATCTTAGTTCAGAAAGTGTAGTTAAACATGCACTGAAAGCCGTAGCACTGCAAAACCCAAAAGTAGCCAAATCTCCAATATGGGATATAGACATAGTGATATCTTTTATATCTAAGTCAAATACACAAACAAGCAGTTTATACGAAGCGTCAAAATATACAGCAACCTTGCTTTTGCTATGTTCTGGTAGAAGGGTCCACGACCTCACCTTGTTACGAATTGATGCAGATCACTGTGTGACACTAGAAGATTCTATAATATTCTGGCCCGAGTTTGGATCCAAAACCGATTCTTACGATTACAGACAATCTGGATGGAAACTGTTAATGAACAAAGATAACCCAGATCCTGTAACTTGGATTAAAAAAGTGCCTAAAGTCTAAAGTGCCTAAAACTCTATCTGCCGAAAGGCGACAAGGAACTGACATCAAAAACCTATTCATAAGTACATGTGGTGCACCAAAAGCTGCATCCAAGACCAACATAGGCACGTGGGTGAAATCTGTCCTGACTGATTCGGGAATAACAGCTACTCCCGGTAGTGTCAGATCTGCTGTCGCATCAAAAAACTGGATCGATAATTCTCCCCTCGACGAAATACTGACCAGAGGTAACTGGCGATCACACAACACGTTTGCAAAATATTACCGAAGGCAAGTTTTGACATCTCAACCTAACCCAATATCAAGACTGTTTGATTCCATATAAATATTAATAATATACAAATTGAGTACTTATATCATTTATGATAAAACTCGTGATTTGATCGATTGATAACTCATGATTTGTACATTACATAGTTATTTTTTGTTAATTATATAGTAGTATATATAATACAAATAATTTTCATAATTAAACTTACTTTAATGTTTAAAGGCGAAAGATTGGCCATTGCAATTGCCGGCTCTGATTTACCTACTTATACTTATTCGGATTTTTAATGTCTTTATCATAAGCATATTTATAATGTTCTAAGCGTCTAAGCGATAAGTAATAATGAATAAATTCCGAATATTTATTATTATTGTAAAGTTTACAAATAAAGTCACATAAATTAATAATCAAACAACTTTTATTAAATCCCATAAATGTGAAAGATACAGTCTTTCTGCAGGTGCTTCATTTAAGTATGTTTATGTCTTGTTCTTGCACAAACAATATTCTAACTATATTCTTTACCGCAACACATCATAATAGGTACGCTGCACCCCTACAATAGGTGTATCTAAGTCACATTGACGACCCAGTCCGCCAGGCGATAATAAACAAATCTCATTATGTTTAGGCTTCGAATCAGCTACAGGTTTTAATAGACGTGTTTTACCTACCAATAAAACACATATTAAAACACTTACCTGATTCGAAGCCTAAAAATTAGCGCTGCCTGGCGCTAAGGAAATGAGTCAATGAGCAAGATTCGTCAAGTTACCAAAAATCAAAACTAAAACTTGACTAAACTGCCTAGCGGATGTGACGTCAGAGATGGCGGAAGTCCACCACAGAGCAAAAATAAAAGGGGAAAAACGGATGTTACTCTCATTATGTTTAGGCTTCGAATCAGGTAAGTGTTTTAATATGTGTTTTATTGGTAGGTAAAACACGTCTATTATTATCATTTATTTTCATGCATTATTGTTCTAACTTTTGTCATTTTATTTTCACTGTTTCGTTAATCCAATGGTTAGCATAAAAAGTATTTAACTTGTTCAATATTATACTAGTAAATAGCACTATAAATTCTGCTTCTTTGATCTAGTGGCATCATCAAATCCTGGTTTCCTTATAACCAGGCAACCCTTGCTGTTCATCATCATCAAAAAAAAAATCAGAATCAGTTCATAAACAATGAAAAATAATACAATTATGCTCCAAATAAAAAACCTCCTTTGTTGAAGTCAGATAAAATCATTTTATTCGTAATATATACGACTAAATAATGAACTGAATCCAAATAATATATTCTTTAAATAAGAAATAAGCTATAAGATATCTTCTGAAGCGATAACAATATGATTTGAGAACCATCCAAAATGTATCATGGAATTATTTATGGGACATCATCGACGTCGCTATCTCCCATAAGCTGGCAACATCACATTAATAATACAGCAGGCCTTTATCGAGAATTGCCGATACTTTGCCCTGATTGGGGTTCATTTTGGGTTTTGGAAGACGGATTTAGCTACTTACGTCTTAAGTACAGATAGAAGATAATTATTATTTATTTACGTTGCATGTGAAAACTTATAAGATTACTAGCTGACCCGGCAAACGTTGTTTTGCATTAAAAATAAAAAAAAATTAAATGAAAATTAGATAATAGCCGATTCTCAGACCAGCTGAATACGCATACAAAATTTGGTAAAAAGGTAAAGTCGTTTTGGAGGAGTACGGTAACTAACATTGTGACAGGGATATTTTATAATTATATTAGATAAATATCATTGCTCTTTACTGTAAAAATTAATAGAAAAATCTAGGCTTAACCATGTTTTCACATTACTAACTAGCTATGCCCCGCGATGTCATCCCTGTAGATTTGGTTGAATGTTGGGATAATCAGTAGATCATGACCAGACTATAATTTTATCTAGATCTGTTTTGCCGTTGAGCTATCTTAGACTAATAAAAATCGGTCCAGCCGTTTTGGAGTTATAAATGGTGTAACTAACCCAACTTTATTTATATATTTATAGAGATTTAATAATGAGTATCCGTTCCTGTCTAAATCCAAAGATATCTACCACAATATTGCAATAACACAATTCTTCTGATGCGCCTAAACAAGTATCAGTTTAAACTTAAGTTTTAAATAAAAAAATAAGAAAAACCGGGAAACGGGGAAGAAATTGCAACTACGAACAGTATTTTCAAGTTTAACGCGATGACGTCATAAACCGTTCTCACAATTTGAATGCCACAAACAATCAACGCCGTGGTTGGTAGAATAAATTGATTAATAATAAAATTATTACCACAGAATTTGAACAATTCCAACAAAATAATTATTTAAATTATTCATGAAATCAAAAGTCAAAATGAAATAATTCTCGTAGCTATTATAGGATATCTTTATAGGAAGATTATAAAGAACGAATTATTGACATAAACAATTTTCAGCGAACAAAATTAATAAAAATGAAATTCCCTCAAAAAGGCCCTCTGTAAATCCCTTTGTGTATTGAGATGCTGCTAATCGCCTAAAAGCCTTCGAAATCAAAGCATCTGGATCCCTTTAACGGGAATTCATTAAAATCGATCAAGCATTTTTGAGCGCGCTATCTTCAAAAGACGTCAAACATAATCAATTTTACAAATAACTTCCCTCTGAGGCTCCGTACGCCTTTTTCTTTTACACAAAATCTGTGTTCCAACATTTTACTATCAAAAAGTCCTAACAGCATGAACCCGTATATACAATTTAAACTTTATTACATTACAGATAGCATTCAATTTTGTTTAACCACAACTTCGATACTTATTGTACAAAATTTAACGTTACGAAAATATAATAATATCGTGTGAAAGTATTGAACAGCACTCTATTAGTAAACGGTGTAAAGTAATATAGACATTCTGACAGTTATAATAAAGCTTGGATTCCCATGAGACATTTGATAGGGTAAGATATTTTGTACTGGAAAAGTCATTTTCAATACTGTTTCTTACTTATTATCAGCGTAATGTGGCAAAGGGCCAAATCGTTCAATTGAAAAATTGGTTAGTAAAATATGACTAGCTTTGCAACGCGGTATCACTTGCGTGCGAGACCCGGCTGTTTGTGTATAGAGAAACGCGTGTCTACATCGCAAAATGAGTAGGAACTATGCTGAATTTCAAATCAATCGAGTATTTAGTTTTAGGGATCTCTATCGATCTAGATCTGACAACCTCCGTGGCGCAGTGGTATGCGCGGTGGATTTATAAGACGGAGGTCCTGGATTCGATTCCCGGCGGGGCAGATTGAGATTTTTCTTAATTTGTCTTGGTCAGCCTGGTGGGAGGCTTTCGCCGTGGCTAGTTACCACCCTACCGACAAAGACGTACCGCCAAGCGATTTAGCGGTCCGGTACGATGTCGCGTAGAAACCGAAATGGGTGTGGATTTTCGTCCCACTCCTAACAAGTTAGCCCGCTTCCATCTTAGACGGCATCATCACTTAACATCAGGTGTGATAGCAGTCAAGGGCCAACTTGTAATCGAAAAAATTCAGTGTTATATATTCGCTTATTTGTTTATGTAGATATTGTAACAATTCTATTATTGCGAAAATCCTATTCCTTTGGAAATATCGATAAAACATAATATGCAGACGCATTTTTCGTACTAACTAATCATGTGCTATATAATATCATACCATTTTAATACATTCTGTAATATTTATATATAATTTGACTGCGACGAACGAATTCGTCTCTATGTCTCAATGTCTAAGGTACTATAGCTAGAAATAGAAAGAGACAAATTCGAAACTCATACTGTTAGATAAAAAACAGTATTATCGAATGGCGCTACTGGCGCGATTAACACATCATTTTATCCAAACTTTCGCATTAATAAAATATTTTTTGTCATAGGATTGGATTTCTTAAGACGCAATATCCAAAAAGTCTTCCTTAAACTTTTGTTTACTGTGCTAAGTAAATAGTTTTTGTTTACTCCTACCAACTAAGTCCGCTTGTACCTTCGATTGAATAATCACTGATAACCAGGTGTGATAGCAGTCAAGGGCTAAAAAATAACGTCATGAATAAAAAATAACTTAAAAGTGTTCCCAACAGTTCCCAGATTTCTCAATAATTTTGAAAGTGAATTGAAAAACAATTAGTCGAATTATAATTGAGTTGCAAACAATATAAATAGTAGTAGGTAGTTACAAGGAAGTAGTTAGTAGTAGGTAGTTACAAGGTATTAAGAAGTAGTACTAATATCTATAATATTTGTATGCCTAATGTACTATCATCTGCGAAACATCTCAAAAGGCGCAGTGACCTGATTTTCACAATTGACTGATAAACATTTATTATGCCAATGAAGATGATATTGATACTAACTTATCACTGCTATTATAAAATATATAGTTTGTTTATATTGTCCTTAATAATTATAGAATAGATTGTCTGTTCTCGAAATACTGTTTGGCATGGTTTGCACCTAATACTTATTCAAATTCAAAGCCAAATCACCTTCCAATAGTAGAGAATACATTACCAGAATTTAGACAAACAGACAAAGAAACAGAACCTATAGAATTCCATTTTTATTAGAGGCACGTTAACCTAAAAACAATACCATGATGATAGTCCCATAACGTATAATACGTATATACGCCTATGTTATTATTCTCTAGTACATACAGCAAATAATATAAACTTTATTTTCAATGCAGCAATGTGAGCTTAATATTTGTATAAGGTAGCAACTGTATCGGAACGGTGCTTTCACACGAGCGCTGTGTGTGGAAAGTTTGCCTGCGTTTGAACTACGCCAGCTTTGAGAGAACGGCTAGTGTGGATACGACATTATAATACAAATATTTTTTTAGCACACCGCCCGCGACTTTGACTACGATAACATTAGTATATACTTGAACCGTCGTGTCAACCCTTTAGGAGGCGAGTTTTGAAAAATTTATGTGTGCCAAATATTAGCGAAATCTGAGCAGTGGTTTTAGGTGTACGTTAATAGACCAGTAAGTCAGTAATGGTTACCTTTTATAATTACTTAGCCCGGTATGAAAAAAATAAAGTGTTCCAAGTGATGTCTATTATATGTTAGGTAACTATAAGTAACGTTAATTACATTAAATAGGAATGCCCCGGAATTCAAAATACTAAGAACAGCACTTGAAACTGTATTATAATGTTACCTGAAATCGTGTGTCGTTGTTAATAAGTATTTGATAGACGATAACTGATATTGTGATAAAAGAGATCTGTACGTTTCTCTTTATTATCTAGTAGTTAAGAAATTTACTTATTATACAAGTTGTCATAAAATCTAGCTAAATCGTGGTTTCACCCACCTCTATTCCTGTAAAAATATCGAAATAAAAACCAGGCTATAATCTAGTTTTGTGTTAAATTTCATCCAAATTCGTTTGGCCATTCAGTAAAAATATCAATATAGGTTTGAGGTCGCTGTGGAATCATTTTGATTTTACGCTTGTGGTCGTCGAACCTCAGACAAACGAAAATAGTATATATATTAGATATTGAAAAAGCAATGATTCATTTTCATACAGATTGATATTAAATAGAAAACAATCGCCTATACCACAAACCCAGGATTAAAACGTCGAAAGTCAAAATATCTTTATGATTAGTTTGAATTTGAATTTTTAGATTATGTCAAAGTGATGGTAATAGTTAGATATTTGAGGTCAGAAACTAAAAATTAGTTAGAGAGTTCCAAACGTGCCTTGGTCCGAGAAGAGCCCATAACAAACTCAGCCAGATTATATCATTTGAATGAAGGTCCTCGTGATCGAAGGCACATACCACTAGACCAACGAGGAAGTATAACTATACCTCACCACTAAGAATTTACTACCGCCATATCTTGCGGTAGTTATTGAACAAATTCCAATTGAAATATCTCTACTACTACTTAAACCAAATGTTATATTCAAAGTTTATGTTCCAGATCGGCACACCCATGTTGTTCTAACGTGTAGAACGCTTTGTTCTGCGCATGTAAGTTGCATATCTATTTATTTACGTATTTACTTTTCATCGGCGACAGCCATTTTGCTTATCGCGGGATGAGATGTATGTTTGTTTGAATGGATGCTGTGACGCTGCGCTGATTGCAGAGACGGGGAATGTCATGATATATGTCACGTTTAGTTGCATCTCATACTAACCTAGGATCTGCTGCTGTTATAATTATAATTACTAGCTTTTGCCCGCGACTTCGTCCGCGTAATTAGTTATTACGGTAGCCTAATTTTTCTAAGCTTTGAATGTCACATTTATTAATATCTAATCAACTGCCTAAGAAATAGGTCTTAAGCTTTCAAAATGACGATACTTTCATACAACATTTCATCCCCCCTTTAACCCCTTACAACCCTTTTTTCGCAATTAAAAGTAGCCTATGTCCTTTTTCAGGCTCTAGACTTACTGTGTACCAAATTTCATTTAAATCGGTTCAGTAGTTGTAGAATGAAAGCAAGACAGACAGACAGACTGAGTTACTTTCGCATTTATATTATTAGTAAGGATTATTAATTTATACATTACTAGTACAGTATAACTCTTTCTTATGGAATGTAGAGCTTCGATCCGCCGCAGTTTCAAAACAAGCTAGAGGGAAAATCATTTGTGGTTGTCCTTTAATGTGTCGCATTGTCAAATTTCATCTGAACCAAACGTCAAACGAGAGCGCAAATTACGCGACAGAGAGGCATGAGCGGCCTAAGCGTTCGGCTTTTGACGTATGCAATTTTTCATCATTGTTTCCTTATGACGTTTCAAGTATAAAAAGTATCATAACGTAGTTAACTTACTCTAAAATCTTTACTTTCGTTCTTTTAACTATAGAAGCAGGTCAGATACCCGCTTCTATAGTAAAAACACCGAAACAAGTCTTCTTAAAATATTTCTTAAATCGAACGATTGCTTGTCACCCGAGCCATCGTAATACAAAAAAAATATTAGTGATAATTATTGATAGATATTGTATGTTTCAGGACATAATGGTTGACTAGCCACAACCAAGTTTTACCACTGAGCCTAAATTAAGATAATTGGGAATCAAATACAAGTCCATACGACATTATTCGCATAATAAAAGTATGCCAAACTAACAACTCTATTTAGCGTCGGCAATGAAGCCAGATTCATTGTTAAAATCTACCAACCGAAATGGTATGGTTTAAAAAGTACGTTCAATGTATAATCCCATTAGCTTCCATTTAAATAAGAAAAAATATACATAATCCAAACACATTTACGGATTAATCGCGTTTACTAAGTAATCCGGCAATTTTTTACCAAATTCCTTCCCCCCGCCCCCTCCACACATTATTCAAAGAAAAAAAATGCCAATAGAAAGTCGCCCTCCAAAGAGACAATCACTAATTACCGCCGCCGTAAGCCATACAAATCGCGAGAATGTTTACTAATTTGCAAAAAAAAAGTCGCTAGCGTGAATAATAAGGGTTCTATATTTAAGGGGTTCCGTATAAAAATTTCGTTTTTGAATATTAAATAGTTTATTTAATTAAATAGAATCAGAAAATAATTATATGCAACGAAAATTTGTTGTTTGGTTTTCCTGACGAATCCAAGGACAATATTGTACCTACCTGTCTAATTTCTAATATTCATAATAAATAATGATATAAAAGACCCAGGCACAGATTTTCTATTCTTGAGTGATGGTTTTGGATGTAACATTAAAGTGATGGACGCTAAGGTTTTTTTGTTTAAACTAAAGGAACAGAAGTAAAGGTTTCACTGCCAAACCTGAGAGTCCTCAAAACATGGTAATTACAGTATGAAATGGTAAATACTACTACAACAAGGTATTTAATGTACAACTTTAGAAAATATATGTTCAAAATAAATTTAATGAAAAGAAGTTGGGAACAAAAATATTTTTTATACAAATTTTATCAAAGTCCAAGTGTTTAATTTATTAACACTCTTAAGTATTTGTGCACATTATGTGCACAAATACTTAAGTGTAGTTGTAACATAATCAGAATAGTTATTTGATCGTTGAATTCGTTTTTTTTCTGATAATATTTAATTAAGCCAATTAAATTGTTTAAAAAAAATAATTCACATGTAAATGTAATTAACAGAACCTACCAGAGGAACTCTAAAATGTCGGTGAAAAAAAATCGCACTCGCCAAACGAACTTATTTATCCGGCCCGGGATTTAATAAGGATTTTTCAAGGAGCTCAGTTTTCGCCGAAGATTTTTAATTTTTTTTCCCGCCCCGCCTTCGTAAGCTGGACGATATATTTTCGCTTCGCAAATTGAATTAGCACGCGACAAACGCACAGACATCTTGTTCGGGGTTCGGGAACTAGAAGAAACAGCCGATAATGAAGGCGAATGTGCCGACAGTATGTAAAGAATAGTATACACCTACAATACTATACTAAAGTAGAACTCGATTGAGAATGCTTGTCAACAAACAAATTTAAAATGTAGGTAGAAATGAAACACATTTTGTGCCTAATAAATTTAAAATTATGTTTTGTTTTTTTATAAAATTTTATTTAAAAGATACTGAATATATTAATTAGTTTTAAGCTTACTAATCTAATTTATTGACATGAATTCGTAATTAACAAATTAACTAAAAAAATTAGGTGTAAAATGACTTGTGATTTCTAGCTTCATTTTTAATTTGTTTGTTGACAAGCATTCTCAATCGAATTTGACTTTAGTATAGGTAAAATTAAATTTATGCGCTTTGATAATTCTCGTCTTACTTCGGGAATCCGAACTCTTTTAGTTAGATTAGCAACGAAAGCATTTCTTGTAGCAATTTTTATTTTTTTTTTAAAGAAATACGAGAACTGAAAGGTTTTTATTTTACCAAAATGTTTACATGTCCATTTGGTATGTACTCCTTATTGATCGTATGATTAAATCCTTTAAGCTGGGTTTTGCACAAACTTCCTCTGTTGTCAGTATTTTGAAGTTTTGTATCTTTTTCAGTTCTGCCAACAATAGCTAGGTACGTTGTAAATTGTAATACCTCTGCATTCAATTTCAATGGTTTATAGAAATGCAACTATGTTAGAGCTCGTAAAATAGATTATCTTTTAAATTCTTACTTGCGGTTATACAGAAACGAAAAACTTTTCGGAAAAAGATCTGGTAACAATGTATGTAGATATCTATCCAGCTACTAACCCTACACTTTTAAATTAATATTATTACGAAGAAAGGCAAAGACATACTAAATAAATATTTTACTATTCCATAACTAAGCGCAATGTAAGGAAATCAGGAGATTCCTTTTATTTATTTTTCATATTGAATCCCTTTGATACAACTGTGCCAGATAAAAAAAATTATATCAGAAAGCTTCGAACAAAGAGGGCTCACAAAGAACCCTCTAACGTCAAATATTAAATTACTCAATATTTCATACCGATACTAATTTCGCTATCTTAACCCTTTGCCGGCCGCGGAACGACAGAAAATATTGCCGGAAAAAAAATACACCAAAAGAAAAAACGTCCCAAGCTTAATTGACATTCTTTATGAACGTCAGTCTTAGCTCGGGGATATTTTTTAATTAGATATATTTTATGAGCTTTTTTTCGAAAGGGGCACGAATAAAGGGTTAACATTTGTTTGAGCCGGGAGGGGGGGTCAATATTAGCTTTCTTGGTAATCAGGCGGGAAAAAATGGTCGATTAGGCCCCCAGAAGACGTAAATTTAGGATCATTGGTGGAGGCTACGTGCTAGGTGTGACAACCCCTCGCGAATTTTCTTACGTAATGGGGTATGGGGTACCCGGAGCGATTACAAGATATTTTTAAATGCAAATGTAAAGGGTTGGGTGTTATAAAGATCGGATTAGTAATGTTCTTCCTTTTTAGGTGTCTCCATGTAAGTTTTGAGCTTCAAAGTACCTAAATAATAACTGTTGAAAGGAAGTCCCTTCGATCAGCACTGGACGACTATCTGTTAACAACGACGATAACATTGGAAATTTCTAGTTAAATGCAATAAAAAGATAACAAGCCCATTTCCATTAAACTATCTATCTGCAGTATGTCGGCAAATTTCTAAGCCGCATTGTTTGCATTGCTATTTAAAGTTCTCAATAACTACATGGTAAAAATTTCGAAAAATGTAGTTCCTACCTACTTTTAACGCTTTTTCACCTATACTAAAGCCAAACTCGATTGAGAATGCTTGTAAACAAACAAATTCAATATGAAGGTAGAAATCACTAGTCATTTTACAACATTTTTTTTTAATTCTAGTTAATTAATGACGAATTTATGACAATAAATAAGATTAGTATGCTTAAAACAAATGAATATAATCAATATCTTTTAAATATGATTTTTTAAATCAACAAATTATAAATTTTAAATTTATTAGCCATAAAATGTACCATTGTTACCTTCATTTTAAATTTGTTTGTTGACAAGCATTCTCAAACGAGTTTGGCTTTAGTATAGTTGACTATTTTTTAAGGTGTGGGTTATATTAAAAAAAATGTAACACTCGTAACTAGTAATATATTGGGTGAAAAGCGCCTATAAATAATACCAACTATTATTATTATTATTATTTACCAAATATTATTATTAGCACAACTGAACAATAACACGCACGTGGCAGTAGTAATACATCCTTCGATGCAGTAGAAATAGATGGTAGCGCATTCTTGAACGAACACGACTAAAAAAAACCTCTACTACAGTGAATAATAATCCCTAAAACCCTGCCTACTTAAACCTATATGCTTCAATATGACCTAATTAAACTTCAGTGAACGAGATTTCATTTCCTGAAACGAAAATAAGTGAATCGCCTTTGTTTACGCATAACTAACTCATCGAGGGTAAATGACCGATCGGTTCGGTCGCACGCAAGTACTGTTTTAATTAGTGCTAAATCCTTAATATGATTCATCTTAAGGAAAATTATTTTGCACTTTGTATGAGCATTTTTCATGTAAATCATCGGCCTAAATTTCAAAATAATCTTCAGAGACAAAATAACGTAGCCGAACCTCACTCATAATATAGGTCCATAAGACCATAGAAACAAACAATAGCAGAATGTTCCTATGTTACGGTTAAAAGGACGTTTTGCCAAATTCCTGGCCAGTAAATCCTATATATTTTTGAAGACGTCCGTGACTTCTTCAAAACGGATTATGCGTTTACCAGCAATAAGAACAATTAGGTGCATTAAATAATATATAGGTAGACTTGGACAGCAATTTGACTAATTACCAAAACGACTGTTTGAAGCAGAGTTATGGTTTTATAGCAAATATATCACTGACTGGCCGTTGACATCTGTGTCAGTCTTATTTTTTTATACTTTTAAAATTATTTCTAACTATATGTTTTATGTTGTATTTATTTATTTTATTTTATTTTGGTAAAACAGTCATTACAACAACGTGTAACAATAGACAATACATTGCCGAAGATTTGTATATAAAAAAGGAAAAGATATGTTTATATGTGATAACAGTATTAATAAGATAAAATTAGTAATAAATAATACAATATTAGCAGGAAAGAAAAAAAAACAACAATAACGTGTATATTTATACAATGTTCTCGTACCAATATGTTTTAAGAAACACCTAAGGGTATTTCTTCAAATTTAATCAAAATCGTTTCTTTTTAATAATTAAAAAAAATTGCTAATGCTATGCTATGGCAGTTTTGAGTGTAAATCGTCTCACGTGTTCTGTTGCTAAAATCTCTAAAGCGTAATTAACGTATACTTACATCGACGGCCGAGTGGCGCAGTGGGTGACCCTGCATCTGCGTCCCAGGCTGTGGGTTCGATTCAAAATGTTTGTGTGATGAGCATGGATGTTTTCCAGTGTCTGGGTGTTTATCTATATTATATATATAGGTTATAGGTTCGTAATGAAGACATCTATCACCGGAAAGTTAGCTGTATTTTGTGCTCGTACGTAATTTTATGTAGGTATATGGTCCTTGTAACAGTAAGAAAAACCATAGAAATAAAATATAATAATAATTTAGAATTATACTTACAACACTTCGCAAAGCAGGAGCGTAAACAGTCTTTTATATAGAGAGAAAATCCTAGACTACATTGTTTTAATCGTGGATATTAACAAATTAATGCGGATTTCACCGATCGAACACGTCTCGGCTGGGATAAGGAACACCTTCCTTTCTTCTAACGACTGAAATATGGCTGCTGGCAGCAGGAATAAGCATAGCGGTAGTACAGTAACGAAAAGGAAAGTTGCAAAGTTGAAAGAAAATTTCCAAGGTTGATACTAGAAGGCAAGATACCCGGAAAACGTGCACCTGGGAGACAGCTGAAGAAATGGATTGATGATGTAAAGAAGTGGACCAAACTTAGCTACACGAAGCTTAAAACTGTTCGCAGGACCGGAAGAGTTTTCTCCATCTGACTGCCTGATGATGATGATGATGATGATGATGATGATGATGATGATAGTACTTCCCCCGACGATCTCTTATAAATCTATTAGTATTTTATTATACTAACTGGTTCGGTAAACAAATTCAGAATTTTTAAGTAAACATGTTATAGTTAATAGTTCAAGAATATTTGCTAATGACTTCTATTAATAATTGGCCCAATTAACAAAATTAGTTACCTTCACCTTGCGAAATTCCTAAAACGCAGTGCACATAAGTTCTAGGTCAAGATTTACTTTGTTACTACAGATTACAGTTGCCTTGACCTAAAAATTACCAATAAGTGATTAGGAAACGCACTTCCGCTATAAATGCTTGTAAATTGATAATCGTTATCTTTGACGCGATAATAACCTTGAAGGATTAATAGACCACGGTTAAGGGAACGTACTTAACAAAAAGAGGTAACGGGTTCGTCCAATTACTGTATGACTACTGTCTTACCCACCCAGACCCAGTCTTAACCCACTAATCAGAGGGGATACTTAACATTTTAAGGCTAATTATTATGCCCGGAAAAAACTTTCGTTGATATCTTTGTTTTATTTTTGACGGCCTCCGTGGATTTATAAGGTTCTGGTTAAGATTTTCTTAAATGCTCCACCATTTCTTATAGAAGGTAAGATGTTATTAATAAAGAATTTATTTTACTATTAACTTCAAAAACTCAATAAATATATACTAATTTTTCGCAAAGCAATGTCTGCTTTTAATGTAAAACTGAAGAGTTTGCTTTGTTTGACATTGGAGAGCAATCTCCAAGGCACGGGCTGTAACACCACCTACTTGTCAACTCTGGGCTAAAAGTCTTAGTAATTACTAAGTTAGGGAAATTGTGATTACTAAGACTTTAACTCATTATTTCATAGCCTGACCCAAAACAATGTGAAACCGCATAGGCTTATACTCAGTTAAAACCAGGCAGAGAATAATTAGATTTATAATATTTTTTCTAATTTAGGAATCCTATAATTATTCATTCTAACGGAATGCTGGTTGAGACACGTGGGTTTGACACCTTGACATGAATATCATAGACTATGGTAGATTTTGCGCATATTTTTGGGTTCAATGACTTGTGATTATGAGTATCTATATAATAAAGGCAAGTGAATCATACAGCAAAAATAAGTACCTGATTCTTATTGACATGATACCAGCACAAGTTAGGGTATTTTTATGATAACAAAAATTAAAATATATAAATTAATACATGTAATTAAAATATATAAATTAATACAATCCTTGGAAGTAGTGAAATGTTTAGTGCATATAGGAACACAACCTGCAATTTCCTTATCCGTGTGTCGTGTCATATTGAGCTTGCGATTTCATTCAGCAACCGTTTACAATACTGCCCGTGATATGAGGCTTGATAATATTATAAATATGGAATGTTGAGTTAACTATCACTGTTCCAATAGTCGTTTCAGTCATTGGTCTTATTGCGAAAAGCTTAGACCAATATCGTTAGAAGCTTTCGTTGGCTGTTGGATCAAGGATCCACAAGGCATTAGCACAGTAACGGTGCGTATTGTGAGAGAGTTCCTCACTTTGGAGCCCTGACCGTTGCTTTAGCACTCAAAAGCCCCACAAGCGGAGGAGCAGAATTTTTTATATAAATTTTAATGGTGTTTTTATATGTAATTTCAGGGCCTGGTGATTTCGTTAGTCTTCGTTCTTCCGATTAGAAAAGTCTAATGCTGATTAGTGGCGGTAATGACTCTGGGCAAGCTCTGTGAAAAATCAAATAACTCTACTATTTGTACCACTTTAGCTACGTTTAAATTTTGTTAGAATATTTCTAACAAGCTTATTAAAATTACAAAATACAAGCAGAAGGTCAAGTTTAAAAAGGTTATTGAACTGATTGCATAAGGAAAAGCAACACCTGTAGGTATTAGATTTTTATTAACTTGTGTATGGTATTTATACATATGTTGGTCTATTGTTCTGCTTATTTTCATCAAGCCACATTGAAATTTATATTTTAACTATAGGAATACGAGGCTGAATCACGATTTAGATTCATTCTCAATATAGGACGTGTTACTAACATGTTCTTCGAGACATTGGTGTGTTATTTATACTTATAATAGGGGTTAAAGAATGAAACTGCCGTTTTATTGTAACGGGTACTTCGAACTGCAATTAGAAACCATTCGTCACCCTCCATATTCGCGAGACCTTGCACCAACGGACTACCATTTTAAATCGTGATTTGGACAATTTTCTACGTGATAAAAAGTTTTCTTCTCAGGAGGCAGTGCAAAATGCTTACACACAGTTTGTCGAATCTAGATCACCAGAGTTCTATCACAAAGGCATAAATGAGCTTCCTATTAGATGGCAGTAATGAATAGATAATAATGGTAATTATTTTGATTATATAAATATGTTAAATTTAAAAAAAAACGAATTTTTATTTTTCAGTACAAATCGGCAATTTCATACTTTAACCCCTAATATTATAAAGCTAAAGGGTTAGTTTGTTTAAACGCGCTAATCTCAGGAACCACTGCACCGATTTCAATAATTCTTTTAACGTTAAATATATATACGAAATTCTTGAGTATTGGTATACCGTATATTATGTACCTACCACGGCTAAATACGCGGCGGACCACTAGTAAACTTATCAACGACGGTTTTGAAGTAATCCATAATCTTCTCGTTGGTCCAGTCTTTGTGACTGAGAATCCCGAGGCCCTAACTTCGAGCCCTGAAGTCCTGAATCGAGCTACAATATAAATTCTCAACCTTAATTTCGAAGTTAATAGTACTGCACCCTCGTGTCTCGGAAAGTACGTCAAGGCAGTCCCGGTCATGATATCCCGTATTGAAGTAGGGTAATCTCTACATCCCTAATTCTATAAAAGCCTGGCCTTTAGTGGCCGTTAAATTACACTGTAATCAAAATGAATAATTAAAAACTTGGTAGTTATATCTTAAACTTGAACCAGTAAAACACAATTTGCATCAGTTCCGGTATTTGCCAACGCTAAGTGCGTTGGCATTACTCAGTGTCAGAAAACTATGACACGTATTCACCATCCATTCGCTGACAAACAAAATAATCCTTATAAGTATCGATTTACAGACCAAACACAACTATTTTGAGTGCCCTACATAACTATGGCACTGACTCACGGTAGCCAGGTAGAAAGTGACCGTTATTCCGTATGAATCATTTTCAGTTATGATAAAATTCCTAGAATGTTCGGTTTTTTAACAATAAAAGGTAGAGCGGGAAGCATGCAATAAAATTAAGTGCATCGGATTATTAACTAAGTTGTTAAAGTGGCCATGAGATGTATACCTATTGGGTTTTTAAGTGCACATTTTTATTTGGATTTTGGAACTGGAATGTCTTTGTGGTACTCAGGTATTTGTGTTTCAACTTAGAATTAAAAGTAGCTTAAATAACAATGGATACCCAAATAAATTTTATGGTTTTGTTCTACTGATTTTATGGTTTAGCTTGTTTAAACAAGATGCAAAATACTTTATAAAAAATATCGTCTAAATGAAATATTCATTTCATCGAATATTGGTCATTAAAAATATAGTACCTAAATATTTTTACAAAAATATATTTTACTAGCTTTTGCCCGCGACTTCGTCCGCGTGGAATTAGTTATTACGGCAGCCTAATTTTGTCTAGGCTTTGAATGTCATATTTATTAATATGTAATCAACTGCCTAAGAAGTAGGTCTTAAGCTTTCAAAATGACGATACTTTCATACAACATTTCATCCCCCCTTTAACCCCTTACAACCCTTTTTTCGCAATTAAAAGGCATTTATCATATTAGTTAGGATTAGGATGAATGTCATATTTATTAATATCTAATCAACTGCCTAAGAAATAGGTCTTAAGCTTTCAAAATGACGATACTTTCATACAACATTTCATCCCCCCTTTAACCCCTTACAACCCTTTTTTCGCAATTAAAAGTAGCCTATGTCCTTTTTCAGGCTCTAGACTTACTGTGTACCAAATTTCATTTAAATCGGTTCAGTAGTTGTAGAGTGAAAGCAAGGCAGACAGGCAGACAGACAGAGTTACTTTCGCATTTATAATATTAGTTAGGATTACTTAATGGTGACTGATGCAGCAGTATTTGATGATCTTGCCAAGAAGGTAGTATATTCAGTTTTAATACCCACATTGTAGATGGTAGGAAAGCTGGAAGGGTTCATCACATCTTTTGTGCGTTTGAGGCATGAGGAACCAAACCATTTAGAAAGTAAGTGTCCTTGGAATATGGATTGCTCTTCGGATCTCTATAATTCTTTGCAACACTAAATGACAGAATGGCGAAAGTAAACTTTTATACCTACTCGTATATTGGTGTGTAACATTTTGTTTTTGTACACTCGTACAAAATAATTGTTTGTGTCGTTAAATGTATTTATAAGTTACATTTAAAACAACATACGTGCCTTCAAATGATAATAAAACAGAAGGCAGAATAGCAACTTCAATAGTGCGTTGTTGCAATGCGGAAGTTAAATATCTTTTGTATGTAATACTTTATTGTTTTTCCTTGAGCACGTTTCACACATACCAAACCGTGCGATCAAATTATAATGCAGCGAATTCCTCTGGCCAATGTTTCTTAGAAAGAACGCCTCAAGCTAAGCCTTTTGACTTTCTTATTCTCTTATTCAGCAGATATGTGATCACTACCGTAAGTTAACCTTCATAACAAGATAATATTAAAAATTTTGGAAACTCATGAGTATTGTCATGAATTTTGGTAGTACACTTTTTGCTAGAACTTCTTGAAATTTGTCGATTTTAAGGTATTTAATTTTTATACCAAAATGTAATAAGCTGCCAGCTTTATCCGTGACGCGTTTAAAGTAAGACTGTGTGTTAGTAAGGGCTTTTTGGCAAATTTGTGTAGATTCTAGAGCCTTCCAATGTATTGCAGTAAAAGCAAGTAATGTCAATACGTTACTATAGTTTACTCACGCTTTTATCCCCACGCCCTGCAACATCAAAATCCAAAAAGAAAAATCATACCAAATGATAAAAAATAGCAATTAAGGGTGATTGCATTTTAGCAATAAATACTCTAAGAGATTGTAAAACCGATGCCCGTATAAAAACATTTCAAAGCGAATGTAGGCGCATGTGTCCCCTATTGATATTATAAATACCTTATAGCTTATCAGTTACTAAGTGTCCTTGTAAATTGGTTAACAATACAAACAACAAACGCCGCCGCACCGTCTGTCAGTCCTACAGACCCATATACCACTTCTCTTATTTACGAGAAGTCGGTTATCAATTCTTTGCGGTACCGTAACTGATAAGGTTATCAATAAAATATAGCGTAGTAACCTACTGTGCAAGATAAAATCAACCTTAGTGGTTTTAAATTAAAGTTTAAGGTTATTTTTTGACATTGACTTATAAATCATCATCGACCTATTTAATGATTTATTGCCATGCAAAGTGTTTATGAAGTAAAACATTCAGCTTAGGCTAAAATTTAATTTAATTATTAATGATATATTTTGATTCTTTCCTTAATCTTAATTTAATTTTTAAAAAGAGCTTACATGAAAACTTCCAATTTTGAAACATTTCCCTCAACAATATAATGAAGTAGGTAAGTATTAGTAAGTCCATTCTATTCATGTAGGTTTCATAAAGCGACAGCACAAAAAATCAAAATGGCGGCTGGTCATAGTCTCATACAAAATATTTCGAACTTTCATGCCTTAAACGTCAAACCTCTCTAACTCAGTTAATTCCGACGGAGGTGTAAAAATCTAGAGAGGGACATTTTTTATGTAAAATTCTAAGCTCTACAATTTTCATTTGAAAAATTTTCGTTCAACTCTTACCATTATCAGGTAATAACACAAAAACACATTATTTTTTTTAACCCTTGTCGGTAAATGCATACAGTAACACATTAACACACACTATTTTAGTTTCCTTAAAACTACTATATGTATATTCCATATACTTAGTTGTAAGTATCTAAAATTGTGATTTCAGACTTAATTTTAACGGATTAAGATGACAGGAAGTGACTTAATTTTATACCAAGTTAGGATTTCACTAATGACGCTAGTAAGTATAATAATGTGATAAGGAAACTATTGTTATATTGATTAGATAAAGCGTTTATGACATAGCCGTAAACAGAAAAAAGAAATAACTTCTTGGTTTATCTAAACATTATCGATGATAAACAAGATAACAATAATTACATTTATTCATTAAACAATCTCTCATTTCTATACAGTGCAATAGGTGTGTTTCCACCTGACGAGGAGCTGCAACGAAATCTGTGCCACCCGAGCTTTCTACTTTAAAGACGTTACCTAAACTTGGATGGCACCGACTTTATAAATATGGTTAAGTAAATTAAATTAAATGAACTAAATGACGCATTTTCTTTTTACTTTTTAGTGCTTTTTGAAGTGGGTTTTATTTTTTATTATTGATTATATGGTAATAAGAAACTTCAATTTATCATTTTTCTCAGACTTCAGGTATACACTGACCCTAAGCAATGTTATCAAAGCAAAAGCGCATTACATTAATGGCATTGAAGTAAAATCAAAAATTTATCACATTTCATCACTATTCAGGGATTTTAATTTTCAACTTTATTTCAAGGATAGCTACAATATTAATAATTTGACCGGCCACCACCGACCTTAAACAGTTTGAAAAGATAGGTCAGAGCAGATTTTGAATTAGCTATCTAATTTTCTCGCTTGTCTTGGTTGTCACAGTAACCAGAGTGGCAAAAGGCAGGGCGCGTGGTTCGACAGCTGACGAACTTTAGGGGCGCAAGGTGCTAGGATGGTGACACCGCACCAGAAACCCCCTCAGTAGATAGACCGACGACATTAAAATTATCGTTAGATGCGCGCTGGTCACAGGCGGCTCAAGTACGTTTTGTTTTTAAATCCAAACTTAAAAGGAAGGAATACTAATACACTGCTGGCGTTTTAAGGAATACTTAAAAGACCAGCAATGGATCTCTATTGGCTGTTATGATGATGATATGTTATTACCTCATTTTCTCGCTTGTCTAGCAGGTAAATAGTACTAACAACTACCTATGTGTTTTACACTGCTGGCGTTTTAAGGAATACTTAAAAGACCAGCAATGGATCTCTATTGGCTGTTATGATGATGATATGTTATTACCTCATTTTCTCGCTTGTCTAGCAGGTAAATAGTACTAACAACTACCTATGTGTTTTACACTGCTGGCGTTTTAAGGAATACTTAAAAGACCAGCAATGGATCTCTATTGGCTGTTATGATGATGATATGTTATTACCTCATTTTCTCGCTTGTCTAGCAGGTAAATAGTACTAACAACTACCTATGTGTTTATCAAGCAATTATGTGGTCAACAAGTTGTAAACGACCACTCTACGTCTGTTATTGTTGGAGTTGATAGTCGCTAATCACATATTATAAATGCTAATTTGCTTATTAGGGGAATACCTGAAACTTTAACTTGGAAAATGCAAATAAGCTTTTATAATTTATATCTAATCTATATATATAAGAGATTCCCACCTATATATTGACTCATTACGATATTTCTGGAACCATAAGGCGTAGCGACTTGAAATTTGGTAGGAATATTCCTTTCGCCGAGTAGAGGTCAGCTAAGAATTGATTTTACGAAATTTCACTCTTAAGGGCGGTTGCGGGGACTGCTAGTAATTAAATATTTTACTTAAATGTATTTTTATTTGACACTTCAATATATTAAGACAATACAATGTACTTATCTATAGCAACTATTCTTACAAAAATTCAAAGTAAGCCAACAGGGAAGTTGATGGTATATCTAATATCATCAAGCTTTCGAGCTCATTAAGCTCTTGGTCCTTATCATTGTCATAACACCTGATACTGATTGTTAGTAATATAAAACACTATCCTGAGCCTGCGCATGTAAATTGGAGCAACGTGGTGAGTTCTTTTGAGTCGGAGTAAAGCCTTATTAGGTCGATAGTACATGTATAACATCACGCCTATAGTAGAGGAAGAGACTACAGCCTTCTATTTGCTACGGTCCTTGCATACTTCTTGAGCTTCTTCCATTCTTATTAATCCTTTCTACAAGTCCGTCAGTTTAGGGTATACTTGACCTGGCCATACTTTAAATTAATGTCCTGAATTCGAGATAGGAACATTAGCCTTTCTCTATACTCCTACGAAACATACCGTCTGACATTTAATGTCATTCAATCTGATATTGATATTTAACTTAATTGATAACGTTAATCAATATTATCGTTCTTTGTCTTTAATACGCTGTTGTTTCTGCGAATTTGTTATTATACTCCTATATGCGTATGTGACAAATAAATAACAAGCTAAAATAGATCAAAAGCTAAACTTTACTCAATGTTGGATCATTATCATCATTATCAGCCTATTAACGGCCCACTACAGGGCCAGGCCTCCCTCCTTATAGGAGAGGGGATATGGAGCGTACACCCACCACGCTGCTCCAATGAGGGTTGGCGGGCTTAGGGTGATAATGTTTCATTTATTAACGATCACTATCAGATGTTGATGATAGTGACCGGGACTGACAGCTTAACGTGCTCTTCGAGGCACGGGGGTGTAACACCACCAACTTCCAAACTTCGGGCTTGGAATGTATTGAACATTTCATAGAAGAATGAAAAAGCTTAGAATTATTCCATGACCTGACCCAGGAATCGAACCCAGGACCTCGTGATCGAAGCCACATAAGCTAACCACTAGACCAACGAGGCAGTCAAAGGCAAAGTTGGAAAAATAATTACAAATGTAAAACGAGAGCATTGAGGAGTATGTGCGGTTTCAAACTGTGTGACAGAGTTAAAAATAGTATGATAAGAGAAAAGTGTGGTGTAAAAGAAGATGTAGTGACCAAAATTGAGAAAGGGTTGCTTAGATGGTTTGGACATGTAGAGAGAATGGATGAAAGAAGATTAACAAAAGAGATTTACGAGGCGAAGTTGAATGGCAATGTTGGAGGGAGAAGGCCTTGGCGAATGTTGTGACCAAATTCAGGACATTTTAAATAATGGCCAGGTCAAGAGTACCCTAAACCGACGAACTTGTATGAAAGGATTAATGAGAGTGGAAGAAGCTAAGGAAGTATGACAGGATCGTGGCCGTGGAGGGATGTGGTCTCTGCCTACGCGTACGGGAATAAGGCGTGATGTTATGTATGTATAAATCAATACTGCAAGAAACTCGCCTCATCATCATCATTATCAGCCTATTACGGCCCACTACAGGTCCAGGCCTCCCTCCTTATAGGAGAGGGGATGTGGAGCGTACACCCACCAGGCTGCTCCAATAGCTACTATCGCGGGCCTTGAGCGTAGGGACTGAATTCAGAAATTCCGTAAC
Source organism: Mycalesis mineus (assembly GCA_034621355.1). Lineage (NCBI taxonomy): Eukaryota > Metazoa > Arthropoda > Insecta > Lepidoptera > Nymphalidae > Mycalesis > Mycalesis mineus. The sequence goes on from CM067888.1 coordinate 7,005,545, forward strand.
GAAAAAACCTAACACCTATCAAAAACATAATATAAAAAGTATAATTTCGGCGCCGACGTCATTGGGAGCGTGGCCTAGCGGTAAAGCGCTCTAAGTGACTGGATTTCGGATCGGATTGTCAGAGAAACGCGGTTTCGAATCCCGTCGGTTCCGCAATTTTTTTGTTATACCAGAACTTTTAATGACTTTTTGAAATATCACGCTAGTAAAAAAATGACTTTTTGAAATATCACGCTTGTAAAAAAAAAATACTTGGATATATCACGCTTGAAAAAAAAATTGCGGAACTGACGGGATTCGAACCCGCGTCTTTCTGGCAATCCGGGCACTTAAAGCGCCTTACCACTCGGCCACGGTCCCGATGACGTCGGTAGGTAAACATACGTTGATAAAAAATGCTATGCAATAGCTTTACCGCGGCAGTCTCCGAGTGCCACACATCTTTTTTTAAATCTTTATATAAAGAGATTTTTTGTTGGGAGAATATGCCTCTCTGTATATATGCAGATAGATAGTATGAACAAAATATGATACTAAGCTAACAACAAATATTATGTTTTCCTTAGATAGCAACAATATGGTTGTGGTTGTTGAGTGATAGTCCATCGGAAAATTATAACTCTTATTTATATGTTAGTTAGTACTAACAAGAGTTATATAATTATATAAGATAAATCCTTTATACATTTAATTGTAAGTACACATAAGTAATTACATAATAAATATAAAAGTCATATAGATTAAAGTTGGTTAATAAACCGGTTTACAAATACAAGAATACAAGAAGAAGACGAAACCAGGTGAGTGAGATATATCAATAATAAATAAAAATACGGATAAGTAAAGATAATTCAAAGTAATAAAATTGTAAAAGCTTGAACAAACAGAAAGTATTTTTAATCTGTAACGTGGACTCGTCTCCCGCGTTGATATAATAAAAACAAAAATAAAACTTACGAAACAAAGGAGTTTTCAAGGGAAATCCAGTTAAATAACAGAAACACTGGCACAAAACTTAAGCAACTGAATTAAAAAAAATAAAATTAACATCAAAACATAACATTCTATTAATTTTGTATATTTGAATTTGGAATCGAATGCCACCAGTTTTCAATGTAACGTACGGTTCGCAACTGAATGGACTGACCATTTGGCACACATTGACAGAACGACTTACGTTGATACAGCACCATGGCCACGTAACGATTAATAATGAGCCTTAATTACTTCGTAATAAGGTCGTGTTTAAACAGGTGTGAGTAATAAGAACTCTGTCATAGTTAACGGTAAGAGTATTGAGGTCAATGACGTCTTTTTTTCTTTGATAGTGATAAAACAGCAGATTTTGCGGAATTGAAACTTGTTGGTTTAGTGAAAGAGAAAGGCATTCAGCTACGTCACTATTTTTGGCAACGATGTGCTGTCTGTGGTATTCCCAACTTTTACCATAGTCCATAATGCTGTGCACAGATTCAAATGAATCCTTGAATATCTGTGTCATACAATTCTCAAAAAATTTGTACTTGTGGATTATTATTAACTAATTCGGTGGACTTCATACTACTTATTAAATGGCATAAGTAGATCTTAAAAATCACCATCCTTACTTATAAAGGCAAAAGTTTGTATGTTTGTCACACTTCACGTCAAAAACTACTTGGGTTTTGATGAAACTTTGCTATAATATAGCTTAGGTACATATCAGAATAATACAGAGGCCACATTTTATCCCAAAATTCCCACGGGAGCGAGAACTACGCGGGTGAAACCGCGGGTGTCCTCTAGTATAAAAAAAATGTGTGCGTGTACTATCGTACACTCGTAAGAAGTGAAACTTTTTTATGACGTTATTTTTCAAAAAATAATTTACTATATGCAACTTTACAGAAATTGGTTAAATAAAGTTAAATTAGATAAAGTTTAATAAAAGGCTTTTATTATCATAGACATAAATACAAATTTTACAATTATTTCATTTTAGCTTATTACTACAAAGATTATTATTGAATTTCATTAATTGTAATAGAATTATTACTATCATTGATATCGTAATTACTTACTTTTTTTAGAAATTCACTGGAATTAGAATTAAAATAAACCCTTTGATTTTGCTGATCACTTCAATATAACATATATATATATTTATCACGTCACTTCCATAAGTCAAATATGGCGCGTAACGGAAAAATGTGACGCGTAACGAAAAAATGTTACACTAAATTTGTTTCCAACCCCGATAAAGAAGTTTCACTTCAATAAAATTTGTAATTTTTCAGGTTTTTATGTCCCTATGTATATAAACACTTAGCAATGTGACAATTTAATATTGACCACAAATATTAATCAAACGTATTGTTAAATGTAGAGCCGTTCTAGGAATAGATACGTCTGCTGATGAGTTGTGCATCTATTTAGTTTCACCATCGCTATCAAAAGGTATAGTTTTTTATCAGAGATCTTACTACCACAGTTGCATCCTGCAACTGATCTCTCATTTTGTTCTTTTATTTGTTTCAAAGAATTCACCCGTAATGCAGCAAAGGAAGTTAAAATAAAACTATTTTTTAATTATACAACTTTATTTTAAATATTTACTCGTAAACAAAATACTATAAACAAACCAGAACGTCTGCTTCGGAAGAGAGAAAATTTAGGGCTACAGATAAAAACAAGAAAATGACCACAGACAATAAAAAAATATTAAATACAGTGTGTCGATTCTTGAAAAAATCATTGTACGAACATCTCGTTTACATCCATAGTTTACATCACGTCGAACAACTCACCTTCAGTTCTACTGTCAGTTGAATATGACAAAATGTCATTGGAGAATACAGATTTCTCAAAACTGACGCTTTTTTTTTCAAGAATCGACATACTGATTCCTCCGTTTTTATATTGTCTATCTAACTAACATAGAGTTCTGCGTATTGTGTCCTATGTTTTGAGTTCTGAAATGTGCGTTCCGTTTACAATTATATATCCTTGCCTTTAGCAACAGTTAGATTGAAAAAGTAAAGATAGATTTAAAAAACTTTTTTAGTTTTAATTTAAGTTATATTAAGCTATCCTAGTTTTGATCTGGTTTTTGTCAGTTTTTCCTTTCACCCGTTTGGCAATGAATTCGCCAATTTTCGGTGGAGTTGGCTCTGGCGCAGGATTTTGGGGCTGTGGTAACGGAGGAAGCAGGTTTGATGCTGGTTGAAACACCTTCGCTTCGTTCGATGGACTGGCTGAAAAAAAATAACGAAACTGAATATTTGAATTTAAAAAAAATATAGAAACTACGTCATTGTCAATTTCATAAATCGTGAACGTGACTTTGAAAATATAACGAATTGACAAAATCGTAATTAACGATGTTATGTCACATAAATGTATTAGAAAATGCCTTACTAATATTATATGGGCGAAAGTTTATAGGACGGATAGATGGATCTCTTTCACGTAAAAACTACTAAATGGATTTTCATGATACTTCACAATAATATAGTTTACTTATCAGAATAACACATATGCCACATTTTATACCGGAATTCCAACGGGCACCAGAACTACGCGGATAAAACTGCAAGCGTCTATTAGTACTAGCTAATAAACTGTCTTGATTATGTCAGATTTCAAGCAAAAACCGCATCGCTATCAATCCATTTGTTTAGAAACTATATTGAACCAACAAGGAACAGCAAACTTAAATAAAATTATTATTATAAAAACAAAAAACCCGACTGCTTAGAAGTTATGAACTGAAAAGAGAAAAACAAGGATTACGATATTTGTATAAAATTCTAAATATTTTATGGAGATGCAAGCGGGGACAAAATACTTTATTTCTGCGGGGAAAGAAAGATCTACCAAAACTACGTTTGTCCCCGCCTGCAGCACCATTTAGAATTTTATGTAGATATAGTGATCCTTGTTTTTCTCTTTTCAGTTCATAACTTCTTAGCAGTCAGGTTTTTTTTTATAATAATAATTTTATTTGAGACTTTTTAGTTTTAGCTTATGATATAGAAATGAGACTGTACGCTTGGTACACTTTTTGCCATTTTTTGTTAAAACGGCAATATAAACATGATATGATATTTATATTTTTGAAATGGTCTTTTTACGACCTTTCATTTGACACCCATATTGCTAAGATAAAAGAAAGAAATACACACGTCCCCCCTTTTTCTCCCCATTTACAGCCGCCATTTTGAAAATTTATATAGCCTATGTCACTACCACTATTTTGACAAATTCAACGACACCTCACATGTCAAAATCCGTTCAGCCGTTTAGACTGTAGCGCGTGCCGAAGAAATGGACATACATACATACATACGCTCGAAAAACATAACCCTCCTTCTGACGCAGTCTGCCTCCAGCCAGACCGAGACAAATTAAGAAAAATCTCCGGTTCTCCGTCTTCTAAATCCACCACACATACTAATGCGCCACGGAGGTCGTCAAAATAAAATATAAAAAAAATACTTACGGATGACTGCTTTGCGCATTTTGATTACAATAGGTAATATTGCAATTTTAATACGTTATTTATGTACCACGTATCTCGTTACACAACAAGTTACCGCCTACCAATTGAATTAACTTATCTTAATATTTCCTGTGTTCACAGATTATTTAATAATAAATGCATTTTTATGTATACGTTAGCACTACTGCTTTGAAAGTGTTAGACTGCCTGACAATAAGCTGTGTAGCGATGTGATAAGCCCACAGGAGTGTTGTTCTGGGAATAACCTCTGCTGACTAACTACTGATACTATTGAAAATAATATTTTGCGGTACAAAATAAACATTATATCGGCCTCCGTGGCACAGTGGTATGCGTAATGGATTTTTTTTATCCTCTACAAGTTGGCCCTTGACTGCTATCACACCTGATGTTAAGTGATGATGCAGTCTAAGATGGAAGACGAAAACCCACGCCCCTTTCGGTTTCTACACGACATCGTACCGGAACGCTAAATTGTTTGGCGATACGTCTTTCTCCGTAGCGTGGTAACTAGCCACGGCGAAAGCCTCCCACCAGCCAGACAAAGACAAATTAAGAAAAATCTCAATCTGCCCCGCCGGGAATCGAACCCAGGACCTCCGTCTTATAAAGCCACCGCGCATACCACTGCGCCACGGAGGTCGTGAGAATCGTGGATTTATAAGATGGAGGTCCTGGAGTCGATTTCCAGATGGGCCGATTAAGATTTTCTAAATTGGTCCTAGTCTGGCTAATGGGAAGCTTCGGCCGTGCCTAGTTACCACCTTACCGACAAAGACGTACCGCCAAGCGATTTAGTGTTCCGTTACGATGTCGTACAGAAACCGAAAGAGGTGCGGATTTTATCCTACCCCTCAATCAGCACTTCCCATCCGGTGTGCTTGCAGGAAGGGCTAGCTCGTAATGCATAAGAAAACGTACAAACATTTATAATTTACTAGTGGACGCCCGTGACTGTGTCCAAGAAAATAGTGTACATTTCAAGAACACAAAAAATATATTGTATGTGTCCGCTTTATTGGATAGAATGCGTAGTTATACAAATTTTGGTAGCCTTAGAGGAATAATCCTTATGTACCTTAAAATATATATATATATATTTAGTATAAAAGTTATATACTAAAACCTCTAAAAGAAATTACTCTATCTACAGATGAACAACGCATGGAAAGCCATTCAATGTATTTTATATCTGGGGATTAGGAATAAACTAATATAATATGCAAGTCACTTGAAATTTCATTGTAAAAATGAATGATGTCAACTATGAGAATGTCATCAGAAATGAGTAGATAAAATTAATGTTTTTTGTTTTATCGACTACAAGTTGGCCCTTGACTGCTGTCGCACCTGATGTTAAGTGATGATGCAATCAAAGATGGAAGCGGGCTAACTTGTTAGGAGTAGGATGAACACCTTACAAAAATCCAAAAGGAAATACATAAAAATCTGAAGTATGTACTAGGTAGGACAAATCTCGAAAAGTTTAACATTTACTTTAGAAAGGAGATTGATGGGAAAATAATAGATGAGGCCCAATGCGAAAGAGCTATAGATGAAGCATATAAAAAAAGTACACCGAAAGTTAAATGTGATGATAATTATAAACTACCATATTGGTGGGATGAACACATTCGAGAAAAAATTAAAGAGACCAGGCGTAAAAGACGCAAATTCCAAAAATGTAAAGAATTAAATGAAAGAGAAAATCTGAAACAAGAGTATAAGCTCTCTAAATTAGAGCTAAAAAAGTCTATAGCAACAGCAAAGGCTAAGGCATGGGAAGCCTTATGCAAAAGCCTTGAAGCTGACGTATTCGGGGATGCATACAAAATAGTAAAATGGCAAATGCAAATACCAAATCCAAAAACAAGTCTATCGTTAGATCAAAAATTAGCTATTTTTAAAAGCCTGTTCATTACGTCCTCACCCATGCGTGAGTTATATAAAGAAGCGATAGGAGATATGGATTTCGAAAGTGTTGCTTTTAAGCGGGAGGAAATAATAGATTGTGGCAAAAATATTAAAATTAAAAAGGCCGCCGGCCCGGACGCAATTCCGCCTGAGGTCATAAAGTCTGCTGTAGGCAATAACTTGGAATACTTTACAAGTCTTTTAATAATTTGCTAAAACAGGGCAAATTTCCTGACAACTGGAAAACAGCCAAATTGGTTCTGATTGACAAGCCAAAAAAATCACATGAAGAACTAACAAAGTACAGGCCAATTTGTTTGCTGAACGTTATTGCAAAGACTTATGAAAGACTTATAAATATCCGACTGACACAGGAGATTGAAAAATGCGGAGGACTGCATAACAACCAGTATGGCTTTCGATCTGGCAAAACAACTGTAAACGCGATAGAAGAGGAAGTTCGAGAAGCAACTAACGCTAAACTAAAAGGCCACTGGAATTCCCTCATCTTGGTCGATGTTCGGAACGCTTTTAACACTGCAACTTGGTCGATTATTATTGACAAGCTAAAGGCCCGGAACATCAACAAATACATCACAAATGTAATTGTAGATTATTTCTCAAACCGCTACATACAAATAAACTGCAATGCGAGGCCTAAAGTTACTGGTGGAGTACCACAAGGATCAGTTCTAGGTCCAACCTTGTGGAACGTCCTCTACGACGACGTAATGGATATTGACGTCCCAGAAGGAGTCAAACTTGTTTGCTATGCTGACGACTTGGCGATCTCCGTTACTGCAATAGATATGCATGAACTTGTCTTCAAAGCTAACGAGTCACTACATGCAATAGATCTGTGGATGCGCAAAAATAAGTTAGAACTTGCACCAGAAAAAAACAGTAGCAGTCGTATTCAATAGGACAAGAAAAAATCACGCCATAAAACTTGACTGTGGGGGAGTGACGATAACACCTTCGCTTAGCGCAACATACCTAGGAGTAAAGCTGGACTGGGGACTAAATTTTGGCCCGCACTTAAGAACTGTCTGCGGGAAAGCCTCTAATACCGCAAGAGCCCTCTGCAAACTGCTTCTTAATACTAAAGGTCCAAGTTCTGCCAAAAGAAGGACGCTAGCCACGGCTACGCAGTCAATAATTCTATATGCAGCACCTATTTGGGAGCCGGCTATGAAACATGCAGCACATAGAAAAGTAGTTTTTAAAGCGCAACGTATACTAGCGCTCCGAATCTGCTCCGCCTACAAGACCGTGTCCACTGATGCAGCACTGGTTTTGGCTAACTTAACACCCATCCACCTTTTAGCTGCTGAAAGATCAAAGGCCAGAATAAAAAATAACTCAGAATCCTTAGTAACATACAAGAAGGACATGCTCACGATATAGCAAAATGAGTGGAATACGACCACCAAAGGTCGATGGACATACAGTCTCATTCCTGTTCTGGAGAAATGGATAAACAGACGGCATGGCAGAATGACTTTCCGATTGACACAGTGCTTTACAGGAGACGGAGTCTTTATGAGCTATCTGGCGGATATTGGCAAAAGACCAGATGGGAAATGCATGTATTGTAGCGAAATTGATGACGCCAGGCATACCATCTTTTGCTGTGTTAAATGGGAAAACGATAGGCGACAACTTTGCGCTCAGGTTGGGGACATATCTGTGGGAAACTTAGTACCTATTATGCTACAATCTGAAAACAGGTGGAATATCATTGCAAGATTCCTTGAAGGAATTATGAAAAAAAAGGAGATGGAGGAAATGAAGAGAAAGGAAATGAGATAAGAGGAAAAGGCAAACTGTTACCGTGTTATAGGCTGGAGGGCGGGTACACGACTAACAAGGTGACAGGAGGGGTTTTAGCCGGTAAGAGTCCGGCACAACCCTTTAGGGTGTCCATGAGGATTTCCCGTCCTGAAGTTAAAAAAAAAAAAAAAGGAGTAGGATGAAATCCACACCCCTATCGGTTTCTACACGACATCGTACCGGAACGCTAAATCGCTTGGCGGTACGTCTTTGTCGGTAGGGTGGTAACTAGCCACGGCGATAGCCTCCCACCAGCCAGACCAAGACAAATTAAGAAAAATCTCAATCTGCCCCGCCGGGAATTGTACCCAGGACCTCCTTCTTATAAATCCACCGCGCATACCACTGCGCCACGGAGGTCGTCGATGTAAAAGAAGCAATGCTACTGACAGTATGTATGCAAACCAAAACATCATGCGCGAGAGAGAAATCCCGGGGTAGTTCCCGGGACACGTGACCCGGGTGTAAACATAAAAATGTGTTTATAGAGTTTCAGCTTTTGATACTGTCGCTTAAGTTCTAATATTATCTATAGAAAGAGTGTCCTCCAATGCATACCCAAGAGTGCGAGAATACTCCAGCGACTAAAGAAAAAATTTTTAACAAAAAATAGAACCGACTCAAAACGCCCTAAAAAGTAAAAAATAACTGTGTCATTTAGTTGCTATAATTTACTTCAGCATATCTATGAAGTCGGTGCCAGCCAAGTTTAAGGAACATTTATTTTATTTTACGTAGTAAATCAGTTTGTGGGTTCTAGGTAACGCCCTTAAAGTAGAAACCTTGGCTGGCACCGACTCCTAGATATACTTAAGTAAATTAAAGCAACTAAATGCCACTGTAATTTTTTACTTTTGTGTAAAGTGCGTTTTGAGTCGGTTCTATTTTTTGTTAAAAAATTTCATTTCTTACTTTTTAGTGATTTATCGCCACGTAACGTAGTCGTACTATACTGTCATAGTATATTATATGACATTATTAGCCAAAAAGCTACCGATACCAAGACAAAAACCGAAATCGCTGTAAGCGTGCCTCAAAAATTTGAAGATTTCCTTCAATTTCCCCAGTATATCATCATCAGATCCTAACATGATGACAATGTGAACACCTTGGAAGTGTGCCCTTTCTAATAAAAAAAGAATTATCAAAATCAGACAACTCTGTAAAAAGTAATGCGTGGTCATACATAAAAAAATATATACGTGTTGAATTGAGAACCTCCTCCGTTTTTTTTCGTCGGTTAAAAATGTTGATAAATAATTATATCGTTACCTAGAGATTGTAATAAACATTTACAGGTTTTTTTAAATTCAGTAATAAGTTGGCCTCTCTTTAATCAATTATTGTTGTAAATTTATATTTTGTAACTTTATATTTATATTTGTATTTCAGATTTGATTAACATTGTAAATGATCATTGCTTAAATAGAGCAATTGCCGAGTATCTTGCTGACTCTACCCAGCAAGAATTTTCCTTCTGAGTCTGTGGTAGAATCATTACAAATCATAGATTAAAGACTACTAGATGGAGTCATAACGCGGCTGTAGGTTCAAGAGCGTGACAGACTTGTTTCATTCGGCCTTTATTAGAAAGTGATACAAGATTATTTTTTATCCCTTTCAGCGTGTTCGTTTTTATTATTTGTCAAGAGTGGAATTTGTGACAGACAAGGGACATATCTGAGCAATTATTATCTTTTTATTAAATTTGCTGATAAATAATATAACTTTGCGGTTACTATATTAATTTAAACGTTATCGTGCTATGGTGGGTTGTAATATTTTCGGCTGCAACAATCGCAGCGAACAGAAAATCGAAGGAATTACGTTTCATACGTAAGTAGGCATAAACTTCATTGATTGATGATTTAAAGCTTAGATATGTTATTTTTTAGCAAATTTCATGTATTATGCGTTTACTAAACTATATTATATAAAGTAATATTTCGTATTTTATGATATTTTAAAACATAACGTTTTATGATGTACTTTAAATGTTGATATAAATATAAATATAAATATTAGACATGACGTTTAAAAAGTGCTCTTAAACAAAACCTACTTGAAATAAACGAATTTTGATTTTGATTTTGACTGCGTTCACCTGATATTAAGTTACGATGCAGACTAAAAAAAAATATAAACAAAAAATTTTCTTGGAAAATAAAAAAAAATAGAGGTGGACCACTCTTAACATTTAGGGGGATGAAAAATAGATGCTGTCTGATTTCCAGACCTAACGGGTGCATCCCAGTAGTACCCCTTAATTTTAGTTTTATAGAACTGTTGATACACCATATTAGTGCTTAGTGTCCCATTAGTTCTATATAGAACTAATGGGACACTAAAATTAAAGAAATGTCGATATCAATATCTTGTTTGTACGTTACATATAAAATATCTATAGTTTTTATAAGTATAATATGGAATCTCTTTTGATTGCAATAATAAATGTCCACTTAAATTTGAGAGTATCTATAAACATACTATATCGAATACAGCTTTGCTTAAATTGCACAAAACGTCTTTAATGGTATTGAGGTTTTTAATATAATTTTTTTCTAAACTGAATAGTTAGCGCGAATGATACTTCCAAAGTGGTAAAATGAATGTCCTCCTGTAACTTCTAAAATAAGAGAATATTTTTTTAGACACAACTACTACTTGGTTTTAACAACTTAGCTTTTGTCGCAAGGGATATTTTTTTGTTAAAAACAAAATGAAATATCAATCAAAATAATATAAAGTTTATAACTTATATGGTATAAGTAAAGTCAAGAGCAAAAACTATACTACGGTACTATATAGAACTATTGGGACATAATTTGACAGCACGGAAAGTATCCCAACAGTTCTATAGAACTACGGTATGGGGTACTACTGGGATACACCCGACCTAACGGCCGAAGTCTATCGAGTCAAACCTTTTTTTTTGACGCTGGGAAATGCATTTACGCATCTCGGTCGGAGGCATCGAGTCAGACCTGAGTTAATTTAGAAAATATAGGTAACTAAAATTCTAAATCGACTCGTGCTCGGAATCAAACCCAGCTGCGCTATGGATATATTGTAAATGGAGCATGTATTGTATATTGTAACTATGTCGGAAACTACATAGAACATGCTGCTAGTGGACAATAGAATAGAAATTTTCAAAGGCAAGAAGTTAGCAAGTCGGACATAATCTTGGTGCGGCGGACGCGTGCTTCGGTGGGCTAACTTCACTTGCGTAAGTTTGTCTTTGTTGGTTGTTGTGCGTTGCTTCCATTACCACTAATACGAGATATAATTTAAGAGACAGATACCTATATACACATATCAGTACAAGCAAGTTACGATTTTTAATAAATAATAGTATACTATTATATAGTTTAGCCATCGAAACGAAAGAAAGCAGATGAATCATTCTTAAAAAACTTACAATATTTTTGCATGCGAGAAACAAGTCTCCAAACTTTGCTTGATTTTTATGCGAATTATATAAATTTTACGTTTTTTTTAATCCTAGACGCGCTACTACCTACTTGAAGTAGGTAGATAAAGTTACAATACTTTAAAAAATTGTTTTTATATCTTATCAATATCGCCTTTTTGATGATGAGACAGATGATAAAGTCATCATACGCAATGCCGCTGGATGGAGGCGACTCAATACCGTGGTATTTGGAAACCATTCCAAGAGGAATATTTGATGACCTCCGTGGTACAGTGGTATGCGCGGTGAATGGTGAGACGGAGGTCCTGGGTTCGATTCCCGGCGGGACAGATTGAGATTTTTCTTAATTTGTCTTGGTCTGGCTGGTGCGAGGCTTTCGCCTTGGCTAGTTACCACCCTACCGACAAAGACGTACCGCGAAGCGATTTAGCGTTCCGGTACGCTGTCGTGTAGAAACCGAAAGGGGCGTGGATTTCATCCTACTCCCAACAAGTTAGCCCGATTTCATCTTAGATTGCATCATCACTTAACATCAGGTGTGATAGCAGTCAAGGGCCAACTTGAAGTCGATTAAAAAAAATGTCCAGCCGTGGACGTCTATTGGCTGTGAGTGATGATGATGATGACGATATCTTGTTTATGTATTTTTCAGCAATGACCTGCTTCCGTAGAATTTAATGCCTTTTAGATTCTTTCTAACTTATTTAGTGTAAATTCAGTTTGCTCTGTCAGTCGACGCAGGCGTTCCAACTCTCGTTAATATGTTCTTAAATACAAAAGTACCTAATACCTTTAAAAAAGAAATTGTAGTATTATTAAAGTTTTTTGGATTTTTATAATTTATAATTAAGATAGTTCAACTGGCATAACCAAATTTTACAGCAGGCAAAATTTATAAAGCATGCAAAAATATATAAATGGAAACCTTATGCATAAATGTTAAAAATTAAAATCATAATTTAACCTAGGTCAGAATCAGGGCCGTTAAATTCGGTTGATAATTATCATTATTGGCAGCTTATGAACGGCCCATGCATCCCTATTTATATGAAGCTTATGCCCACCATGCTGTTTGCAATGTAGGTTGGCGAGCTAACGTTAATAATACGTGGTAATGATACAAAAAACAAAAACGTAAAGATAATAAAATATTTTTATTTATTAATTTTCATGCAGTTTCACTCTTTACCACATAAAAAAGGTGGCAACACGTAATATGTAGTATTACCAAAATTTTTTAACAAAAAATAGAACCGACTCAAAACGCACTATAAAGTATAAAATAACTGTGTCATTTAGTTGCTTTAATTTACTTAAGCATATCGATGGTCGGTGCCAGCCAAGTTTAAGGAACATTTATTTTACGTATTAAAGCAGTTTGTGGGTTCTAGATAACGTCCTTAAAGTAGAAATCTTGGCTGGCCAGAAAACCGAAATCGCTGTAAGCGTGCCTGCAAAATTTGAAGAGTTCCTTCAATTTGCCCAGGATATCATCAACCGATCCTAACATCATGACAATGGGACCACCTTGGAAGTATGCCATTTCTAATAAAAAAAAGAATTATCAAAATCGGACAACTCTGTAAAAAGTTATGCGTGGTCATACATGTAAAAAAAAAATATTCACGTGTCGAATTGAGAACCTCCTCCGTTTTTTTTCGTCGGTTACACAAAATAGATATCAAAAGACACATGCGTCTATTAGTATGAAATAATATGGTCACTACATACTTAGTGTAAAACTACATCAAACTTAACACACCATATCGCTTGATAACAAACTCGTGTATGCAAAGTTAGTACTTCATACATCCGTTCGTCCAAGACGATGTCCAAGTTGTGAAACTTTACCCCGTCGTCCACTTCGCATCGCCGATGGCTATTGTTCTCAATAATTTCTATTCGATGGACTTCAAATGACTACGGAAGTTATATTCTGTATATCGCTGTGTTTTATAGACGAGATGCTAGGTCCATGTGCAGAGATAAAATCTTCGAACAGAGCTTGAAAGTTTGGGACGGATGTAGGTTTAAGGAACTCCTTTGAATTATATTAAATGAAAATGAAATGAAACCAAACTAAACGAAACTAAATGAAATGAAAATACACTGTATTTTTCCATTAAATTTACAAAAACATAAAAGTAAAACGAGAGAAAGGAGAAAAACTGAATGAGCAATAGGTGACCTTATCGCGAAAAAGCGATGTCTACCAGGATTACGTTATCTGGTTAGAGGATTAAGCAAACAGGTGTAGGAAAAGGTGTACACAAGAAATAATAATAAAAAATCTTAAAAGAAACACACAATTAACAATAAAAAATAGACATACATAGACGGAAATAAAGCGACTATAAATGTTTAAATCAATGAATAAATAAAATTTAACCTCCTCCTTTATAACGTATCAACAGAACAACATCAACTTAGGTACCACTAAATCTTAAGCCAAACGGAATTCATAAAATTATTTATGAAGTATCATAGATTATGGCAATCTTACTAATGGTTAAATTCTTAATCCTTATATTCTGGAAAATATCTATATTTTTGACTTAAGCTTAGAGTTCGTAGTCAACCACAGACGATAACAGCAGACGATAATTATGTCGCAGTGACACTACTGGTCACATAAATACACAGAAATCACGTACGATCTCTTAGTTTAAAGATTTGAAAAATTAAACACCCAATATATTTTTATGACAGATACAAATGAGCAAATTAGTTTAAGAGTCTGATCACCCTTCTGTATAAAAGAAGTACTAAAAATTTGGTAATTTCATAGAATACTAAGCAGCTTGTATTAAAACGTCACGTACCGTAGCAATTTAACACCCAATTTGTATCAAGAGGGACTGGAATTTGGAAAGGGGTAAAAGAAATTATTCGAAAGGCGATTTAAAAGTTCTGCGAGTTTGAATTAACTTATCGACTGTAGAATTAATTTTGAAGTAATAAGTTCAGTTAATTTCTTTTTTAAATATTTTCATGTTATTTAAACTAGACTTTTTTGGTCTGACCGTAAAGTCTGCTGCAAATAAAAATGCATTTAGTTTTTAGATTCAATTATTTCCATTTGAGCCGTTCCGAAATATATCAGAATAAACTGGTACATACGTCACTACGGATAATCTATCTTTGATCAGTTTAAAATCTGTGAAATAATTCCAAAAGATAAGTTTAAGACCCCTATTCCATCAGCGTTTTGCGAGCGTCAGCGTTCCTTGAACGTCTGCGCAGCGGCGACGTCAACGTGGCGTTTCCGCGTACAATCAGAGAAAAATTTGAATCCGACAAGAATCACTACTCGACTAAAATAACGTAAAAAAAAAAAGAAATTATCATCGTCAGTTTATCAAAATCCTATATGGTCAATCGATTACAAGTAAGTGAATATTTCGCACTGTACTCTGATAGTATTAAAAATAACGAATCTAAATATTATCAATATTTGCGAATGTCGGAAACTACACACGAAAGTGAGGCTTGTTATAACTCAGAGGTAAGAAAAAAATACATTTAAAATTGTCATACAGGTTGTAAAAAAATGTACGTGATTGTACTTGTTGTCAAGAAACGCAACATAGCCGTCGTTACCGCGACGTCGCCGCTGCCCAGACGTTCAAGGAACGCTGACGCTCGCAATACGCTGGTGGAATAGGGGCCTAAAACTGACATAGGGACAAAACAAGAAAAATTGGTACTTTTACCTACTGCGTTTTTTTCATGGCTGCGAATGAAATTTCATGTAATTTTATTCCAATTATAGAACTCGTCTTCTACTTCGTTATTATTCATACACGTAAAATACGTATTTATATATTTAGTATTGTGAAGTCTAACTCTACCTTTCGCTGATCAGGCAAAGCTTTTTTACTTAATTGACTATAGTGCATTGATACATTCGTTGTAATATTTCGTCTAATTAACCTGTGAGGCAGCATGAAAATCCGGTCACTCATAACAGAGATTAGTTTAAAAAAAATTAATGATATATTTTGTGTTCCACCAATATAACTTATAAGTTTATATCTATTGCTTTTTTCAAACGTCCAAATTAATATTTTAGTGACTTTATTCAAAGTACAGACGCTTGAATTCTACTCTCTTATTCATAGTAATCGGCAGGTAGGTTCGTGGATTACGTATTATGTGGTAAATCGTAGTATTGTGGTGGAGTCTGTATTCTTCCGCTGAACGATCCATTCGCTAAGCACGAAGGCAAAGCTTTTTGTTCGAGCAGCTCCGAAGTATAATTGAGGGTAGTGCATCGGCACATCAAGCGAGGTGAGGACGATAAAACGGCTACAAACCGACGGCACGCGGATTGACAGTGTTGTAAACTGAAGGCCCTCTTCACATTCACAACCGTTTTGATCCGTTACAAATTATAGAACATCTCACTCTATCTTTTCCTAACGTTTCTTACTTCGTTGAATATATGTATATCTATCCCTTCTTATATAAGGAGGGAGGCCTGGCCTTGTGCCATGATGATAGTGTAATCTACCTAATATCACAATGCGATTCGTTTTTTTGCAGCACTACATAATAAGGGCAACATACTCTACAAAAGAAAAAATCATGTCTTTTGCTCGCATTAGTCTACAATAAGTTAATTTAAGTATTTATTAAATCAGAAAGCTGTTTTTAGTGATATGATGTCTGTGAATACAGATCCTTAACTCGCCAAGGCTCAAGCGACATCCGGATGCCGCTTTCTTGCACTTTCAGTCACGTCTGCGCCTTGAAAGATAAGTTAAAAATTTAAAACTTTAAAGTTTATTTCAAACAGTCACTACAAAGCTAGTGTCTGTGAACATGATTTCACAAAGTATCCCAAAAGACATCACAATCAAGACTAAAGATAGATCTGGTAGATTAAGACCTAGGAATGGATTTTGGTACAAAAATGGCTTGTAACCTTTGCTACAGGCTCGGTCAGAAAAATCTACTGCAGCGAATACCTCACAATATAAAAATACCTTTACTTGTATTAAAAGTTGATCGAAAAACGCGCGTTCCAACTTACCCGTGTGTGAAACAAAAAAATAAAAGCTCCTCGTCGGAAGGCCCGCATTGATAGAGATATAAAATCACTAAGTAAACCTAGCCGTAATACCTCAGTATAGCTCATATACGTGCGCCCGTAAAACCCACTTCCCTCTGATTTTGTGGGAAACTTATTGATTTCTAAATCTCTTATTTTTACAGCTTCAAATAAAAAAAATACCTATGATTCTTATATCAGTACTGCATGCCTGTGACGAAGTAGAATGGCCGGATAGAGATCGATTATTTACAAGTAAATAACTGCTTTCTCACAATACTAGAAGAAATGTACTGGATAGTAAGACCTGTCTTGTACAATATTATGTATGTATTCAGAAAGCACATATTAAACCACAGACGTGTGTATGATGCTTATCTATCATAATTAGTCTTTTTTTTATCGACTACAAGTTGGTCCTTGATTGCTATCACACCTGATGTTAAGTGATGATGCAGTCTAAGATGGAAGCGGGCTGACTTGTTAGGAGTGGGACGAAAATCCACACCCCTTTCGGTTTCTACACGACATCGTACCGGAACGCTAAATCGCTTGGCGATACGTCTTTGTCGGTAGGGTGGTAACTAGCCACGGCGAAAGCCAGCCCCCAGCACCACCAGCCAGACCAAGACAAATTATAAAAAATCTCAATTTGCCCCGCCGGGAATCGAACCCAGGACCTCCGTCTTATAAATCCACTGCGCACACCACTGCGCCACGGAGGTCGTCGGAGTCTATTTTAAAGGTCCACTACAAGCCTAGGCCTATCTTCTTATAGGGCAGGAGATTAGAGCCTTGATTTACCACGCTAACAAAAATCGAGATGGCGGGCTTAGGGTGATAGTACTACTTAAACAATATAATTAACTGGGACCAATAGTTTAACGTGCTCTCCAAGACACGACGAAGTGCAAAGAATAATAAAAGTTCAATATTTCTTATTCTTAATCCTTCCTAGGAATCAAACCTAAGACAATTGATCTGAAGCCGAGTAGGCTAACTGCACCAAGGAGGCAGTTTGGTCTAATAAGAAACTATTCGGGCACTAAGAACAGCGGACAATTTGTGGACTTCTATGTCCTATTATTGGGCCCATAAACCGGGACACCCTTGGGATTGACCACGCTTTACGGCCAGAAAATAGGGACGGTAAAATTTTTACAGCCGTGGAACTTGCAGCGAGGTTAAATGGAATGGAAAATTATTTTCTATGAATAATTCAATGGGAATTTAGCGGTAGTCGATTTCCCGTAATAGATCTTTTGTTATAGCCAGACAGGTAGGCTGGATAGTTGGTTTCATATATTAGATTTATAATTGGGATTGAATTCTTTTTTCGGTTTGGATTTATACAGAAGTATTATTTAGATGACCTCGCCTGGTGATTTAATTAAAAAATCGCTTTTCGTATTTATTACGAAGGCTAAGTAGTTAAATTAATAATATTTTAAAATAACAATATTTTAAACTTATTATACTTTATCAAAAATGTTAAAAGCTTAGAAACATCTTTTTGTGATTTATCGCTGAAAAACTTGTAGATTAAATAGCAAGTTTGTCTAAATGTAAAACTTGAACCGAATATTTTCAATCACTGAACACGAAATAAAAACTTGAACAATTTCTTTCACTATTCACAGAGTGAAAGAAATACGAATAATCATTGATATCGATTGACTTAATAATAGGTGTTAAAGAATTTAATTGCCATTTTATTGTAATAGGTATTTCGAATTGACATAGAACCTTCATGGTTTAAGATTTTAAAGTGAAACTTTTTTCATACGGTACCTGTGTAGTTCTTCTTTTAAAAAATGTGCAACATTTGATTATAAACTTTCAGTTATTTTTCTTATTCAGCTTAGACAATAAAGATGGATACTTCGAAAATTCGTGTGATTTTTGAATACGAGTTCCGACGCGAAACTAACGCGGCAGAAACAGCTCGCAATATTATGTTGCGTTTGGAGAGGGGACTGCTAATGAACGCACTGTGCGATTTTGGTTTAAAAGCTTTCGTGATGGATACTTCGATTTGAAGAACGAACCACGTGGAAGACCGCCCACACAGGTGAATAACAATGATTTGAAGGAGATGGTGGAAGCCGATCCGAGAGAAACTACCCAGGAATTAGCGGCATGGTTTAACGTTCCTTTACCAACAATATTGACTCATTTGCGTCAAATCAATAAAATAAAAAATGGGTACCTCATGATTTGACTGACCTGCAGAAAGAAACGCGTGTTGAAAAATGCGTTGCCTTGTTGAATCGATACAGAAATGAAAGAATATGGGATCGAATTGTGACATGTGATGAAAAATTTAATTATTTACGATAATCGTAAGCGGAAAATGCAATGGCTGACCCCAGGTGAAACGCCGCAACAGTGTCCTAAAGCAAAGGTTACCAATAAAAAGGTAATGGTAACTGTTTGGTGGTGTCAGCGTGGTGTTATTCACTATAGCTTTCTCCGATATGATCAAGCAATAATGGCAGATGTCTACTGCGCCGAACTCCGAACAATGATAGCGAAACTAGCAGTGAAACAGCCCCGACTTATGAATCGATCTTCACCATGTTGTTTTAACTCTACAGGAACTGCAATTAGAAATCATTCGTCACCCTCCATATTCGCCAGACCTTGCTCCAACGGACTACCATATTTTTAGTGATTTGAACAATTTTCTACGTGATAAAAAGTTTTCTTCTCAGGAGGCAGTGCAAAATGCTTTCACACAGTTTGCCGAATCTAGATCACCAGAGTTCTATCGCAAAGGCATATATGAGCTTCCTATTAGATGGCAGCATTATACAGATAATAATGGTAATTATTTTGAGTAAATAAATATGTTAAATTTAAAAAAAACGAATTTTTATTTTTCAGTACAAATCGGCAATTTCATACTTTAACCCCTGATAATATATTTAGTATAGTTATTCATTTCGCGAACAAGACGCTCACTAAAAACGGATCTCGCGATAGGCCCACAGAATAGGATCTACGCCAATAGAATCGCTGGGCATAGCTTGTTGACTTTGTACTTAGTAAGTAGATAGACAACTAAGACTAGGACCTTAAAACCTACTAGAGATTTTAAGGGTTCAGACCCTGATTTTCGAAGTATAAAACCCATTTTCGTTATATTTTTACAAGATATCACGCGAATCTCTCTCCTAGGCAGGCACTAAGTTTTGTGGAAATTCTTTATCAGACACTTTGAATATTTATCCTTAACAATATTCGTCGAAGGGTTGCCACGAAGCTAAGTGACTGGTGACTGGAGATTTTCAAGTTATGCTGCGGAAAATATAAAAGAATTACTGGTTGAGGGCCTGGACCCTTGTAACCTGCTACCTTCTTAAGCCACCACGGTGCCATCTTTATAAATTCCTACCGTACTTACCTATATTTAGAGTATGTACCTATTATCTGACGAACTTGCAACATTTTTTTTTTTATCGACTACATGTTGGCCCTAGACTGCTATCACACCTGATGTTAAGTGATGATGCTGTCTAAGATCAGTTCCACATTTATGAAATGTGGAAGATCTGGCCATTACGCTTTCCATCTAACATATTCTATAGTAGTTGTAAAAATAGACAATGCATACATGTTACTCTCACTGACATACATCGGACCCCGCACGTAGCTTATTAAAGGTAGTGATACAGCTCATTAGCCCGTTTAGCTAAGGCACATCCCGCGGATTTGCTCGTAAAAATCCCCGGATCCCGGCGATAAAGCATATAGCAGTCGTATTCTTGCGGCGGGGAATGACTGCTACGTGATTCTGGGTTGTCTGCTATAGACTATACAAACGTTTAGATATGACACTGTTCTTTTCTTTCTTTACAATGTTTTCTTTATTTTATGGACACTGCTCTCCAATGGGCGTATGGTGATGAGAGTTTACTAAATTTTAAAAGGCAGGTTCAATTCCGCGTATCTTGTGAAATTGTTGTGTTTTGATCAAACTCGATCAATATTGGCTGGTAGGACGCTCCGGCCGATGTTTAGCGTTCCGTTACGATGTCGTGTTTTTTTTTATCGACTACAAGTTGACCCTTGACTGCTATCACACCTGGTGTTAAGTTATGATGCAGTCTAAGATGGAAGCGGGCTTACTTGTTGGGAGTGGGACGAAAATCCACACCCCTGTCGGTTTCTACACGACATCGTACCGGAACGCTAAATCGCTTGGCACTACGTCTTTGTCAGTAGGGTGGTAACTAGCCACGGCGAAAGCCTCCCACCAGCCAGACCAAGACAAATTAAGAAAAATCTCAATCTGCCCCGCCAGGAATCGAACCCAGGACCTCCGTCTTATAAATCCACCGCGCATACCACTGCGCCACGGAGGTCGTCAACGAAACCGAAAGGGGTGTGGATTGCATCCTACTCCTAACAAGTAAGCCCGCTTTCATCTTAGACTATATGATCACTTACCATGAGGTTTGATTGCAGTCAAGGGCCAATGCCACGTTATTTATATTCCACCAAAAACATTTTATTAAGCTATTGTATAGCTTTTATCGCGGGCCTTGAGCGTGGGGACCGAATACAGAAATTCCGTAACAAAAAATCCAAGTATCAAAAACATAATATCAAAAGCACAATTTCGGCAACGACGTCATCGGGGAACGTGGCTAAGCGGTAAGGCGCGCAAATGGCCCGGATTGCCAGAGAGACACGGGTTCAAATCCTGTCGGTTTCGAATTTTTTTTTTTTCAAGCGTAATATTTCAAATAGTCATTTTTTTAAAAAATTAATGACATTTTGCAATATGACGCTTAAAAAAAAAATTGCGTAACCGACGGGATTCGAACCCGCGTCTCTATGGCAATCCGGGCACTTAGAGCGCCTTACCGCTAGGCCACGGTCCCGATGACGTCGGTAGGTAAACATAAGTTGATAAAAAATGTTATGCAATAGCTTTACCGCGGCAGTCTCCGAGTGCCACACGTCTTTTTTTCATGTAAAGAAGCGCCAAAGCGAGAGGATCTTGCTTTGTAAAAAAGTTATTAAATATCATGGAGATTCTCCTAAACCCATACCTAACATTTACACACAGCGTGTACCTACGTGAATTCTTGTTTTAAGTTATTTTTAAATAATTGAGATACCAAAGAAAAAAAAAAGGATATACTAACATCGTTTTCCACTTCTATTCTTTCGTAAGCCTGCGTATTGCCTTTTACGCGTGCCTAGGTAAATAAAGCGGTAAGAATGACGGATGTACTGGGTGAATTTGAAGGATATCCGTATAGATCATACCCGGGCACATCCGGACGTGAGCTGAATCCGCTATTGTGATGTATGATTTTTTTATTTATTTAAAGGTGACACACGACGTCTCCGGGACGATACTAGCTTGGAAACTGTTATGTATATGGGGTATAAATTTTGTTTTACGTGTTTACTTTCTGTACATGTCTATAATTTATTAGTGTCTATTTAAATTTCATTATGTATTTAATTATTACCTGGCTGTTCTACTGAACTATTAACACCTAAGTAAATTAACACCTATTGGCAGTAGCAATACCAATATTTTATATTTTCGAAAATATACTTCATTTTCTTACACTACCCTTTTTTCTTTTATTACTTTTGTATTAAAGGAATAAAAAAATCGAATCGGTCAATAGCCGTTTTAGGAGGCTAATAGCAAATATTTATTAAAATTTCAAGGAGGATGTTTAACCTAAATGTGCGTATGATTTTTAAATGAATTTATTTCATTTCATAATTGCCATCCAAAGCTTAGTACCTTCCTATGTACAAACCCTATTGGTTATCATTGCTTATAAAGGCATACAATTTTTTGGCGAGGGGTTCACATTAATGCACGACAACGCTCGCGCTCACACTGCAGCCATCGTGAGCGACTTCCTGCGGAGGTCCCAAATTTCTGTGATGCAGTGGCCAGCGAGAAGTCCTGTTCTGAATCCCATAGAGCACTTCTGGGACCATCTTAAACGTAAGGTTCGATCTCGGGATCCGGCTCCTTCTACTCTACAGGAACTGTAGAACCGCGGTGATTGAAGAATGGGGTCTTATCCCTCAAGAAGAGCTGCTGAAGTTGGTGAGGTCTATAAGGGACCATATTTAAGCCGTCATCAGGGCAATTAGGGACGGTAACACTAGATTTTAAGTTAATTTTAAGACACTTTTTGTACATTATTTTTGTAAATTATCGATTGTTAATTAGTACTTAATTAAAGATTTTTATTATTTTTCAAATTTTAATGTTTTTTTTATAATTTTAATTAAAAAAAAAGATAACACTTAATTGTTTTTTGATACTCCTTTTTGTTACCTTTCTAATGATACCTAATAATATCCTCGGAATTTTTGAATAAGATTTTTAAAAGGTGCGATTATTTTGACGCCGAGTGTATATCAATGATAACCAATAGGATTATGGTTGTTAGATGCACATTTTGAAAAGTTTAGTTTATGAATTGAAAATGGTTGAAAAAGTCCATTATAACCGCTCCCTCTTACTCTGGTCTGGATACTTTAAAAATATCTCCCTTACATAACTTCCATACAAAAAAATCCAAACAACAACAAAATCGCGTAACTCCTTTACGTATCGGCATTTGCGAAGGAAATTTGGCTAAATCAACACCATTACCGTACAAAATACGACATGTTTATCTGCACAAAAAGACATCAATAACACGAGGGCATACGAGGGTATCCCGGGCCCCACACGGCTACATCGCATCCGATGTGCGTCAAGCATCAATCGAACATTAGCTCCCGTTTCTTTAACTCAACTTTGGGACACACGGATTTGTATCACGGACGTTTTCGTTGCGTTTTTATTGAAATAAAAAAAGGAAAATAAACTTTTAATATCCGTCCGCCAGTCTGAAATTTAATACTTTAAAAATGGCACACTGACAGAACTTCCATAAATGTAAATTGAATTTTTTTAAGCTTTAAATAATAAAGCATGTGCAGATTTTCGCATTTGAATTTGAATTTTGTTAATTGAATTTGAAAACACCAACAAAGTCGCGAACGCAGTTAGTGTTAAATAAATTACCACGTCATATAAAAATGTAGGTCAAGTGATCTCATAAAAACATACTATTAATATAATACATGTTAACAAACAGCCAGAAGGGAATACAACTTAAAACACCAAAAGACAAACTTAATAACAATTTATTTATAAAGACATCAAATATGATCAAAATGAAACATTATTACAGTAATTACTTAATTAAACATTACAAGCACAGATTCTAACAATAGTCAAACATTATGACTTCACAAGACTTGGACACTAACGTGAAAGACCAGAATTATCCATAGGAGCATATTTTATAGCCTAACGCCCGACGAGTACCGCCCCTAGTCTATTATCTATAGTTTAACCGCGGTACCAACAATACAGCAAATGAGGACACTATATTGTCTATAGTCTACAATGCTGCCAACACGGCCCTCCTGATATTGGGTCGCCCTCGACCCAGGCATCTCCGGAGACGTGACTGGGACCAGCGACACCAGTCACTAACGACTGCACCTGGAGCCGCACCATTAGCTTCTACTATAGAGGCCTGTAGAGCTCGTAGTGTCCGACACCTGCATTGAGGAAGTGCAATGCACATTCATCATCGTCACCGTCATCTGTGAAGAACAATATATTAGAAGGCAAATTCAACATTCTAAATTTTATCTTCCAACTCTTGCATCCTGTCATCACAGCAGTTCCTTCAATTAACTCTTACATCAGACAACTGAATCATTTTAAATGCATTCTTACAGGTTTTATCTGCGAGGGGTCTCAAAATAATAAAAACAATTTGATACAGTCCAATAGTTGTCCGTAGAGATAAAAGACTAAAAGAGCACGATAGAGGTCCATGAAGTCTAATAGAGACCAATAGAATCTAGTATCGCCCTATAACGAATAGAGCATACTTGATATTTTAATAAGGATAACAAAAATAGTAAAAGTAATCAATAGTATTGAGAATAAGTGGTTAACCAAGCCACCACATGCATGAAGACAAACGTTCAAGGAGCGTGGTGCACGCGGCTAGAGGTGCGCCAACACCGCGGATGCAAACAGCTGTCAGCAACGCAGTGTTGCCAACACGGCCATGCTGCACGGTGCCTGCCCCGGGCACCCCACGAGTCGAGATAAAGTCACTGTTTAGAAACAATACAGATTACAACACACATATACACAGATATATACAGATTAGACGCTCCTGAGTCATGTTTTGTAAATTTTGCGTAGTTTTTAGAGGAATATTCGACAATTGACTTTATTTATTTACTTGATATTTACTTTACTTGATATTTTTATACTCTAAACTTTAGACTTAATACTTTAACCATCAGAGACTCTTAAAATTCCAGATTATTTATTGCTACAAAGTTGTCAACGGAATATTGTCCTTTCGTTTTTACTCTCTTACGACAATCTCTTACATGATCTCAAACTCGACTCCTACAACATGACCACCCGACACCTAAAGGGAACATAGCCACACTTAGGATTCCAGATTCGCCATTATTGTAGACCATTTTCACTTAAATTCTTTACGACAAAGAAGCTCTTACAACATGACCACCCTTCCCTAAAGGGTCATAGCCACACTTAGGATTCCGGATTCGCCATAGTTGTAAACCACTCTCACTTAAAGAGCATGTATCTCACTTAAGCTGACCAAGTTGGTGAAGACATCTTGTACTTAAAGAGCATGTATCTCACTTAATCATACTAAGATGCCTTCAAGCTTAAATGTCGTTTTGTGTTTCTGCAAATTACTCGTATATTCTTAGACCAATATTCCGTTTCAACTAACATTCTATTATTTTATTACAGCTCGCTACATCTACATAATTATGGTTTACTACAAGATTTATACCAGAAAATACAAAGATAATTACTTTTCACTCATTTACTTCCAATTCCAAAAAATAAAGATAGAAACTTTTTTTTTTTTACACAGGTGGGTACTTTCAAAATTAATAACTTAGATCGTTATAGCTCGGTCAGCCCTGACCTCAACTTAACGTTTTATTTTACTTTGCAACTTATAATAGATACTTTTACTAATAACTTTTTACTTTTCGTTTAATAATAAAACTATTTTTCTTACTAATCCTGGTCAACTTTACCGAATTTCTTTTCTCACAATATTCTCACACAGCCAGCCAACTGATGTCCACAGCTCATCATTTTGTCACGTAGTATCATCAACAGCATGCGACAAAGCCACCATTCTGTAACCTTTAAAAATCTATGTTAGAAAACATCACACAAACGCCACACTATAGAGCAATAGGTACTTCTTAACCGATACATTTTAATTTTAGATTGCTTAATTAGACATTGAACACTAATTTATTCTAAAAATGGTACTACTCATAAGCGAGACAAAGTCTTTCATTTGATAAGTACACAAACTTTTTTTTTTTTCAAACAAACCAGCATAGCAACAAAGGTATTCGTAATTGTGTCGAAACAAATTCTCGTAATTTCGTTATGACCGTTTATTGTTAACTCGTTCTTTGTTCTTCAACTACCCTCATTCGTAAATAGTTTCACGTAATAATCTTTTCTTATTGCAATAACTCAAACAGGTTACTCTTAATAGCAAATCGACTAGTAATAAAACAAAATATGCAACTTCACACAATAATACCGTCAAACACAATGTCTTTCTTTTTCTTACCAACCATCGTAGCCACTGTCTTACTCACAACTTTCTCCGATTATCTTCCGTTACTCACAACTCCTCGTTACTTTCCACCACATGAGTACTCAGCTGCAGTAAACCACGATGTTTGCGGCAACGTGTGTCAGAGGCTCGCTCATAAGAACCCAGACGTACGCAAAATTACACTTCAATCCCGAATCACTACTTTTATAAGATTTCATTTTGATAATCATTTTAATTTCTGTTTAAACAAAAATTTTTTTTTTTAATTTCTGTTACCTTTTTGTGGGCATTAAGATCCATACCACTTCTGATGTTAACAAACAGCCAGAAGGGAATACAACTTAAAACACCAAAAGACAAACTTAATAACAATTTATTTATAAAGACATCAAATATGATCAAAATGAAACATTATTACAGTAATTACTTAATTAAACATTACAAGCACAGATTCTAACAATAGTCAAACATTATGACTTCACAAGACTTGGACACTAACGTGAAAGACCAGAATTATCCATAGGAGCATATTTTATAGCCTAACGCCCGACGAGTACCGCCCCTAGTCTATTATCTATAGTTTAACCGCGGTACCAACAATACAGCAAATGAGGACACTATATTGTCTATAGTCTACAATGCTGCCAACATACAATAATAAGTTTAATATATTTAAGTAAATGTCATAGTGGGATTCACTGTTAACGAAAAACAAATTAACATTTTGGTAATTTCCTGCATTAGCAAAGAATATCCAATCAGTTAATTGCCACTTAAATAAAAACATCGTAACTATACTAAACTCAAAATGAATGTGGAATATAGAAATCAAAAATGAGGGTATATTCCAAAGACTTGAAGAAAAGGAAGTTATGTATAATTTCTAAGTTAAAAATTCGCTACTATCATATTTGGATGAAATTCAGAGTCGTATGTTTACACAAAAATAAAAAATACGGTTAATATCTGAGCACACAATAACTAACTCTAACTAAAAGGCAATAGAGGTGAGCATTGCTAACTCAGTAACAATTTTAAGACATTGCAAAGATGGAGATATCGAAAAGAAATTGTAAAAATAAAATCAAACGTAATTCGTGGTATTGCTCTCAATTTGCGCTGATCCGCCGCGGGCCCTCCTCGAGCATATGTAAATTGGAATTTTCTTTTATGGGATACATCGTTTGCCCTTAAGTGAGATTTGATTGGTGTGTTCTGTTTGTTTAGTATTGTTGTCATTCAATCAGCGTTTTTGAAGTACTCTTAGGTAAAACAATTTTCAAGTTAGTTACAAATAAAATTGTTGAAATATTGGATGAAAAACGAGGATTTATAAACTTAGCAGTGACCCAGAAAACCCTTAACTAAACTTATTTCTAGGTTTTGTATTATAAAAATACTAGTTCGCAACCTATCGCAATGTCTTAATTTTAATATACCTTTTCTTTCGTTTCGGGGGGAAATCTCTTCGTAGACAGAGCTGCCTTCTTGGAGGAGAAGACGGGTTATGGGCAACTTTACCACTAAAAGACCCTCGGTGGTCGCCTTTAGCACAAATTGAGACACACTGGGACTTCAAGTGAACTTAATTTTAATATACATAAACTATTTATTAATTTTTAAATTTACTCAAATTTAGAATTTATTTAAATAGATATACTGCTAAAAGAACTGCCTCGTTGGTCTTGTCGTTAGCCTATGTGGGTTCAATCACGAGGTCCTGGGTTCGATTCCTGGGTCGGGTCACGGAATAATTCTAAGCTTTTTCATTTTTCTATGAAATGTTCAGTACATTCCAAGCCCGGAGTCTGGAAGTTGATGGCGTTACACCCCCGTGCCTCGGAGAGTACGTTAAGCCGTCGGCCCCGGTCACTGTCATCAACATCTGAAAGTCATCGTTAATAAATGAAACATTGCGCCACGACCTCCGTGGCGCAGTGGTATGCGCAGTGGATTTACAAGACGGAGGTCCTAGGTTCGATTCCCGGCGGTGCAGATTGAGTTTTTCTTAATTTGTCTTGGTCTGGCTGGTGGGAGGCTTTCGCTGTGGCTAGTTACCACCCTACCGACAAAGACGTACCGCCAAGCGATTTAGCGTTCCGGTACGATGTCGTGTAGAAACCGAAAGTGGTGTGGATTTCATCCTGCTCCTAACAAGTTAGCACGCTTCCAGATTAGATTGCATCATCACTTAACATCAGGTGTGAAAGCAGTCAATAGCAAACTTGTAGTCAATAAAAAAAAATTATCACCTTAAGCCCGCCAACCCGCATTGGAGCAGCGTGGTGGGTGTACGCTCCATATCCCCTCACGTATAAGGAGGGAGGGGCCGTTAATAGGCTGATAATGATGACTGTTAAAATTAAACTTTCTATGGACTTCGCCATAGTCGGGAATATTAGTATATAATGAACAAAAAATTAAACATTGCCTCTTTAACTACACATAATTGTAAAAAAGCTGTTACACATTGGTTACTTACACTTAGTTATAGTGAAATCGAAAATCTTATGCAACAAGTGTAGCATAAAGCAAAATTTAAAAAAAACATGCACACACACACACACACACACACACATGCGCACACATGCACACATAAAAACCTTAGTTAGTACCAGTTCATATTTTTTAAGTTATTTTATGTTGTGTTAAACTAAATGTTATGGAAGAGCGGGGCCGCCCGCTACAAGTTACAGTAGTAATACTGTACACTTACTGGGATGGCTCCAATCACTGTATACATAATGTAAACAATATTTTATGGAATAAATATTTTTGTATTTTGTATTAGATAAACGATCCCATCCACTTCCACTATACACCAGTAGTATAATGATCCAACATTTCAAAGGAGGCAAATCAATGTCACGAGATACGCAGCCTCCATCGTATATCACTTGAATGTATATCAAACGTCATCCTTTTTGTAAATGTTTCTTTGATGGCGCGATTTGGGATACTCGTGTTGTGGAGATGTTTTTTGGAATGCTTTGGCGAAATGATCATTCAATCACTCATACGAACCCTTTTTGATAAGACGGTGATATTAGTATATGTTGTTTAATACTTACGCCTCAAATTGAGGGGGTAGAGGACAGTATATTGTAAATTGTTGTGTTCAATGATCTACGAAATGTTGCTTTGTTATAGACGATGGTTTCCTACTTAACCCTTTGACGTAAATGGAACACCGGCGTCCCTAACTTTTAATTTATATTATTGATAAAACTATGCAATACTTTAAAATAATTGTAACTAAAACCGATTATTTCTGAACGAAACTTTATTTTTTTGCTAAGGTTGGTAGCAATACACGCGTCAACAAAACAAATAATTCCATTTTAGTTTTCAAAACTTTAGAGCGCGTCAACGTCTTATTTCTAAAGTCATTTTAATAGTATTTTCGCAGATTGGATTACTTTGTATCCTGTATTTACTCCTAAATGCACTACCTTAACCACTCAGAATCATAAAATCATTTTTGTATCAGTTTTGTGCGTCAAAGGGTTAATAAGTGGATAATCTCCTTGTTACTAACGATCTTTCCAGGCCCCTAAGTGCACAGTCCTCCGTGCACTTAGGGCCGAACCACCACCGAATAACACCACTAAAAAAATTTAACTTTACCCTTGACCCGAAACCAGGTTCTTGTAGTGAAACCATATAGGTTAATCACTACATCTACATCCTAACTAATATTATAAATGCGAAAATAACTCTGTCTGTCTGTCTGTCTTGCTTTCACTCTACAACTACTGAACCGATTTGAATGAAATTTGGTACACAGTAAGTCTAGAGCCTGAAAAAGGACATAGGCTACTTTTAATTGCGAAAAAAGGGTTGTAAGGGGTTAAAGTGGGGATGAAATGTTGTATGAAAGTATCGTCATTTTGAAAGCTTAAAACATATTTCTTAGGCAGTTGATTAAATATTAATAAATATGACATTCAAAGCTTAGAAAAATTAGGCTGCCGTAATAACTAATTCCACGCGGACGAAGTCGCGGGCAAAAGCTAGTATTCTATAAAGCTCAGCAGATAGTAAGATTATTATAAAACATGGCAACCCTAGGAATATAGATCCAGTCACTTTTTCTAATATTAACGTAACCGCATTTGAATTCGAAAGTACTGTAAAATTCAAATTCACAAATTTATTCCGTTTAAAACTTCTATCTCGTAAATGCTTCAGTTTCCGCCACGGAAGTAGCCGGAGTTCGGAATTCAAATTCGAAAAATACGCTTCTTTCCGTTTCCGGCGTTTGATTCCTCCCGTGATACGACGTTTCCTCTGCATTATTTGAATATGAATTCCCGTTGATGTCGACTCACTTTATACTGCTAAACTTTTATAGAAAAATCTTTTTGGTCTTTTATTTATTTCTTTATTTGGGTACTACGAATTTCTATCAATGCATAGTTTCAGTATTATTAAGTGCCTATTCTATAATTTACTTATATATATTCCCTTGTCTGATATTTCCAAGTTTCATTTATGTAAAAATTTACCACCATCATCACGATCATTATCATTATATTTTCAGCGAGTCAGTTTTAAGTTAAACCTTCCAGAAGGTTTTAGTGTATAATTAAAATACTGTTCGGGGGTTAACTTGAATATTACGTTTACTATTTAAAATTACTAGTTATGCCCAGTGGTCTTACTTTTTGAATGAGAATTCCGTCTAAATCGCAAAATGAGAAATGCTAAATTTCAAGTATATTGAGGGTATATTAAATGATCTCGTGATGAGCCAGTCAGTGGCTCGCTTATAGATACCTATCGATGATAATGATGTCATTATAACATTAAATATACAAGCCTTAACACGAGATCAGTTTAGAAGGACGCCAGAGAATGTATGCCGAGTACAGCTATGCGTTTTACAACGAAACATTGCTTTTGAAAATTGGAAAATTATATCGTTCATAAATCCACGCTGCGAGCATACTCACTGCAGCGATGGGCGGCTCCTACCGGCTGATATATGATGTCATATTTGAAAGATATTTCGTGTGTCGCGTTAAGGTATTGAGCACACTGATTGCATTATCGTAAACAGACCTGGGGCCTGACTATCATCTTTTACAGAATTACCAATGTTGGGACACGTTTTTATTTAACGTGTAAATATTATGCCTCGAATGATACCATGATCTAACAACAGTAACATTGGTTAATTATTGCTGAATTAATTGTAACTGTAAATCTAGAGTCCTCCTTCTCCTATAAAGAGGGAGGCCCTATATTGGGCTGTTAATAGGCTGATGATGATGATGATGATGATGATGACGACATTGTCTAGAATTGTTTAAATATTAAGTATTTTCGGAGTAGTTAAAAGAGATATAAATATGTTCTATAAAATAATGAAGTTTCTGAATTCATTATATATTATTCTTTTTACATCACTGTTCATTTCACAGTCCATGCAAAAAAATTACCAGCAGAATATTGTTATGATATTATTCAAATCCTTAATTTTTGACATGACAACATCTTATATGCACGCACGAAAAAACATGATTCATGCGGCGTTACCTCGCTTTGAGGCGTTCCATGTAAGGCTTGAAGTGCAAGCGAGAGCGC
Source organism: Mycalesis mineus (assembly GCA_034621355.1). NCBI lineage: Eukaryota > Metazoa > Arthropoda > Insecta > Lepidoptera > Nymphalidae > Mycalesis > Mycalesis mineus. Next base: position 7,037,572 of record CM067888.1, read on the forward strand.
GGAACGAGCGACAAAGAAGCACAATCGGCCTTTGCGTTCGGCAGCGTTCGACATCCGTCTCTCTCCTACTTTAGTGGGCGATGCGTCTGCGTGGACAGCTGCTATACAATAGTACATTTACATGTTTTATTTTTTTCACAAAATTACAAATTTTTCTTTGAACATTCCATCAGTATTTTCTTAAGACGTTGTCACGTTTAACTATCGTCAGTAAACCGACTTTACAGACAACCAATTTTTTGCAAAAAGATCATTTTCTGTGTAACTTGAATCTTAACTTTGAGGGACATGGGACCAATGATTTGTGTTTATCACTTTTTAATAGTGTTGAAAAAATCAAAGTGAGCATTAATGAACACAGTGAGTTACCAGGCCACCTGCTAGTAAATCTCATCCCCTTCGCCTACAAACAAAGTAACGATTCGCAGGGCATGCAAGGAACACATCCTACAAACTTCCACCGTCCATCAACCTGCCTGATATTACACCGGCAGTAAATACCTTCAGACTGGAGCTCAGCAATGCTGTTTGGCAGCAGAATTTTGGCTGGTGGCTGGTGGGAGGCTTTCGCCGTGGCTAGTTACTGACAAGGACGTACCGCCAAGCGATTTAGCGTTCCGGTACGATGTCGTGTAGAATCCGATAGGGGTGTGGATTTTCGTCCTACTCCTAACAAGTTAGCCCGTTTCCATCTTGGATTGCATCATCACTTAACATCAGGTGTGATAGCAGTCAAGGGCCAACTTGTAGGAATTAAAAAAAAAAAGAAATAAGCATGATAAACTTCCCCAGAAGACCTCTGTCTCAAAAAGCTCTACTACTTCTAGTATTTTGTATGACGTTTCAAAACAAAAAGTGCCAAATTGAAACATTACCAATATCTACCTATTATTTTCAATATCGACACGCATTTCCAACGTCGAACCCTCAAAACACGCTCCGAAAATCATTATTAAATGTTGCATGTATTAAAATTTATTTCACATTCCACCCTCAATATCGTGTTATTGATATCAAAATTTCGTACAAGTTCGTTCGAGATGCAGCCATTTTTCTTAGATAATGGCTCCCCCGGCTTATGGTTTGTGAATTTTTATTTTACGACGTATGCGCCTTTATATTTTTTATATAAAGTAATAACACGCAAAGTACAATAAGATGGGTACCTGAGTTAGGGCGTGGGTTTTAGTAATAGTACTCGTTGAGCTTATTATGAACTTTCCAGGGAAGTATCACCGTCCAGAGTAGTTCTATCTCCAGAATTAATTTGGTGTGTTGGCAGCATTGTATACTGTTTGAAAAGACTATAGACAATATAGTGGCCTCATTTGCTGTATTGTGGTACCGCGTTTAAACTATAGATAATAGACTAGGTGCGGTACTCGTCGAGCAAAAATGGTGGGTGGTAGGCTATAAAGTATGGCCCTATGGATAATTGTTATCATTCACCTTAGTGTCCGAGTCTTGTGCAGTCATACAGTTTGACTATTGTAAGAATCTGTGCTTGTAATGTTTAATTAAGTAATTACTGTAATAATGTTTCATTTTTGATGTCTTTGTAAATAAATTGTTATTAAGTTTGTCTTTTGGTGTTTTAAGTTGTTCTGGCTGTTTGTTAACAGGTGTCAAGCAGTATATGTTCCAGTCTGTCCCGTTAGGCTTATGGGGCTTGGAGTAATACGATTATATTGTGTTATATAATAGGTCTGTGTAAAATATAATGTCCTTCCATGCCTCGTAGATTGAAATCTAAGATCCAGGCCATTATCATCAGCTGATGGAGTATCACCCTTAACTAATCCGCATAGGAACAGCGTGGAGGGTATAAATTCTAAGTCACCACCCTTATAAGGAGAGAGGCCTGGCACTGTAGTGGACCTTTAAACTAGGCTGTTAATGATCAATGATGACATGTCGAAGGTTGACCTGACGAAATAATGCTTAGATATTATTATTGCCATTGATAAGTAGGTATTAACCTGTACCTTGTATACGGGTAACCTATGGAAAACCAATCTAGACATGTCAGTGATGATGCGACCACGGTGGCAGTGACAATGACGTGCAGCAAACTTCATTACGCGACACGCTACGACATGCCGCGACATGTTTGTCGCCTAATTGTTCGTTAATGGGCTAATCCGCGCGATTGGTGATGAAAATCGAATTTGCGTTAATTGATGCCCATTATTTCCACGTTTGCAACTCGGATTAGATTTGCTTGACAAATTCAATTGGAACTAGAATGTGGCGTGTTAGATAATTTTCACTTCACTATCATATTTGTCCTGAAATGTGACCAGGAAAGAATATAGATCCTTTTTTTATTTAAAATTTAAAGGAGAAGGTCTTTCTGTCCTGTGAATGAAAGAACGTGGAATGAGATTGAATTCTAAGTACACTATACAAAATTAAATATACCAAAACATTCCGTTTCTAATTTAATTAAACGAGGTTAATAATATTGTATGATCGATCAACGCACAGCTTCAATTTCTGATCGAAGAGATAAGGAATTTGGTAGACTAGTTCCTTATGCAGCGTAGGATAAGTACCTAAGGAGTTTTGGGAATTTTGCTCCCTCAAAAGAGTTAAAAAGAGGTACCTAAAAAGGTTCTACTTTTTGTAAATTTTTATACAGATCACGGAAAAGCGACAAACATAAGGGAATTATTTTGATTTTTCCTCAGAAAACGCACTACTAAAACAGGTTTTCAAAACCACCACGAGGTACTATTTCATAAGGTTATATTTCAAAGCGAAAAACACCATTAAAATGAGTGAATTTTCCTCCCATTTTTCACCGGAAGACGTCAACGGATCTGAATGCTCACAGTCGATCGACTCGGCTCAAATACGGCGTGACAAATTTTACAGTGGCATGCCCGACGTTGTTTTATTGTCGACTTAATTCCCCCATGAGATTTGTTCCAAGTCATAGGCATCAAGCTTTAAATCTTACCATTATATTATGAGTTATTAGACGAATTCAAGCAGCAGCTGCAGACGTGTTACTACTAGTTTTTGTGTAGGTAATTCTATTAAAACATGACTGGTGTCGTTATTCACGGAAAGAGTTTCATAGAAATATATTCAAGTCTGCAGACCACTAGTGTCTGCAGTCTTCTACAAGCCTATGCATATATTTTAGAAGCAATGGATTCATGAAGTTAGAAGTAAACTGCTAACTTAATGAGTCCATTGACCATTTTAAGAACAGTAAAACCCTCTGTAAAAATAATTTAGTTAAAATAGAATTATGAGCACCATATAAATAGAAGACCAATAAAACGAGAATTGTATTGAAATTAAGATTAGATAACGTCTCTGGCCGCTTAAAATTCTGCAAAATGATTTTTTAATTAAACTTTTCTTGCGTCTGATCTTCATGAAACACCTATCGATATGTTGATCCTAACTTTACTTAATGTGCCTCTGGAAACTGTATATTGTATATCTGTTATGTAGTTCCAGAAATTAGGACAAACCTCAGTGCCTATTCACATTTCAAACAAGTGTGAATAAGCATATTATAGGCAAGGGCAATCCAACTTCAACATTGCTTTTTAATATAAATACGCGAAATTTATTGAGCGGTAATACTAAAAATATTTAGATTAACCCGCTAGAGCTTATATATTGGGACAATAAAAAACCGCCCTTCGAAGTATCGGATCCAAAACTCCTTTTATCAGAATGTGTTTCGAATGTGATCGGAAACATGACTCCAGTGTCACTGGATACGACATCGTGGCTATTTGGATTTTCTTTTTTCTCTTATTTTCTTCTTCTTTGCCCTCTCCTCAATGATTTTACTTTTTGTTATATTCTAAACAAAATCTCCTTGAGTTGCATAAATGACACATTAATTACCAAATTAAATGCGAGTTGAAATAACAGAAATTTGCAATTCTTGTATTATTTCTTTTTATATCATGTACGATCTTGGCAATAAATATAATAGTTTTTTTTTCATTATAATTATTCGACTTTTGATAGTGCACGTCAAATCTCTCATCTTAGTAAAATAATTGAACATTTTTATTTTCCTGATATTCTAAATATTACACGCACACACACGCACATACACGCGCGCGCACTACCTATTAGTTTATTAAAAGAAAGAAATGTTTATTTATAATTCTGTTATATCACTATATCCTCCTGCCTACCAGAGGCACTTTTTGTTTAGTATATTGCTGAAACTTTAGTATTGTATTCTTAACCCGTTGTTATGTGTCGGAAAAATAGTGAAAAAATTCCCACCTCCTGGAAAATGGATTTTCACTATGTCCTTTACAAAGGACAAAGTGACGATATTACTATGTCCCACATATAGGACATAGAAATTTTTTGGAATATAAATTGTTATTAAAATAGGAATTAGAATGTAACAAGAGTCGGTATCTTTTGCAATGTGTTTTTTTATTAGAACAAACATAAAAATAACAAACATTACAAACTTTTTCTCATATAGAACTATCAAATTAATAATTTTCTCAATAAATAAAGGTAAATTCACTAATAAATGTACATTATTTTCTTATATATAATAAATAAGGATCAAAATTAGAGATAAACGAAGTAGGAATTAAAGTTATATACTAAGATTACTAATTACCCGCACGAAAATTAGAAAAAACAGTTCATATTTGGCTTTAAACAAAAGAAAATATCACATTGTTAACAATAAACTGTGGTTTTAAGACACATCCACTAGCCCTACAACGCGATTATTTTGGGCCATATTTGGGTAAGCGTAAAGCAGCATTAGCAAGACGTTCTTTAGAGGGCATTGGTTTTATGAAAACTTATGGTTCAAGCTCTTCGTACTCTTCTTCTCCGGTATCTTCATCACTGTACTCTTCGTTGTCTATCAATAGCTTTGTACCCAAATCTAACTTGTACTGCCACAATCGCACAATAAATTTCTTTGCTTTACCTTTTTATTTTCAACATCTCTTTATTGTTGCCAAGCATTGGCCACAGCAACATCAAAAAGGTATGAGATTATTCGAATGGTCCATTTTTATGTTCGGTTACGCAATGGGCAGACTGACAGTCAGTAAGGCGCCACCCATATTTTAGTTTTGATCACTTTAGACCTTCTTATTTTTTCAAACCTTTTCTCTTTGTCGATCGCTCGGACCGATCATGGTTTTCATCGCAATAACAAGTCAACATCGTCAAAAGAAGCTTGTTATCAAGCCACATTGTTACAGCGAGTTTTTCGTCTTCACTTACCTTTACTTCACTACTTCCTTTGGCTTTTTTACGAAGTAGTTTTTCTTCAGTTTTTTTTCTTTTTTTTCCGATAAAACAGGTCTTAGAAACTCTACTTCTGATCACATTGCCTAAGTCATGGAACCCACGTCTCAATGTATGAAATAAAGCAGCGGTGAATCAAAAAAAATATATCGAATTGAGAACCTCCTCCGTTTTTTCGTTGGTTAAAAAATGTCGGAAAACCAAAGAACCGGTTCTAATGTGTCTTTTCCTCATTTGTCTTGCACGCCATCATTCGTTTGGAGATTTCTGACCGCAATGTACTGGGTAGATAGAGGTGAAGAATGGTACTGCTGACATTTTTCGCCAAGATTTGAGCCACGTCCACAATCAAGACTGCGTCTACGTCTTGTTATCCCAAGTCCTCTAGAGTGAGACCGAGAAAAAGAACCGTCGGACAGCGTTGGAGAAGCTGGTGGAGGAATCACAACATAATCGTCGTCTGAGCTACTGGACTCAATAGAATCGTGATAACTCGCTATTTGTGCAGGTTTTGCAGGCAAAAGATCTAGATCATCGTCGCAGTTATCCCCGAAAAAGTCCAATTCAGAATCATGACTATTCCAGCATCTGATAATCCTAAAAAAAATAACAATTATTGAAAAAATCTTACAATGTACTTCTCATAGTACAGTAGTAGTAAAACTATAAAAACTTTAATTACCTACTTTTGTTCTTTGCATAGGACATAGAAAAATGATTGAAGGTTTCTCGAAGTATATTTATTTTTACGCGAAAATAACATGGCATATATTCGTTTCAAATCATCAAATTTTTACCAATTATTGAAAATATATAAAATATTAAGAATTTAATAAGATTTCAACAGATTGACTTACCTCTGTGTGAACGTATGTCTGTATCTCCACCTTCTGACGCTATTTTGAAATAGAATGACGAATGTGAGGTGTCACTTCAAATTGTTTTTATGTACGTAAATATCCAATAGATTTTACTGTTAAGTAAAATTTGTGTTTTCATTTCAAAATAAAGACGCAGAATTTTTCATTTCTTATGTACTGTGAGTAGTACATATGTAGGTACGAGGATATACTGATTATGGAAGAGCGGAGTCTTCTAGTACAAAAGTAGTTTATACTACTCCTAAAAGAAGGTTCCTAACTTGCACGTACCTACATATTTATGTAATGTGAGAAGCTGAAATAGACCATTTTTGACGTGACAACGTCTTATAATTCGATAGCCGGCTGCACGCACGAAAAAACATGACGTCATGCATCGTTACCTCGCTTTGAGGCGTTCCATGTAAGGCTTGAAGTGCAAGCGAGAGCACGGAACGAGCGACAAAGAAGCACAATCGGCCTTTGCGTTCGGCAGCGTTCGACATCCGTCTATTAAATATATTAATTTTAAATTAAAAATTAATATATTTATAAATTAATATATTTATTATAAATTTAAAATATAAATTTATAAAATCAAAATCAATTATTTTATTAATTTCAATTAATATTTATAAAAATATACTTGAATTAAAATTTTTAATAACTAATTAAATGCTACCATTCAATCAGTATTTTCTTAAGACATTGTCACGTTCAACTATCGTCAGTAAACCGACTTTACAGACAACCAATTTTTTTATTTTATTTTCTTTCTTAATGTTGGTGAAGCAGATTAATCGTAAAACAAACATACCAACATACATTCGCATTTATAAAATAAATATAAAAGTGGAGTTTCTCAAAGTTTTAGTTCCGTGTAACACCTCATAGGATGAAATACAGCGTCGCTTCAGAGTATCGAAATGTGAACATGATATATGGCGAAGCTTACCGCAGACTTTGATCCAGATAAATATGCGGAAAGAATTATGTCTATTGGAATTTTATGACTCACTTACTTTGCGCTTTTCTCTACGTTTCCCCGGAAATAAGTAACGGTAAGAAATCCAGGATTCCATACATGTTCCCAGTTGTACTTGCCACGTTATTGTAGTTCGTAGAAAATATAATGATTTTGAGTTCGATAGGATTTTTTTGTCTCTATCAAAATAAGTAATGGTGAATATTCTATGCTACAAGTTGAAGTTTTGCTTTTTTTATTTTCTAAAAAAGATATTTTTAATACCTTTTAAACATGATGGTAAAATACCCCGAACTATTTATTTGTGGTTATGGGTTGATGCCACTACTTTTTAACCGACGAAAAAAAACGGAGGAGGTTCTCTATTCGACACGTATATATTGGAACGAAGTTCCTTATCGCGCGTTGTGAAAGGGGGCTAGACGGAAAAAATTCGTACGATAAGTTGTCACGACACTTTTTGATCAAAGGATCTTGCCGCCGCCTTTGATGTGTGTGCGCGTGAGCGGCGGGGCGCCCGCGCTGTATCCTGTCTCGCGCTCTGGTGTTTCGGTGTACAACAACAAATATTATTATTACTTAAAAAAAATAAATCTTTATTACAATTCCTTCACTAATTAATCGAAAGGAACTTCGTTCCATCCGGGTGTCCCTTGACACCTCTCAATTTTTTTTTTTTTATATATAACCACGCAACTTTTTACAGAGTTGTCCGATTTTGATAATTCTTTTTTTATTAGAAAGGGCACACTTCCAAGGTGGTCCCATGTTTCATGGTCCAAGGTTATCATGTTAGGATCTGATGATGATATGATTTCGGTCTTTGTCTCGGTATCGGTAGCTTTTTGGCTACTATTGCCGTATAATACGATACTATTGCCGTATAATACGTACTCGTACTATACTATGGCAGTATAGTACGAGTACGTTACGTGGCAAGTCGGTTCTATTTTTGTTAAACAATTTTTATTAATTTTTTGATGCTTTTCAAATTTTATACTTATACTTGACGTAAGCAGATTGGTTGTAACCTATCATGAAAAAGCATTGCTTTTTTTCTGGTATTTATAGTTGAATTTATTTTTCCGGTTGTGTCTAAGAAAAATATTTTTTTTCTCTCTAATACCTAAAAGCGACTGCCACCCTATCGAAGGATTTTTTATCAACCCGGAAATATTTTTTATAGAGATCAGGTTTCAAATAGCACAATAATCGGAACCTATTAATCCTATATAACGGCCGAGTGGCGCAGTGGGTAGTGACCCTGCTTCTGCATCCTAGGCTGTGGGTTCGATTCCCACATCTGGAAAATGTTTGTGTGATAAGCATGGATGTTTTCTAGTGTCTGGGTGTTTATCTATATATTATAAGTATTTATGTATAATATATGTAAAAATATTCATCAGTTATAATAGCACCCATAACACAAGCTACTTACGAGTACGCTTACTTTGGGGCTGTATAGCGATGTGTGTAATTGTCCTAATAATATTTATTTATTTATTTATATAGGTTCTTAAAAGGAATCTTTTTAAATAGGCTTCGACAGTTGAAAGTACATTATGCATTGTTTGCGTTGTATGTTTGTTTGATGGACAGGAAGCTACTAAACGCTGTATGAGGTAATAAGGAGGGTACTTAATGTTTGTAGTATAAGGATTTACCAAAAAACATTTTAATTTTTCCGCTCAATATAATCCATAACGCAAAGTACCGGTTCAAAGCCTTAAAAGCTCCGGTCAGAATTTTAATAAAAAATATATTTGACATTTTTTTCCCATTACCATAACCAAACAAGCCGTGACAGATATCCGTAAAGGTTTTTACACTTGACGACACGATAATGCGCTAAAGATCGGATATATCGGTTCTGTTCAGCGTGAATCTGCCTCCCGAGTCCATGGTAGAGCACACCACAAACAGTCAAACTTAACGTTTCAAAAGTGCTTGTAAACAAAGCCTGCTTAGAGTAAACAAATTATGAATTTTGAATCTATCTCGGAATCGTAGCTGACTTTCACTAGGCTGCTTACAATCACTGTACAAGTTTTTGTCCGAGGTACAGTGACTGAACATTGCTTAAGCCTTGGGGATCAGAAGATCGAGCTTACTTACTTGTTTTACAGAATATAAACTTACATAACAAACTGGAACTGAAATTCTATACCACAGATTCTTTAAGCAGTTAGTCAATCTCTGCACCAGACAAATAAGGTTAACCTCAAATATATTTAGGTAATCTGTTGGAGTCCAGCCCGAAGTTGGGATCTGAATCAAATACCAGGGTCTGATCCTGTAGTGGGCCGTCAATAGGCTGATGATAATGGTGAAATAGAATCCTTTATGCAAATCGATTTAATATCGAAAGTATTGATGAGCGAGATTATCGCATAATCTAAATAATGTTTATAGCGTTCACACAAAAGCAACTTCGTCAAAGTCTAAACATTTATTATGAGGATAAGGTCGTCTCCCGTTTTTAATATCAACCGTATAATAAATAGGTTAACATTCGCTTTATGAAGGAAAAACCTATTAACGAACGGCAAATGTATCAGAGGGCTTATTATGAAAGCCTTCGATATTATCAGTCGAAAATTTAGAGAATGCTCGAATTCGCAATTTTATGTTTATTTTCTCATTTTATTTGACCTTCATTGGTACGCAAAGCTATAATCAATAATTTATGTAGGTATATAATTTTATTGATTTTTATATAATGATCATAAAAGTTTTGTTTAAAATGGTTAAAATAGCAGTTAAAAAACCACAAAATAACGTTGCATAATATTATGTATTGCTTAAAAACTAATTTTTTGTATACTACAAGTACCTACCTAGACAAAAACTACCATTTTAAAATTAAATAACAGAAACTATGTATTATTAATATAATTATTATTATTATTATTATTATAAATTAATATTGTAGATTAATTTGGAAACAATGTGCATATAATGCAATTCTTAAAGCTAGAGAAAAAGGGAAAAAATGTATTAAATAAATATTAAGATTCAGAAGTATTTTTTTATTTATCTAGCTTTATCATTCTACTTACCACGGTAGTAGAATTTTTCGTATTTTATAAAAACATTTTTACTCTATCACAATTGTTTAAGCTATTATGAATCTTTTCTACTGAATAATGAAAGTAGAATGTGTTTCACAAACGTTGTTATTACGACTGATACCGTTCGCAATCAGTCAGTCCATCACCGCAATACCCTCCCCCTGTGTTGTGTAAACAGCCCCAAAGCGGAACGCGACAAAATAAAATATCTATTACTATTAAGGATAATGACAGGCCGTCTTAAACATGACTTAATATCAGTAGGGAAAAAAATTAGTGCCATCAGCGAGAGGCGTATTTTTTGTAGCTAATGCAAAGGTATTTGCGATACCGTGCGAGAAAATTTCGTCAATGTCGTTAATATAATGGGCCGGGGAAATGGCGGTCGCGAAATGTTTTGATAATACACGTTATATGTTTTTAGTGAAATTGGTGATTTTGATGAAGGCGAATTCTAAATTCAAAATGGGAAAATAACTTCTATAACTAATATTAGCTTGATGAAGTTTCATATTAATTTATCCAGTGGTTTCTGATAATGAGGTCCTACGTTCCAAATCTGGGTTGTGGTATAGAATATAAAAAAATCTTACTGAAAATTTCTTAGAAGAAATTTGAAGTCGGGAAGGTGTTTATTTATTTATTTATTTATTAAGGAAAACCAACTGCTGATAAAATATTTCTAGTCCATTGAATATATATATCGAGCTTTAGTTAATGCTCAGCTTACAACAGGTCTTCACAACATGCATAATAAATTTTAAATTAAGATGTCATAATTACAATGTCAATAAACATATTAGTCTAACTACACAGAACTTATGTCTAAAAAAAATGTGTCAATTGTTAAACAAAAATAATAAAATAATAATAATAATAATAAAATAGTGTTCGGGTGGTGTTATACTTTTGTCCCTCGGGAAGCACGTTAAGCTTTTAATCACTATCATTGTCATCAACATCTGATAATGATCGTTAATAAATTAAACATAGTCACCTCAAAATCTGATAGTGATTTATTAAACAATCAATTTTATAATCCAAAGCCCGCAAACCCGCATTGAAGCAGCGTGAAGACCAGCGCAAGAGTGAGACCTCTTTCTCCTATGCAGAAAGAGGTCTCACTCTGAAGTTGGCCGATAAGTATTCAACAATTGATACGGTAGCCGGCTGCCGCTTTCATGTTCATTATTAAACTTACAATATGACATTTTTTATTACTAACCTAGTTTCCGTTCATGTGGTAGTATCGAGAAATCGGTTCTTAGTGAGCGTTAACAACACAAAATAAATAACAATGCTTTTTAAATCAATCGAGTGTAGTTTAAAAGGTTTTGTGATGACTTTATAGGTTTGTCAATGGTTGGTCAATGGCTTCTCGTATGTACGATATTGTTTATTATTTTATTTTTTATTAAAATTTTTTAACAAAAAATAACTCAAAAACGCACTCATAGATATGCTCAAGTAAATTAAAGCAAGTGAATGACGCATTTATTTTTTACATTTTAGTGCGTTTTTGAGTCGGTTCTATTTTTTGTTAAAAATTTTTATTTCTTACTTTTTAGTGATTTATCGACACGTAACGTACTCGTACTATACTGTCATAGTATATTATACGGCACTAATAGCCAAAAAGCTACCGAAACTTGCACAAAAACTGAAATCGCTGCAAGTGTGTATAAAATTTAAAGAGTTCTTTAAATTTTCCCAGGATATCGTCATCAGATCGTAATATGATGAGTATGGGACTATCTTGGAAGTGTGCCCTTTCTAGAAAAAATTGATACCATAATTACACCCACGTGTTAGTGTATTGAAAAATACAATCAAAAACTGAGGTTAATTTCAAATAACGTGGAAAAATAAATACCATAATTACACCTAAGTATTAGAAAAAGAGATGTAATTACTTACTTTTTTTAGAAATTCACTGGAATTAGAATTAAAATAAACCCTTTGATTTTGCTGATCACTTCAATATAACATATATATATATATATTTATCACGTCACTTCCATAAGTCAAAGATGGCGCGTAACGGAAAAATGTGACGCGTAACGAAAAAATGCTACACTAAATTTTTTTCCAATCCCGATAAAGAAGTTCCACTTCAAAAAAATATACGTTTTGAATTGAGAACCTCCTCCGTTTTTTTTCGTCGGTTAAAAATAGCGAGCAACCGAGCAAGCGAGTCATCTGATGTCAAGTGATTACCACTGACCGTGACCTGATCTGCCACACCAGAAAAGCCACTGATGCGTTGCCAGTTTTATATATAGGCAAGTAGAACATTCTTTAATGCAGAAGTTAATATTTGTTCTCAGTGTATAGTTCCTACTATTGTACGTTATTCACTAGGTACTAGTATGTAAGTCAGTGTATTCTTTGCCAGTAAAAAGACTGGGGGCGGCTAACGACAGTAGTTTCAGAACAACCGTTTATCATCGCATATCTCCGCACTTGTACACACTACGATATAGAGAGTAGTGGCAGCAAAAAATATCTACCAATAATAATACTTAATTTATTCGAATATCTGTAGCCCTAAGATGCCCTGTTAGACCTAGGTTGGTCCTGACTCCTGACGTAGCTTGTATAAAGGAAAAGACTCTTTGACAGCTTCCGTGGCGCCTCGGTATGTGCGTTCGATTTATTGGCAGAGGTCCTGGGTTCAATTCCCGGCGGGGCAGATTGAGATTTTTCTTAATTTGTCTTGGTCTGGCTGGTGGGAGGCCTTCGCCGTGGCTAGTTACCACCCTACCGACAAAGACGTACCGCCAAGCGATTTAGCGTTCCGGTACGATGTCGTGTAGAAACCGCTAGGGGTGTGGATTTTCATCCTACTCCTAACAAGTTAGCCCGCTTCCTTTTTAGACTGCATCATCACTTAACATCAGGTGTGATAGCAGTCAAGGGCCAACTTGTAGTCGATAAAAAAAAAAGGGTACGGCCTTTACCTTTTAAGGGTTTGCAACATCATTTTTCAACAGCTGTGATGGCACTTAACGGGTTAACTTCTAGAAAATGAAAAATAGCTGCTTATATGTTGTATTTTTTTCTCCATACGTACGTCTAACCCATCTTTGGCCTACTGAACACAGAGATATAAGGTTATTTCTTACGAAATGACAGTAACAGAAAGACATATTAAATCGTACCAAATAAATTGTATTATTTAATATGCCAACAGTACACACAAAACTAAGAGCGGTTACAAGAAAAACTTACATCATTATCGAGAGGCAGTGTGTCCGCGTCTTAATCGACGGGAAAACATTTCTGTACACAGCTAACTATGACCCCTAACACGAGTTTGCGAATTATGATAAATTTCATAATTAAAAAAAAAGTAATAGAAACACACATAATTAGGTAATTTGATGTCCTATGTTACTTATACAAAACTCATGTTTAAAATTTCAATATTCTGGCCAGTGCATCCTTTGTTCGATTATTTGATGGCCGAGTGGCGCAGTAGGTAGTGACCCTGCTTCTGCTTCCTAGGCTGTGTGTTCGATTCCCACGTCTGGAAAAATATTTGTGTGATAAGCCTGGATAGTTTCTAGTGTCTGTGTGTTTATCTATATATTATAAGTATTTATATAAAATATTCATTAGTTATCATAGTACCCATAGCACAAGTTACCTACGCTTACTTTGGGGTTATATAGCGATGTGTGTAATTGTCGTATAATATTTATATATTTATTTTATTTATGTACGCTATATTAATCAGTAGAGCTACGATACGATGTCTTAATAATGTGGTTCCATTTCATATTTCTCTCCATCTTTCTCTCGACTCTCAATTTTTAAACTTACGAGTGCAGATACTGGTTTGCATGAAATAACTTTCGTGGCTAACGACTTGTTATTTCCATACAAATACATACATATAAACCAATTGTCTCTCTGCTGTTGTAGTCTGTAAACGGCTACGAACTCGCACCCTTACCCTTATAAAAATATCGTAACAAAATAGCGCTACAGTAGTAAGGGCCACCCGAACAACTTAGCGAATTATTTATAGAGTGAACTTTGCTATTGTTTTCCGTTATGCGGGATAACATTTTATTAAATACGACTTCAACAGTTCGGAGCAAAGTTTCGCTTCTAATAGAACTGAGATTTATGTGTTATTTATTTACCAGATGTTTATAAAGCGATTGCAGAAAAAGCAACTTTCGTTTCGAGTTTACATACGTAAACGTAATTTATTTCTTTCTTATATTTTAATTTATTATTTATTACACTCATTTATTTATTTACAATTATTTTTAAAATTTTTAACAATGCTTATAAAATTATAAAAAAAAAACACTATTGAAAATTTATAAAAAAATTCATTCCGCCTGTTGCGGGGCCCGGTGGTCCAAGCAACCGGTGGTCAGGGCTCCAGAGTAAGGAACCTCCTCACAATACGCGCCGTTTCAAGAATTACTGCCTTCTGTACCCGACCCTTGATCCAACAATTAAGCGAAAGCTTTTTAAGATGTTTGACGAACATCTTAAAAAGCTTTTCGCTATAAGACCATTGACTGAAACGACTATAGGAATAATTATGATTTATTATGATTATTATGATTGCCGGAACTAGTAATGTTATTTTTTAAGCTATTGCATAGCTTCTATCGCGGGCCTTGGAGATCGAATCCAGAAATTCCGTAACGAAAAAAACCTAACATTCCCCACTCCAACCGGCACAGCGGTGATTATTTTTAGTTTTTCCATCTAGCGATAAATACCAAAACTTTTAATGACTTTTTGAAATATCACGCTTGTAAAAAAAAAAGAAAATACTGCATAAATAAAATAAATATATAATTATAATTGCATAAGTTGATAAAAAATGCTATGCAATAGCTTTACCGCGGCAGTCTTCGAGTGCCACACGTCTTTTTTTTTACACCTTCCTTAGAATTAAGAATTAAATTTAAAATATTCATTATCTTTATAGAAATTCTTTTCTAGAAGCCATTTATTTAGCTCTTTTTAAAAGTCTGGAGAGGCATTGCCTGTAACTTGCATGGTAAGTTATTAAAAGCTATAATTGCCATAAAGAAAGCATTTTTTTATATGTACATTTAGGCATGCAAATTTTATTGGAGAATATACAAACTAGGCAGCGGTAAGATATTCAACTGCTTGAAAAATGGTTTACAACTCACAAGGAGTCCCACACCAAATGTAGCCCGAATAAATTTTTTTTAAAAGCCCTAAAGACTCTGTCAATATCGAAATAATAAGATGACGTAGGTTAAGTACGAAATTATCGCCTATTACAGTTACAAGATTTAAGATTTTTGTGATTACATTTTCTTTTCGACTAGAGGATGCCCGCGGTTTTATTCGCGTAGTACTCGTTCACGTGATAATTTCAGAATGAAATGTGGCCTATATATTAAAACAGGGAGTCAGCTAACTCTATATCAAATTTTATTAAAATCGCTCCAGCCGTTTAGTCGTGAAGAAGTTACACACATACTGTTACATCGGGGAACACAAGTAATACACACCGCTGCTATAGTGACAGTTTTAGGAATTCTAAAAAGTACAAGAATCCTTTTGGGATTGAGTAAATAATGTCTTTTATAACATAAAGTAAACTTTACCATCGAAATAAGAATAAAAAGTCTATTAGTACACGTACAAAAAGTCAATCATTGACTTCAAGATTCAAAGATTCCAAAACAAATATGCAATCTGTAGAAGGTGATTAGTATGTAGTGGACTACAAGTCCGTGATTATAACAATCATTGTATTAAAAAGTTAAAACAGTTCAATTTCCCCATTAACCCTCAACCCCACGCGTCGATGACACGTAACGTAAACTAAATGAATCAATTCCACCCCTTTAACCCTAGCACAGGTGTGTCCTGTCAATTTTAATATCATACCCCACCCGCTGCCGACGGGTGCGCCGAACAGGTTGATGGTTTGATGTTTTATAGATTTGATACACTTTTGATTACCGTACCATTATGTTTTGAATGTGGGATGAAAATAGCGTCTTGTTTTGCTATTTACTAAAAATACCTTCATTTTATAAGTTTTTTTTATTATTATGATCTGTCCCAGTGTGTGTAATGAAATCTTGCAACTTAATAACTCAATTCCTGGTGTCCGATTAAGCTAAAATCATTCATGTGTATCTCACTCCCTCGTTGGTCTAGTAGTTAGCCTATGTAGTTTCGATCACGAAGACCTGAGTTTGAATCCGGGAGCGGCAAACGGAATAATTCTAAATTTCAATTCTTTATGAAATTTACAGCACATTTCAAGCCCGGAGTCGCCCGGAGTGGTGGTGATACACCCCCATGCCCCAGAGAGCACGTCATCAACATAATGATCTTTAATATATAAAACATTATCACCCTGAGCCCGCCAACCTGCATTGGAACAGCGTGATGGGTTTACGCTCCATATCCCCTCTCCCACAAAGAGTCAGGCCTGGCCCTTTAAAGGCCGTTAATAGGGACTTAGGGAAAATTATTTTCGAAAAAATCCAGCATTGCACACCGACGCTTTCGAAAAAGTCCATTTCGCAAAAAGAAGGAGTGAATCTAGGCAACATGAACATTTGATAAATAATTATAGAAAAAGTTTTACGCAATAATCTTCTATCCATTGCCCACTACGAGAAACCACTTAATAATGTACTAACATTCTATTAACAATATTATTATATTATTATCAATCCTTTGACTATCCGGTATTCGATCCTAAGCAAACTTATAAATTATATAATTAGAAGCGAATTAACAGTATAATACGGCCCCCAAACAATATGGGAGAATAAATATTTATTAAAGGCCCAAAAGTGTCCTCTATTGGGTCGGGCGTGGATTGCAGAAACTACTTGACCATCGCCGGATACGGTATACATTTTTTAAAGCGAAATCTAGTGTGTTATTGCCTTCGTAGTAGTTTATAACTACCCGTTATTTTTAATATTTTAAGGCCATAAAAATAAATTAATAATGATAAACCTATAACCCATATTTTAGGAATGATTGAATTATTGATTAGGTATGCGAAAAATCTTAGTAATTTTTTTAGGAATAAAAAGTGCTAGACTGTCTCGTTGATGTTATTAGTCATCATGGTTTTACACCACGAAGTCCTGGGTGCAAGTCAAGTGGCATTGAACTTTTTCTTATAAACATTTCTAAGTGAACAGGACATTGCCAAAATTTGCCCCAGGCTGTCTTAACTTATGCTCATATTTAACTGTTTTATTTAAATACATAATGAATTTTAAACAACTACCCATGTTTCATACAATCACTTGAAAGTATATCAAAAAAATAAAAAATTTACTCGATTTTTTGTGTTCCGAATCACGTGACCGTCGTCGTAGTATGAAAAGTCATCTTTTTCAACCTTCATAACTTTTTTCTGCGACTGTATATCTACATACAACTTTTTCTGTAAATAGTAAATCTGCACTATTTAATGACATAAATATATCATTACTGGGCAGTCTGGGGTACACTTCCATACAATTTTTGGCAATGTCCTTTATAGTTGAAAGTTGAAGTTGTCCTTTAATGTGAATGTGACGACTCCGTGGCGCAGTGGTATACGCGGTGGATTTATAAAAAGCGTTCGATTCCTGTCTGGGATGGTTGAGAATTTCTTAATTGGTCTTGGTCTGGCTGGTGGGAGACTTCGGCCGTGGCTAGTCACCACCCTGCCAGCAAAGACGTCCTGCAAGCGATTTAGCGCTTGAGCTCCATGTCGTGCAGGTGTATGGATTTCATGCTCCTCCTAACAGGAGCGCTTCTATCTTAGATTGCATTATCAATTACCATCAGCTGAGATTGTAGGGTATGGAAACAATAAAAAAAGTGTTTTTTAATCATCAAAATCAGGTAATTTTACCGGCCCATTTAATATGGGTTTTCCTTATTATACAAGACAGGATTTTTTTATTAATAGCACATTAGTACCATATCCACCTTTCATAATTCCGTTGTATCATAGTTTTGGTCAAATACCGCTGAAATATGTAGCCCCCGGGGCGTCCCGGCCTACTGTCATACACTACATTATTCACTGCCCCGGTGTTTGCTTGCAAAGGGCATTTTAAATAAGAAACACACGAATAGTTGAGTGGTCATACATACGGTCATAAGGATTTGCATGGACACGTTTAATAAAGAGCTCTCTAGTACATACTAACTACCTGGTTAACGTAATTTGGGTAAAATGTTGTTTTAGCGAGAAAATGTTTGTCTCTCCTGATCACAATACTTATGGAAAGCCATAGCACAAAATATGGTAATTTTCTTTTGTCCTAAATATTATGTACGGAGTTTTAAGTCCGAGGGCAATCGAACGATCTAATTGCTGTAAAAAAAATTTAACTTAAAAAATTATTATTATAAAAACAAAAAACCCAACAGCTTAGGAGTAATGCTGCAGGTGTAGACAAAATAGTTTACTACCTGGGAAAGAAAGACCTACCAAAACTACGTTCGTCCCCGCCTGCAGCACCATAAAGTATTTAGAATTTTCTATAGATATAGTGATCCTTGTTTTTCTCTTTTCAGTTCATTACTTCTAAGCAGTTGGGTTTTTTGTTTTTATAATAATAATTTTAATTGAGACTTTTTAGTTTTATTTGTGGTATAGAAATGAGACGGTACACTTGGTACACTTTTTGACATTGCTTGTGAAAACAGTAATATAAACATGATATGATATTTATATTTTTGAAATGGTCTTTTTACGAGCTTTCATTTGATACCCGTACTGCTAGGATAAAAGAAAAAAATGCACACGTCCCCCCTTTTTTCTCCCATTTACTGCCGCCATTTTAAAAATTCATATAGCCTATGTCACTTCCACAATTTAGCCAACACAATTCAACGATATCTCACATATCAAAATCCGTTCAGCCGTTTAGGCTGTAGCGCGTGCCGAAGAAATGGGCATACATACATACATACGCTCGAAAAACATTAATTACCCTCGATTTTAGGTTTGATTCGATAAGTACTACTCGACAATATCAGTAGAGCATTTCCTGGTTTGCTAAAACTCTAAACTACTTTGTCCATGATTTTTCGGTTCCAAACCATGAGTTGGAGAGCTGGCTGTGAAACGTTGAGTTTCTATTCTTTCATGAAATGCCTGATACTTGGCATTCATAGTACGAAAATTGGTACTACACTCCACGCCTCAGAGAACGCTCAGCCATCGGTCCTGGTTCTTAGGATCATAGGATTACCTATTACCTATAATCTGACAGTGATTTGACTATTAAACCAAAGTCCGGAAACTCACATTTGGAGCTCTTCTATGAAAAGGATGATATAGCCCTACAATGGGCCGTTAAAACAGGCTGACGATAAATTGAACGCAAGCCACACGTCGATCTTTCCAAAATCCAACGAGACCTTTTCGCACGCAATCACCTCGTCACAACAACCTCATTAGCAGTTCAAACGAATCGATGATATTTACCAAACGAATCAGATCGCGTGCGGGCCAACTTCGCCCATTAACTGTAACGAGATTGATAATTGCTTCATTGCAAGGGTTAAACATAATGGCCGATGATTGGTATGGGCTGGGCCTTAATTTTGTTTGCCGGATTATTTGTCTATGGCGAACCGCGTTTTATGTGATTTAATTCGAGCTTCTGACTGGTTTTTTTTTATTATTTTCTGTAATCTGTGATTATCAGGATACAATAATTCATCGTTTAACGATAAGTTACCGCTTTACTAAAATCATTTCGCTAAAGTTGCATCATTTTGGGAGTATTTAAAAATTAAATTTAGGCAATATCGTCTTATGTCAATAAGTGCCAGAGTTTAGAAGAGAAGCTTACGTCAATGAGTTTTCACCGACTGTTAACAAATTGATAATTGCTTCATTACAAAGATTATGCATAAAGACCGATAATTCGTATGGCCTGGGCCTTCATTTTTCTTACAGATCATATATATATATGGTGAACCGCATTTATACGATTTAATTCTTGCCTCTGTCTTATATGTCATGTCTTTTTACAATTAGTGGTTAGCACATACTATAATGATTCACCATTTCTTTCTACCACCACGACTAGTCACTATTAACAGACGATGTCGTCTAAAGTATAGCATGAACAAAGACGTAGTTATGAGTACAGTAAGGAAGTAAGTAAAGTTTACGTTTCTACTTTATAAGAGTAATCCAAAATTATCTGGTCTCAAATTAACTACAAATACAGTTAACTCCTGATTTGAAACTCCGCAATGTCGGTACGTACCTAAATATCGTGATAGTTGGTTCTCAGAGCAATTAGTTATATCTAAAATCTTTACTTTTAATATTGTAAAGTCGACATAATGGTAGTTTTTTAGCGAACTAACTCTACCGCTTGGATTCGTAATTTTTTTGACAAAGAATGACAAAATAAATCAATCATTCATTTTTATAACGAACTTTCGTCAAAGTATAACTATTCGATAAATAAATAAACTTGACACGCAAACAGTCTCACAGTCCCAATTCTGTAATAAACGTTATTCAACGAAAAATAACCACAAGTTAACAGTGTCGGTAAACACGTGGGGGGGTAGATCCAATATTTGTGGCGGATTACATTAAGCAACTATTTCTGTTTATGTCAATACCCGCTCGGACCGTTTTGTGTAAATACGGGATAAAATAAATGTATGGAACGTAGATGTAATTCATAATACTTGCAAGATATGACTACTAATTAAAATGGAAATGGCGCGTATTTTTACACAGCAATTGATTTAACAACCTATAGTTAGCCAATTGTGATGGTGCGATGATGGGTTTGGGTGGGGCTAGTTGAGCAAGAGGACAAAATGGGCAACTGAAATAACGTACTCGATTGTAGCAAATGTTGCGCAGTAATTTGTAAGTAATTTTTATTTAATTAGGTTAACTATTATTTAGCAATATAAGCTTAATCAGCTTACATTGTTGAATAAAAGCACTAAACTTTTAAATAAAAATTCCTATCTATTCCTGCATATAATTTGTAACAAATTTCATCCTTGTAACAATTTTGATACAGATTTGCTAAGGCATGCCATGATTGAGTAACAAACATCTATCCATACATCCAAAATTCACATTTGAAATAAGTAGATATTATGAAGCAAAATTATTATGACTTTGATGGAGGCTTTTTTAATAATAATATTAATGTTTCTACAGTCTGATTTTTATAAAATTTTTAAAATACTTTTAAGAAATACATAAGTACTTACAGAGCCCCCCTTTTTAAATTCTATTACAAAATTTTAACCAGAAAAAGAACAACGAATTCGTAATTATTTTGCTGTAATTCGTAAGTAAAAATCAACACTTTAAATGGTATTTCCAGCAGATGTACCTCGTTGGTTTTCACGTACCAGTGCCCCTTGCAATATAGTACCGTCCCAAGTCAACTATTAAGAATTTTTAATGACCCACCGTTGATCCCCGTACCGATAAACCACATGCGAGGCTTAAAATATGGTTCGGTTGATGCATTAATTGAATTTTCAAGACACGTATTACGTTATTACAATATGTTTCTTTTTCTTTACTTCATTATTTTATATTTTTACTAGCGATACCTCGCGGTTCACCCGCATTGTACCTGTTCCTGGAGAAATATCGAGATAAAAAGTATACTTTGTTTTAATCCATACACAGTATTATAATCTCTCTCCAAATTTTGATGAATCGTAATTTTTAAAAATAATATTTAAACATAATGATGAGAGGATATCGTATCTAGATACTAAACTGACGGAATGTGGTGTTTCGAAGTTCCTTCAATGGGCTTATCTAGACCTATAAAATTGCGTTTAACTTTTTTCACTTGTATTAATTACTTCAAGGACCTAGAAATATTTGTACATTAACTACTGTTTGTAACACAATGAAAGTCATAAACCATTCAACATGAGATATTGGTATTAAGACTTACGTGCATGCAATTTCATCGGTGATTTACCTACTTATCAGTTATAACTGCATCCAAACCCAAACAGTTTCCCTGAAAATGGTTAACTTATGCCGAAATACTGAAAAGTCACTCAATCCTTCCACTCACTTAAAACATTTTTAAGTATCACTATATTTTATCCTTGAGTTTAGGAGATGCTTAGTGATATAAAAATATATTAATACAATTAAGTGACATTTCAGTACTCTTATATTATATACCTTTATGACCTCCGTGGTGCAGTGGTATGCGCGGTGGATTTATAAGTCGGAGGTCCTGGGTTCGATTCCCAGCGGGGCACATTAAGATTTTTCTTAATTTGTCTTGGTCTGGCTGGTAGGAGGCTTTCGCCGTGGCTAGTTACCACCCTACCGACAAAGACGTACCGCCAAGCGATTTAGCGTTCCGGTGCGATGTCGTGTAGAAACTGAAAGGGGTGTGGATTTCATCCTACTCCTAACAAATTAGCCCGCTTCCATCTAAGATTGCGTCATCACTTAACATCAGGTGTGATAGCAGTCAAGTGCTAACTTGTAGTCGATAAAAAAAACCTAACTGTGTCCATAAAGCAGTACCTACAATAATAATAAGCTTAGTGTTGTCAGTGCCACTTCATAATCCCGCCTCAAAAACCTATACCGCAAAAACAGTGGAAAGCACTCCACACAAATCAAACGCGGCCGGGAATCGAACACAATGCCACTCGGCGCATCTTCACACAATTGATGTTGTCGATAAATCACCTCGCATTCTTCGCCAACGCCCGTACACTTGACTAATACGGATTTATGTGTTGGCGTATGGGTAGTGTACATGTTGAGATACTGTTGTTCGGAAAAAGTGTTTGAACGTTGATTCATAATTACTTTTATGCACTATTAACGGCCCACTACAGGGCCAGGCCTCCCTCCTTATAGAAGAGGGGATGTAGAGCGTACACCCACCACGCTGCTCTAATGCGGGTTGGTGGGCTTAGGGTGATAATGTTTCATTTATTAACGATCACAATCAGATGTTGATGACAGTGACCAGGACCGACGGCTTAACGTGCTCTCCGAGGCACGGGGGTGTAACACCGCCAACTTCCAGACTCCGGGCTTGGAATGTACTGAACATTTCATAGAAGAATGAAAAAGTTCAGAATTATTCCGTGACCCGACCCAGGAATCGAACCCAGGACCTCTTGATCGAAGCCACATATGCTAACCACTAGACCAACGAGGCAGTCCTGTCTAGCTCTCGGCTGTCATCAATGATACATTAATGGTTTCCCATGAAATTAGCACTTGCTGCAGCATTATGCTGAGTGGAAGATCTTTATTTGATTAGTCTACTTTCTTTGTATTTATTCCTATTACTTATATTTGTGAGTGTACTGCATATTTTGCCCTTTTTTCATCATCGTCTTACGTTAAACCAGCCTACATTAGACATTTTATAGCTGTAGATATTTTTGTAGAGAATAAATGGCGTTAAATCCTCGAAAGTAAAGGAGTAGACAAACTACCATTATAAACTATACGCTTCCATTCCTATGTATTTGCAATCCACCGTGTGAGTCTCACATCCAGATAATTAGTTTCGTCGGTTTGTATATCTTTTACTTTCGAGGGTTCAACGCCCTTTCTTGCCAAACTGTATGGTTTGGACTATAGAACAAATGTGTTGCTCTATCGCAATGAGTACTGGAAATCCAGACACGCGTAGATACAAAAATGGTTAAGGTAGAACCGTGGTCGCACCCTATACCTAACTACCATGTATGTTTAGTGGAGGTGTTCCTGACACCAACGCAATCATGAACTTTGAGGTAAACCGTAAGTGCGACCACGTGCGTTTTGGGATTTCCATCAGAATTATTTTCTTATTTCGTCCTTTTTGAGACCCCTTTTTACGTAGTCGGATTATAGTTCTTAAACCTTTTTTCACCCTACAGAAAATTTACTGATAATTATTGATAGCAGGCAGACAGCTAAAATAAAATATTCCGTTTACTTGGAAAAACATTCGTTTTGAAAGTCAAACAAAAAAGTGAACACAGCATCTAACTCGAGAATGGTCCATGTATGAACGCGCACACAACCGATGAAGCATTAGCGAGGGTCACATTCCACCTATCACACGCATTTTTCGAAGCCCGATCGTAGCTAATGGCTACTATAGCTCTGAATAAGCACTGAGCAAGTGACAAAACGAAATATTCGGAAGTGGATTTAAGATTTAACCCCTTTAAGCCGCAGTAGATTCTATAGAGATCAAGCGCATTAAAAAGTTTAGGTGACTGTACTTCAACTACGAATAAAGGTTCTAGAGGTAAGAAACAAGGCAGGTAAGTGATATGTGACGCTATCATCATATTGAGTATACAAACTCTAGTCTCTGCCAAAACAAAAAATACACAAAATTACTTTTTACAATTTTAAGTAATATTATCAAAATAAAATAATAACCTAAGCTTGGGACACTTCAAAATTAAACTCAGCTTAATAGATGACATGTTTCTTTTAATTCGTAGAAAAAAAACATAAAAAAAATAGAAAAGATGTACAAATGAAGGTAAAATTAAAATAAAAAAAAAACACTTAAAAACATTAAATTCATTAAATTCTATACATTAGCGCGAAAAGACTAAAAGAAAAGAATTTCAAAAATAGTTTTATTTTATTTTGCTCGCCATGTGTTAAGCACCCAGCTTTTGAGTGAACAGTTAGATGGCTTATTCTTTTTGTAAATATATCCTTTTATTTTAAATTTTATTTTAATAATGTTCTAGCTATAAATATATTTGGATGTAACAATTATAAATTAATTAACTAAATTATAAAAAATATTTTTTGCTCTCTTGTCACAAACAAAAGTCACTTACCAAGTCCTGTCGTTGCACAGTGTCCCGTTGTTTCTGTTTTTTCCACTGCCACGTCACAGTGAAAACCGTGCCAATATATATCTCTCAATTAGAAAGCGGCAACAGAGAAAAATGGTGTCATACTTTTTCCCTTTAAAGCCATTTTTGCGTTACGCTTGATCTGTATTTATTGGCTGTTAATGGATACCATTCCGATGATGGAAAACTTATTTCAATGCGGTGAAAATATATTGATAGGATTTTATTTCAAAAATAAAATATTTTCCTAAAAGTTACGCTACCTACTTAGAGGAGAGAGGGGAATTCGGAGCTATCATCTCGCTGAGTTCGCTCGATTCAACTCAAACTGCATCTAGTGCGCGATAATATTTGAATCTGTACAGTGCACTATTGTTAATGTGCACGGACATACCTGTATCTATGTCCAGGGGCCGATGACTTAACGTACTCTCCGGGGATACGGAATTGTTACCCCCACGTTTAAGCCCCTTGTAGTAAGGGAAACTCTAGTACTTATTGAGTACCACGGTGTTACTTATCAAAATCCCGTTGTATAGTAACAAGCAATAAAAGCAACCCATGTGCCATTTTTAGGTCTACAGTACTAAGCTAATTTTCGCATATATTCGTTCATCCGTTAACTGTGATTGATAATCAAGCGTCCAATTAATATTTCATATGTATAACATTAGTTAGAGACTGGCTCAGAACTCGAAACCTGACTGATCCAATTTAACCACTAGTCCGGAGAGGCAGTATCACAATAGGATATAGGTAATAACTGAATGATGCAGGTCTAATTGCTAAGTTCGGGCGGAGGGTGTCACGGGCGATTTGACTGTCGCGCGCACATGTGTCAGCATTCACCTAACATATAGATAGAGACTTGTATATCTAGGAAATTCTCTATCTATGTTATTGTCTAGATAATTCTCGCATGCACCTAACATATAAATATCAACATGACTGTATAGCTATGGCAAATTCTCTATCCATGTTATTGCCTAGGTAATTTTCGCATGCACCTAACATATAAATATCAACATGACTGTATATTTACAGCAAATTTTCTATCTATGTTATTGTCTAGGTAATTCTCGCATGCACCTAACATATAAATATCAACATGACTGTAGATATATGTACAGCAAATCCTCTATCTATGTTATTGTCTAGGTAATTCTCGCATGCACCTAACATATAAATATCAACATGACTGTATATGTACAGCAAATCCTCTATCTATGTTTTTGTCTAGATAATTCTCGCATGCACCTAACATATAAATATCAACATGACTGTATAGCTACAGCAAATTCTCTATCCATGTTATTGTCTAGGTAATTTTCGCATGCACCTAACATATAAATATCAACATGACTGTATAGCTACAGCAAATTCTCTATCCATGTTATTGTCTAGGTAATTTTCGCATGCACCTAACATATAAATATCAACATGACTGTATAGCTACAGCAAATTCTCTATCCATGTTATTGTCTAGGTAATTTTCGCATGCACCTAACATTTAAATATCAACATGACTGTATAGCTACAGCAAATTCTCTATCCATGTTATTGTCTAGGTAATTTTCGCATGCACCTAACATATAAATATCAACATGACTGTATAGCTACAGCAAATTCTCTATCCATGTTATTGTCTAGATAATTCTCGCATGCACCTAACATATAAATATCAACATGACTGTATAGCTACAGCAAATTCTCTATCCATGTTATTGTCTAGGTAATTTTCGCATGCACCTAACATATAAATATCAACATGACTGTATAGCTACAGCAAATTCTCTACCCATGTTATTGTCTAGGTAATTCTCCATACAGCTGTTAGTTCTGCAGTTAACCTTTTTAATTTCTAATAACTGACACTCACCTATTTGAGTTTTCTCTCGATTCTGCCAGCGGGCGCTTTTTAAATTCCATATAAAATTTACCTTTACTGTTTTCGATATCGACGCGATAAAATCTTACACTAGGCACACAGATATTTTCAGTTTTTAAAAAATTATTAGTAGAAATCCTGTGTTTGGAAATTATGGGTTTTTGTTTTACGACATAGTGGGGTTTTTTTTTTTTAATGACTACAAGTTGGCCCTTGACTGCAATCACACCTGATGTTAAGTGATGATGCAGTCTAAGATGGAAGCGGGCTAACTTGTTAGGAGTAGGATGAAAATACACACTCCTCGGTTTCTACACGACATCGTGCCGGAACGCTAAATTGCTTGGCGGTACGTCTTTGTCGGTAGGATGGTAACTAGACACGGCGGAAGCCTCCCACCAGCCAGACCAAGACAAATTAAAAAAATCTCAATCTGCCCTGCCGGGAATCGAACCCAGGACCTCCGCCTTATAAATCCACCGCGCATACCACTGCGCCACGGAGGTCGAAGCTTAAAGATACCATTTACCATCTGGTAGGTCATCTACTTAAAAGTGAGCTGAATTATTTCTTATATAAAAATATTAACAAGAACCTTTGCAACTTATTTACATAAAGTAGTTCCATTATTACTATACATTATTCAATAAAGTGAATCGTGGATATTGTCAAATGGCACGCAACACTGAAATCAAGCGTCGCTATGTAATCAATCGCCATTGCTGATTTAGATCGTTTACATAATAACTAATGTTTAATATGTCCAGAGTTCCTGCGGTTTTATTGAGGTTTTCTAAACAAATTAGGTCTACTCTTACTTGTCTACTGTACTCAATTTTGAACTCTGTAATAATCAATATCCGGTGTTAATAATAGTAACCGGGACAAACGAAAACCCTTTTAATCTTAAGCACAGAGGTTGTAATATTACCTGCTTCCCAGCTGGCAGGGTGAGTACAATTTTTATTTTTATTTAGAATTATTACTGTATAGCTGAAATACTTTTCAATTTTAAGTTGACTCTGTGTTGTAGAATCATTTTTCAAACTCTATTATTTCTTAGAAAATGTAACTTTATCATTTGTTTTTTACTAAAAAAGGAGAGCTTTTTTTTGGGTTATAATTTTTTTTTCATTTTGGAATTAAAGAGATTGTTTGGTTTAAAAAGATTTTTTTAAATTGATTTTGGAGGGTCCAATTGAATTGGATAAAAAAAAAAAATTTTAAAAAGGGGTTTTTTTAAAAAAAAAAAAAAAATGTAAAAACCCAAAACTGGAAGGGGGAGATAATTTGGGGGGGGAAGGAAAAAAAAAAAAATAAAAAAAAAAGGAAAAAAAAAAAAAAAAAAAAAAAAAAAAAAGTGGAGGAGGGGGGAGGGGAAAAAGGGGAGGGGGGACAGCCGAGATCTCTCTAAATCTACACCCGTGTCACAAGTCTCGGGCTCTTTTCGGAGTTTTTCTCACAGCCACGCGATGGCCCCGGCACCCGCACGGTGAATCCATGGAATTAAAATCTCTCAAAAGGAAATTTAAGGGTTAGTGTATTGTTATTAAATAAAAAATGTAAAAAGGGGAAAAAAGGGGAAAAAAAGTTAAAAAAAAAAAAAAAAAAAAAAAAAAAAATAAGGTGCGATATATGCGATGCCACATAGGCTCTGTACCTACGCGGCATTCCCTTGTATTCTGCCATCACAATACAAGTCATAGTGAGTGTCTAATTCAATTTTCCAACACGATGGAGGCTGATAATGTTACTGTGGTTCTGAGAGTAATTCATATTTATTATTTCATTAGTCTTACGAACAGACGGATAAGCAGACTCCAGACGTCCATAACTCGCTTCCTTGGACCTGTCAATATTATTCACAAAATACACCAAACATTCGCATTACAGTCTCACAAATAGCATTAATGTTCACACGAAAAATAGCATTAATCTCTTTAGGTTAGAGGTGAAAATCGTATGTGCATATTTAAAGGGTCGGCGAAGGGTCGGCTGTGTAGGCTCAAATGTATTTATAGACGGTCCGCATCAACGCAGAAGAATAATTATTCAAATGTAATAGAGTAATAATCCAGACATGGTAGCGTTCGCAAATAAATGGCAAAGAAAAATAAAAGCTCACATTAGTTACTACAGTAACTAGTACAGAGTGCCTAGTGTGAGCTTTCACCAAAACAAATCGAAAACTTCACATTCGCGTAAAGGCAAATTATATATGGAATTGAAGCAGCGCCCCTGGCAGTATCGAGAGAAAACTCAAATGGGTGAGTGTCAGTGTCATATAAAACTTGCGTTTACCGTTCTCGATATCGACGCGGTAAAATCTTACACTAGCAACACAGTTTTAAGTGGATATATTGAGTAAATTAAAACGCATAAAATTTTGGACGTAAGTGTATATGTTATTATTTGTCTTGTGCCTATTATTTTCATGTAAAAATTTAAAACAAATCAATCACAAGGTTTAAAAAGTATTTTTCTTTTTTATCGACTACAAGTTGGCCCTTGACTGCTATCACACCTGATGTTAAGTGATGATGCAGTCTAAAATGGATGCGGGCTAACTTGTTAGGAATAGGATGAAGTCCACACCCCTTCGGTTTCTACACGACATCGTACCGGAACGCTAAATCGCTTGGCGGTACGCCTTTGTCAGTAAGGTGGTAACGAGCCACGGCGAAAGCCTGCCACCAGCCAGACCAAGACAAATTAAGAAAAATCTCAATCTGCCCCGCCGGGAATCGAACCCAGGGCCTCCGTGTTATAATTCACCGCGCATACCACTGCGCCACGGAGGTCGTCAAAAATATAAATAAATCATAGGAACAGTCGAAATTTTATATGAAGAAGAAGAGAATTATTTTTATATGAAGAAGGGATCATTGACCGGGTTAGTTTAGTAAAAGTTAATTAAAAAACCGCATGCAGTGATGATTTTCAGTTGTAACCACATTTCACCCCATGAGTGTTGTTGCTGACGCTACCTGTATTATTATCGAGGCCGATCTCAGAAAAATATGATTATCTGCGACCGCATCAGCCAACGAGCTACGGGACTCATCATTTGTTACATACAAATGTAGTAGCTCTCACCCCGCTCTACCCTGTACTTTCTTACACGCAAAATGATAAATAAATTATAATTTTTTTAAGACAATATTAGTTTTTTTATCCTTACATATTATACAACAAAGTTCCCCGCTGCTGCCTGTGTGTCTGTTTGTTTGCAATAGACTCAAAGTTTACTGAACGGACTGTCATGCGGTTTTCACCAAGAGATAGAGTGG
Source organism: Mycalesis mineus (assembly GCA_034621355.1). Taxonomy (NCBI): domain Eukaryota; kingdom Metazoa; phylum Arthropoda; class Insecta; order Lepidoptera; family Nymphalidae; genus Mycalesis; species Mycalesis mineus. Next base: position 7,067,790 of record CM067888.1, read on the forward strand.
TTCTTGAGGAAGCTTTATTTACAATTCTTAAAATTTTATGTCTCCTCCTCTAGTCGTTTCCTCATTGATGAGGGTCGTGACCACCTCCATCTTTGATCCTATTAGAGATCTGACGCCACTTTGCTCTGTCCTCTGCTGTCTGAAGAGCATTGTAGACGAGTGTGGTGCGGATCTGATCAGACCAACGCATGGGGCTGCGGCCACGCAGCCTTTTTCCTTCTACTTTGCCAGTAACTATTAGTTTCTCGAGGTTATCTCCATGTTTCCTGGCAATGTGTCCGAAGTACTCTAGGATTCGCTTCTGGCAAATGGTTGAAAGTTGAAAGAAAATTTTATGTAAATTGAATTAAATATGACGATAATTTTTACAAAAATCGGAAAAATTTAAGTCGTCTGTTAGCTTTCATTGAAAACACTGCTTTATCTATTTGAGACGTAACCAAACAATGTTTGAAGGAATGATTCTACTTTATTAGGCTCTACAAAAATCCGCAATAGTCTATATTTATCTTTCGAGGATAACTTGCGGTAAGGCATCGATGTAACGTGCTTTCCGAGGCACAGAGTTGTAACACCAACAATATATCCGTGAATGCCTGTGACTGAAATGTATGTGAAACCGACATCGGGCTGCCCCTTGCACCTTGACAGATTAATACACTTAAAGTGAAGCCTTAGACACAGCGGGAATTGAGCTGTGAAAATTTCAATAAATGCGCAAGGTATAAATTGAAAAAATTTTTACTTTAAATAAATAGTTTTTATTAGAGAGTCGTGGATTCGATCTTTACTCATAGGATTATTGTCATAGGCTCACTTCGAACAGTTTCAAAACTTAAATCCTCCATTTATTTCAAGTGGGCTTTGTTGACAAGCACTTTTCTAGTCAAATTGTCAATAAATAAAAGAAAACTTGAATAAATATCTTTTATCTAACTATAGCTAAACAATATCAAAGCCCAAATCTTATTTAAAATATAATAGCTAATATTGTATTAAAAAACTTGCAAATGAATAATAACATTGAATTTGAATTCAATTAATTTTACATACAATAATTACAATGAGTGAATGAGTTGTATGAATGCATTCCTCGGATCCGCTTTATTCCACCAATCGCTTTCACCCCACATCCTTGCAGAAATGCGCAGCCCAAGGGTTTTCAATCTTTCAACCGACATAATTATCGTCAGATATCTACACTGAGACCAACGCGACTTATAGCCGCTGGATGTGACCTGAAATTATTAAAAAAACTGTAAAAGAAAAAAGGTAGGTAGCTACTGCCTTTATACGGTACTTCAAGCTTAGGATAAAAGTCGTCCATTGAACTATTGTCGTACTCTTTACACAAATTATTTTATAATTAGGAAGACTTTATTTATACATAACTCCAAATTAGCGCGTTAAATTGTAATTTTTCCGTTAGCGCAGGTAATTCAAATTTCAAACTACACGGACATTTGGTATTGATTTTCTTGCCTTAATATTTTTTTGCTATACTGGAAAAGTTGTACTATTCACCATGGCTGGCACTGAATTCAAGACGCTTAATCCCTTATTACCTGGTTGACCTAGCTTAGGTATTTTTTGACATAGACCAATCAATCGCCTCCGAAATCCCCTAGATATCTCGCATAGAAAATTCATACTCACACACACACACAATCAAATTAATTATATATACAAGAATTGCTCGTCTGAAGGTCTTACACAGATTATGATAAAATTTGTACAATGAAATAAGTTACCTACTTGACAGAAAAGTATGTGAAGTCGGATAAAGCGAATATTTTATGCTTATCTTCTACGTTTTTTTTTTATTGACTACAAGTTAGCCCTTGACTGCTATCACACCTGATGTCAAGTGATGATGCAATCTAAGATGGAAGCGGGCTAACTTGTCAGGAGTACGATGAAATCCACACTCCTATCGGTTTCTACACGACATCGTACCGGAACGCTAAGTCGCTTGGCGGTACGTCTTTGTCGGTAGGGTGGTAACTAGACACGGCGAAAGCCTCCCACCAGCTAAACCAACCAACCACGTCGTCACACTCTTGACAGAGTGGTCGTCACATCAGTTGTGGTGGCAAGCTTATACCCCCCTTGCTTCCGTACTTATACTCCCCTTTATACTTATAGAATAGCTTTATTGTTATTTTAAAGCTAAAGTGTATATGGACAATCCATAATTACGAAACATAAGAAAATGTCTGTTTATTCAAGTTGTCAAGACAATAGTAGAAACCACCCTGGAACATCCATTCCAACTAGATCTACATTTCTCCCGCCGGGCGGCAAAACGGGGTGGCAAAAACAGGGAGGGGGGTTGTCTCTTGAAAAAGTCTCAATAACTCGTCAGCGCGGAACCGAATGACATCGTTAGTGGAAGTGGCACGAAGAAAAGGCGCACTATCTACTTGCTTGATACTATGGCAGCTATCGGCTTATACAGGATGATTTGGGAATGAATAGAGTGAAAATACTTTTCGTGATATTTTGCTCTTTGTAGAAAGTTGCGACGGAATAAAATCTTTTTTAATACTGACAAGCGTTAACGAAATTTATTTACTTTAAGTACAAAAGATGATGTCTTTTACAGCAAGTCAACATTAAGAACAGGTAGGTACTAAGATTTACTTCAAATCTGCCGATATTGTAACAATATAAAAGAAGAACAGTATCGCCAATCGGATCGTTTTATGATGATATCGTTAGTGAAAAAGGATACAAAGAAAAAGCTTTTTTACCAAGTAAGCTTGCTCAGACTCTGAAATATTTAGTTTAAGACAACCGAAAATTTGACAATATAATATTTAATATTTGTTTAGTTAAATTACTTAGTTGTCTATCTTTAAAAGTTCACTATCTATATTTTTCTTTAATTTTACTTTTCTTGGTATTAACTGGCGATCATATATAGGTAGCTTTCACAATAAGCTTTTTAAAATAGTTATACCGAATCACTAATTTGGCGGATAGGTTCAAAATTGGATAAGATGAAAACGGCAAACAAATCACTATACGTCTTACTTTCTTTCATCGAGTACTGTAGCCAGGTTATCTAGATAACATCTAGATAACAATATAGTAGGAAAGCCGATATGACTATTTATTTTAGTAGCGTTTCTTTTCATTTTCTTAAAGAGCATTTTCATTTGTCTGGTAGGAGGCTTCGGCCATACCACCGTACCGACAAAGGCGTACTGCCAATCGACTTAGCTTTCGGGTGCAGTGTCTTGTAGAAACCGAAAGGAGTGTGGATTTCTGCCTACACCTAACCTATAAGTTAACCTGTTTCCTTCTTAGTTTGCATTATCAATTACCATCAGGTGTGAATACAGTCAAGGGCTTACTCGTAATAACTAAAAAAATAAATTAAAGCGATTAATGCATTTAAATATAAATTCTGTGTTTATTTGCCAAAGAATAAAACCAAAGAGCAATGGAGATATAACTGATGATATATAACTGACTAAGTAATTTAATGTCAAGTACTATACCCACGTATTTAATAGCACGGCCGAGTGGCGCAGTGGGTAGTGACCCTGCTTCTGCGTCCTAGGCCGTGGGTTCGATTCCCACATCTGGAAAATATATGTGTGATGAGCATGGATGTTTTCCAGTGTCTGGGTGTTTATCTATATATTATAATTATTTATTTATAATATATATAAAATCTTCATCAGTTATCATAGTACCCATAACACAAGCTACCTAAGCTTACTTTGGGGCTATATAGCGATGTGTGTAATTGTCCTATAATATTTATTATTATTATTATAGTAAAGTCGTACTCAAGTAAGTAAACGTCTGTAATATCGCATTATAAAAAGTGCTCCACTTTGTCGTTCTTCACCTTGACCACAACAGTTTAATTAAGTACAATTTACAACGTATCTAGTACCTATTTACTTTCATCTTAATAACTATAAGGTTTTATTGTTATATCATCCTGTATATAAATATTGGCCCGATTTGAATAACGTACAAAATAAAGTCGCGACTATGTTCATTTGGCGGACCGTCTACCCACGGACCTATGAATAGCATCCATTTAAAATGCAACCTTATGCCAACGGAATGAAGCTCTTTTTAAAACTGTCTTCAAATAGGCCTCTTATTGAAGAAGCACTCGACTCGACCCGTGATCATGCATCACTTGCGTTGCGAACGCGTTTTGAATTTCGAATTCGTTTTCGGAAATGGAACACTTTTGAATTTGGAAGTCGTTCGAATTTTATAATTACAGTATAACGAGTTACCGTCCGATGTAAAGGGATTAACGAAATATTATTTTGAATATTTTAACGGCACATTATTATGTTTTAATACTCTTGCTTCGTTAGCAACTAACTTTACAATTTATTACGAATATATACTTGCTATAAAAAATACTAAAAATATTTTTAATCTAACGAATTTTCTAATTAAATAATTAATGACAAATTTCCACTGATTTTTCGATTCTATTGGTTGCAGCTTGACGTTATATAGCCTAAAGCCTTTCTCGATAAATGAACTATCCAACATAAAAATAATTTCATTCGAACTAATAATTCATTTAAAACTGTTTACATTTTTTAAAATTATATTACTAATGGCATTAAATTGAGTACAAAATAATTTACAATAAAAATATTAGGTATTTACGGACGGTACGGAGGTCCTGGGTTCGATTCCCGGCGGGGCAGATTGAGACGTTTCTTAATTTGTCTTGGTCTGGCTGGTGGGAGGCTTTCGCCGTGGCTAGTTACCACCCTACCGACAAAGAAGTATCGCCAAGCGATTTAGCGTTCCGGTACGATGTCGTGTAGAAACCGAAAGGGGTGTGGATTTTCGTCCCACTCTTAACAAGTTAGCCCGCTTCCATCTTAGACCGCATCATCACTTAACATCAGGTGTGATAACAGTCAAGGGCCAACTTGTAGTCGATAAAAAAAAAGTATTAGTTTCGTTATATTATACGAGCTTCATTATCCTACTCGTCTCATGCTGGTAGAATAAGGGTGTGGTGGGTCCATTAGCGTCATAATCGGTTGATGGGTTTAGGCTATATATTTAAACATGATAGGCATTGATCACTATGTTGGTTGATAATGATTTAGTTCCAAAATCTCAGCCAGAGACAGCGATGGGACTTGAACCATCATAACTGTAGGATTCCACTCCCATCCTAAAGTTAACCATTAATCTGAAAATGCATTTCATATTTTTTTTCTTGTATCGGTAAAAACTTCTTTCATTTTATACGATTTTATAAAAGGAAAATTGTCCAAGGAATGCACTCGTACCTAAATCTATACTAAAGCCAAGCTCGATTGAGAATGCTTGTCAACAAACAAATTAAAAATGAAGGTAAAAATTACTAGTCATTTTGCACCTAATTTTTTTATTTAACTAGTTAATGACGAATTCATGACAATAAATTACGTTAGTAAGCTTAAAACTCGTTAATATATTCAATATCTTTTGAATAAGATTTTATAAAGAAGCAAAACATAATTTTAAATTTATTAGGCATAAAATGTGTTGCATTTTCGACCTTCATTTTGAATTTGTTTGTTGACAAGCATTCTCAATCGAGTTTGGCTTTAGTATAGAGTGAATTCGGTACCAAATACAAGGCCTATAGGTACAGTCTGATCACAATAAGAGTGTGATAACTATGAAACATTAAGACTTTTTTGAGAAAATATATTTCCACTAGCAGCCCAAAAATGTCCAAATCTCCTCATAAGTAGAGTATATTCTCTAAGTCAATATTATGGTATCTTACGATCAAGTCAAATGTACAATTACCCATTACCCAACTAGGCGAATACATCAACGAAAGGAAACCCATACGTTATTCACCAATGTAATTCTTATCACTTTAAAATAATGCCTCGCCCTAGCCATACTTACCTATTCCATAATCTTATCTTTCATATTTTGGACGGAAAATGAAAATTATTGCCGCTAGCAACACTACTCGTAGATTACCCAGTTTCTGCCAGGGTCACACAAAAATTATGCACGCCAAAATAACTGGCTGGGTTAGTATTTCAAAGGTCGCCGATAGCATGCGATTGTCAGAATCGAGATATCGTTTGATCGACACGCGATGCAACGGAATCGGTATTTGGTGTTGCCAGATACGTTGTTTGAAATACCTTCAAATTAAAATATAATTTTATTTATAGAATTTTCCTTACATTATCAATGTACGTAAATTATATTATACGTTGTTTAATATTAATGGATAAACTGCCTCATTGGAGCAACTCCTGGATGGTCTTTTACATTTTCCCAGCCATTATTATTTAACCATTACCCGAATCAGACCTTAATATAAAATCGAAAACATAATATATCCATCTATACTATACTAATATTGTAAACGTGAAAGAACACAAAGAGTTCTATAACGCAATCCTAAACTACTAAATCGATTTTAATGAAATTTGGCACAGAAACTGTCTAGAGCCTAAGAAAGGACATAGGCTACTTGTCGAATTATCACAAAACAGAAATTCCGCGTCCGCTGGTAAAATATATACCAAACCATGCATACCAAATTTTAAACAAATATTCAAACTTCTAAACGCATCTGGCTGAAATTTGTAAATAGATTATAGTCTAGTAAAGCATATAAGAATTTTGAACCCTATATCACCTGTGTCAACGGTAACTACGCGGGTGAAACCGAGATACTTGACTTGAGACACTTGTGAATTATTTATATGTAGAAATATAACCACTTCTTTATATCTTCTAAACTATAACATATCTTTCTAAACAACAAAATAGTTCTTGATTCTAAGTAAAACTGTATTGTAGGGAGAATTTAGCGACATGGCAACTCGCAAGTATGTTGATATCGTGATAGCTACGTAGGTAATATCGACTGCAGTTTGCTGCCGGCACAAATTGATTTACTGCTAATACTGGGGAGTCGGTCTAAATAGTATGGAAAAGGAGTTACTTGAACAAGTGATTTATATACCTATTTATTTACTTACTAGCTTTTGCCCGCGACTTCGTCCGCGCGGAATTAGTTATTACGGCAGCCTAATTTTTCTAAGCTTTGAATGTCATATTTATTAATATCTAATCAACTGCCTAAGAAATAGGTCTTAAGCTTTCAAAATTACGACACTTTCATACAACATTTCATCCCCCCTTTAACCCCTTACAACCCTTTTTTCGCAATTAAAAGTAGCCTATGTCCTTTTTCAAGCTCTAGACTTTCTGTGTACCGAATTTCATTTAAATCGGTTCAGTAGTTGTAGAGTGAAAGCAAGACAGACAGACAGACAGAGTTACTTTCGCATTTATAATATTAGTTAGGATTAGGATTACTTAAAGTTTACATTATTCTTCTTCTTATATGTATTAGTAGTAGTCTGTAGTATTATAGCATTAGAAACCACTTAGGTTTGAGAAATATGCTAACAAATAGTAGTATCTAGGCATTCTACAAGGACAGTTGTCAGCAGAAAAAGCTAAAATAATTAAATTAACTTGTCTTTAGTTTTCTTTTTATGTTGCGAGGGTTAATATGATCCCGCACATCAGTAGGTAATTTATTAAGAAGGCGAGGAACTAGGTAAGCATTTGTGCGCTCGCCGTACCTATTGGGCGCTCATGTAATGCATAACCGATTCTGAGTGGCAGCCCGCGTAAAAAGTACACTTATTTCTAAGGCCTGTGTGCATCAAGATTTCGGTTATCATAACCAAGGTTAACATAAGCTAAATGTAAAATTTACTGTTCACGACAACCCGTACGCCGGTTAGGACGTAAGCTCGGTTAAGATAACCGAGTTTAACTTAAGAATAACTCGGTTTACGTCCTAAGCGGCGTACGGGTTTATTATAAATAGTAAATTTATAGTAAAGTTATATTAACCGTTGGTTATGATAACCAAAATCTTGGTGCACACAGGCCTAAGAGTGCGAGTTTATACCCGACTGCATAAGTTGCTGCTTCTATCTGCAGTATCTCGGACTAGTTAAGGTAGAAGAAGAAGCCTTTCTTTATATTATTTCGAATATAATATATTGCTTCTCTCCTTATATTATTGCGAAATATCAAATGAATATGTTGTTCCAGTTTTCTAGCGGATGTTCTTTTCAGTACTTCCAACTATAATTGTAAATTATGAAATAAATGTAAAAACAAATATTTCTAAGTTTTTTGCATGTCATACTGTGTTTTATGGTGTACAATAAATTATATCTCATTTTTACTTCCGTACTCTAAAGTGCAACGCCTGTTTTTCCGTATTTTTCTCAAAAAAAGCTATAGTAGCTTGTAGGTAACGTGTTCCAGATAGCTTTGCGATTTTTCACATTTCGACTGTTTAGTTCATAACCGATCTTAGCTTTAACTTTCCTATTTTAACAATATTTTGAAATTAGTAAGAAAACAGAAAATTAAATCTGGCCTACTTTAATACTGTGTGCTCTCAATATCCAAAAAAAATAGAGCGTTTTTCTCCGGCATCCTTTCCGTGTCTATTTATGAAATCACTCTCACTATTTGCAACAAACTGCCCCGTTGGTCTAGTGGTTGCTTCGATCAGGAGGTCCTGGGTTCGATTCCTGGGTCGGGTCATGGAATAATGTTGATCTTTTTTATTCTTCTATGAAATGTTCAGTACATTCCAAACCCGGAGTGGAAGTTGGCGGTGTTACACCCCGTGCCTCGGAGAACACGTTAAGCCGTCGGTCCTGGTCACTGTCAACTGGTCAACATCTAATAGTGATCGTTAATAAATGAAACATTATCACCCTGCCAACCCGCATTGGAGCAGCCAGGTGGGTGTACGCTACATATCCCCTCGGCTGTAAGGAGGGAGACCTGGCCCTGTAGTAGGCCGTTAATAGGGTGATAATGATGATGATGATGATTTGCAACAAGGCGAGATGAATGATGTAAGACATCAATCAATAAATTAATATAGTCCAGTAGGAATCGGCGCATGAGTACCGAAAATTTTTTTATGCGATCCTCTTCAAATTGCCCTCCTAATGATATAAATGCATGTTGCCATGGCGCAACCCGGTGCCATATTGTTTAAACCGAAATTGTTTAAACAATTGCAAGGAATTGTTATTTTTCAACCGGACAAATTTTTTTCATATTTTTTATTGAAATACCAATAAATAAGCTTCTATAACTTTTAACGATAAAGTTAATATTTTTAAAGATATGAATTTTTAAAGGTTCGAAAAATCTCAAATTTGGGTACTTTCGACCCATGAAAAATGTGGGACCCAAGGAGGGCAATTTGAAGAGGATCGCATAAAAAAATTGAGGTCGAATAGTTTTCGGTACTCATGCGCCGATTCCTACTGGACTAATATTAACAAAATCCATCTCCACGTTGACGTTAGCAACGCGAGGCATCCACGGAATGTCGCAGACAAGTTGCATTCATATCGCTATCTTGTCTATTGGGAGGGAAGTATATATTTTTACTGATAGCGCGTCCTCGGGCGGATTTATCGCCCGCCCCGTGCCCCGGTACGGTTCATAAAACCTAGATTCTAATGTCGCCTCGGATTCTATTGTTCATAATAAACTGTGTTGTAACTTGTAACGCTCGAACTCAAGGAACTGGGAAGCTAATTCTGTTAAGGCCTTGTCAAACACACAACGAACCGCACGGTAAAGCGTTTTGACACGAAACGGCAGGGAGGAAACGGTTCGCTACGTTTCATTTTCAGATTCCCGTGTGACTAGTTTCGAGCAATACTGTACAATACAAAATAAAACACCACGTGTTCGGTTTTCTGTGTGATTGACAAAGACTTAATATATTACTACTCTAACTATCTCTATAATAATGGCCTAACTAGCATGTAGGTCATTTAATGTGTGGTCACGTGTTCAGCGTGACACTGTTAAACTCTATAACATACACTATCAGGTGTTAATGGTAATGACCTTAACGTGCTTCTAGTTAGTTGAACACCACCAACTTACTAACTCCATTCTGAAAATTTGACTGGTTGCAAGAGAGAAATATTCAATAATTTAATGTCCAATCCAGAATTTAATATCACGTCTTTATGATCCGAAAGCTTAAAGCCCATAATCACTGGTCAAGCAAAGCAATTATTTTTTTGTAAAAAATAATTCCTGATCTAATCGCCATGCCAAAATGCCTACTAAAATAGAATTACCCAATAACCAAAACGAAAATTTAACATCAGTTCAACCATTCGGCAGTAATGCAATCTACCTACTTTTGACAATTATTTGTGTAAATAATAAATGTTTGACAAAAGAAAATAAGTAATTCTAGTAAAGATGGTAATTAATGATCACAGTTAACATACGGAATTTCTTTCCCCGTGAACAATGTTAAACTAGCCGACATCCCTCAGGCACTATGCCGGTTAACAAATGCGCGGACAATAAGGGTTGCAATATTTATCCACCCCGGGACGATAGTACGCTTTTATTGGGACACTGGTCACTTCGGAATTTGCGCTATTTATTTATTGTGCCGTAGCGCTTGTGACATATGTTGCGGATAGTTGGGGAGAGAAGTGTTACTGGCCAATTTTTTTTTCATTCCATTATTATTTTTAACTAGTGATTGCCCGCGGATTCACCCGCGCAGTTCCTGTTACTGTGGTTATCTTTGGATACCCTATGATATTACCTTATGTCACTACTCCTCATAAAATAAAAATAAAATAAAATAAAATTTATTTGGAACAAATTCAATATACAAGTGAAAACGATGATCCCACATAAGTTAAAAACTGTGTTGTGGTGATCATCCCCTCCATAAAATACAGTTACAAAAATAGTTCCACGTTAAAAACAATAAATTATTAATTATTAATTATAGGCACAGAATTATGAAATTAAAATTAAATTAAATTGAAATTATATTACAAAAAAATACAAAAAAAAGGTGTGTATGTAGGTGCGTGTGTGTGTGTGCGTGTGTGTATGTGTACGATTGTTTGGGTGAGCGTGTAAGTTTGCGTGTGTCTGCATAGGAGTGATATATATGAATGAAAAAAGAAAAGAATATTTACGTAGATAAAAATTCCTCAGTTTCATCGTATGTTAATGTTTTGATCCACATAGCACATTTGGTTTTGCAATTTACGTAATTTAGGGGGTAGATGTTAAGTAAATTATTTATTTTATTATAGAGTGCACAACTTAAGTGGACATAGTGACGCCGTATGATTGCCGTTCGGTGTGATTTCGTGGGGCAAACAATTTGAGTTCGAACCTTGCGTTTGGAACTAAGTTTGCTAGGGTCATACGTGAGTTCCGTGTGTTTTCTTAAAGCCGTTTGGAGGATGAACATTTGACGGACTGTAGGTAATTGGCAACTTAAATATAATTCAGTGGTGGGAGAAAGGATTGGTTTCTTTAACATAACTTTTAGGACAGCTCTCTGAGCTCTCTCAACCTTTAGCATTGTGGTTTTGGCGGAACCTCCCCAGGAGGTTATGCAGTATGACAAAACTGATTGAACAAGAGCAAGATACACTGTTTTGAGGCACTGAAAATCAACCACGTTTCTTAAATTTTTAAAGACAAATATTAGCTTTCTAACACGCGACGAGACAGCTGCGATATGCTGCTTCCAGGTTAGTAAGCCATCGAGCAGAACACCGAGGTACTTTATGAGTTTGCCTATGATATACAAAAGGTTTTTTTACAATCTGTCAGGTAGTTTCAGATTTCAGTCGGAACAAACAAACAGAAAGACAAAAATTGTAAAAAATGTTCTTCCAACAGATACTCCAATTTTCTTTATATGTATAGATGAGAGCTACTCTAGAAAAGTAATAATGCTGCCTCTTAAGGTGTGTTCTTAAGGCTATCGTTGCCGATGTATATGACGACGCTTTACAACTACGCCTCAGGGTGATTGGACACGGCGGATTATTTTGTAGAAAAGAGATGACTTCCCACTTGCCATTAGGTGAGCTAACTGCTGGATAGGTCAATAATTATAGTTAAAAAAAACAACATGTGTTTTTAATATCAGCCTATTTATCATCATAATCATCTGATATTATCGTCATCAGAGAAGTGTGATAGTTTTACGCTCTAAAGACTCTTAACAAGAAAAACCTGACCCAGTGGGCCATAAAAAATAGGCAGATAATATCAGTAGCACTTCTGTCAACGACTGTACATCGGAGTATATTAAACGTTGGAGAAGGCAGCGCGGCGGACGGCATTTGGTTTTTATACACCAATACTTTGTAGCATTCCAGCCGACTCTTGTATTATTGGCTCACACTTGCACTTAGGAATATTATAGACAGAACTTTTAGTAGTAGTACTTTGTGGTAGAACTCATCTAAAAATGTAATAACACTTATATACTTATTTCTATAGCCAAGGAGCATTGCTGTATTCCGGTTTGAAGGTCTTTATACCTATGCCTCAAATGATGAATTATGATGGACCCAGGATGGCACCTTGCGAATTATTGCTCTGGTTTTCCACTTACCATCAGGAGGAAAAAAATAATAATTTCCATGCGTTCCTTTTGAAAACTGTGCAGAAAGCAATTATCAAAAAAACGCACTTCGCTGCCAAATAAAACTTACCTAAAAATAAAATTAACACACGGGAATAATAAATCTCGCATAAAAAAGTTTATTTTTGTAACTTTTTCTATCTAATTATAAATTTTTTAATGTGAAAAAAAAAACATTTTTCTAGTGAACCTGTCTAATAGTTTTCTACATCTATGCACTAAGATGGTCGTAGTTCGTCTCAACAACTAATAAGCCTACACGGGGATAATAAATCTCGCATAATGTGGTCCGGCGTTATTGATTCCCGTAATTTGGCCCTGTTTTCCTGTTTACCGATTCGATTCACTGAGGGAATGCTAAGAATGTCACTGTCGGTATTTCTTCCCTTTCTATTGTCTATAGAAATCTCAGTGAAAAGAAGCCCAGAGACTAAAACTTCTTTTTGACTTAAGAAAGTTTAGTAGTGTTATATAATAGCTTGTGATAAACATATTAACAAAAATATTTTTTAAAAAATGAAGCGCTAAATCGAAATCTTGTAATCTGTGACCATTCACGAGACTAAAGAATACCGCCATCAGATAATTTATAGAGGCTGCCTGAATAAGGATTAGCGAGTCTGTCCTGGACTAGAGGCTGTTGACGCTAGATTAAAAATGGTCTTTCATACAAAAAAATGCTCAATTATGATAATGCTAATCGCTTTGCTATTTAAAAAATCTAGCCAATGGTTATAGTAATGGTGAAATGGTTATTTTCAAAATTATCGGTCCACGGATCAAGTTGGAGAGGCTGACTAGCTGACCCTTTATGCTCATGAGTCAGAACCGTCGAGTGAAAAAATTTTCCTTTTTTTAACCGACGAAAAAAAACGGAGGTGGTTCTCAATTCGACACGTATATATTTTTTTTTTATATATATCTATGACCACGCATAACATTTTACAGAGTTGTCCGATTTTGATAACTCTTTTTTTATTAGAAAGGGCATACTTCCAAGGTGATCCCATTGTCACCATGTTAGGATCTGATGATGATATCCTGGGGAAATTAAAGGAACTCTTCGAATTTTGGAGGCACACTTACAGCGATTTCAGTTTTTGTCTCGTTATCGGTAGCTTTTTGGCTACTAGTGCCGTATAATATACTATGTAATATACTATGACAGTATAGTACGAGTACGTTACGTGGCGATAAATCACTAAAAAGTAAAAAATAAAAATTTTTAACAAAAAATAGAACCGACCCAAAACGCACTAAAAAGTAAAAAATAATTGTGTCATTTAGTTGCTTTAATTTACTTAAGCATATCTAGGAGTCGGTGGCAGCCAAGGTTTCTACTTTAAGGACGTTACCTAGAACCCACAAACTGCTTTACTACGTAAAATAAATGTTCCTTAAACTTGGCTGGCACCGACTACATAGACATGCTTAAGTAAATTAAAGCAACTAAATGACACAATTATTTTTTACTTTTTAGTGCGTTTTGAGTCGGTTCTATTTTTTGTTAAAATTTTTTTCTTTTCAGATTTAGGCATCACACAAGAAGTAAATTAAAATCGTAATATAATGACAATTTACGAAAAAAATCAACTTTAAACTAATGAAACTATTAGTAGGTAGTTAGTAGTAGTAGTAGTTATAAAAGAATTTTAAAAGTACCAATTAATCAACTCCTTACTACCACCTGGCTGTAGTCTATCAGCTGATGTTATAAAGACGATGAGTTTGTAAATTGCCTTGATTCTAGCACCTATTTAGCAATATGTATGTAGGTAGGTTTAAATACCTGACATTCATGTCCGTGATAGTTCCATGCAATTTATATATCGGCATACAATTCCAGTGGCCATAAGGAAAATCGTTTTTGCAGCGTGGGGCCCGCGCCGTCGTAATAAAAACTAATAGGAACGGGCCCATTAACAGTTGTGGCCGATTCTCGATTACTGGGGATCACCGAACCCATGTAATTGTGTACGTAAAAATGACCGGCGTGTAAACGTTGTGTACCTACTTATAGGTTGGAAAGTGATTGTTTTGCTTTCAGTAAAAACTAATAGGAACGGGTGTAACAGTTGTGGCTGATTGTCGATTACTGCGGATCACCGAAACCATGTAATTGTGTACGTAAAAATGACCGGCGTGTAAACGTTGTGTACCTACTTATAGGTTGGAAAGTGATTGTTTTGCTTTCAGTAAAAACTAATAGGAACGGGTGTAACAGTTGTGGCTGATTGTCGATTACTGCGGATCACCGAAACCATGTAATTGTGTACGTAAAAATGACCGGCGTGTAAACGTTGTGTACCTACTTATAGGTTGGAAAGTGATTGTTTTGCTTTCTGTAAAAACTAATAGGAACGGGTGTAACAGTTGTGGCTGATTGTCGATTACTGGGGATCACCGAACCCATGTAATTGTGTACGTAAAAATGACCGGCGTGTAAACGTTGTGTACCTACTTATAGGTTGGAAAGTGATTGTTTTGCTTTCAGTAAAAACTAATAGGAACGTATGTAACAATTGTGGCTGATTGTCGATTACTGGGGATCACCGAAACCATGTAATTGTGTACGTAAAAATGACTGGCGTGTAAACGTTGTGTACCTACTTATAGGTTGGAAAGTAATTATTTTGCTTTCAGTAAAAACTAACAGGAACGGGTGTAACAGTTGTGGCTGATTGTCGATTACTGGGGATCACCGAACCCATGTAATTGTGTACGTAAAAATGACCGGCGTGTAAACGTTGTGTACCTACTTATAGTTCGGAAAGTGATTGTTTTGCTATCAGTAAAAACTAATAGGAACGGGTGTAACAGTTGTGGCCGATTCTCGATTACTGGGGATCACCGAAACCATGTAATTGTGTTCGAAAATTACTGGCATGTAAGCTTTGTGTACGTACTTATTTTTAAGTCAGATAATAGGGGTTAAAGAATGAAATTGCCGTTTTATTGTAATAGGTACTTCGAATTGACATAGAACCTTTATGGTCTAAGATTTTAAAGTGAAACTCTTTTCATACGGTACCTGTGTAGTTCTTCTTTTAAAAAATGTGCAACATTCGATTATCAACTTTCAGTTGTTTTTTTTATTCAGCTTAGACAATAAAGATGGATACTTCGAAAATTCGTGTGATTTTTGAATACGAGTTCCGACGCGGAACTAACGCGGCAGAAACAGCTCGCAATATTAATGTTGCGTTTGGAGAGGGGACTGCTAATGAACGCACTATGCGATTTTGGTTTAAACGCTTTCGTGATGTAAACTTCGATTTGAAGAACGAACCACGTGGAAGACCGCCCACACAGGTGATTAACAATGATTTGAAAGAGACGGTGGAAGCCGATCCGAGGCAAACTACCCAGCATTTAGCGGCATGGTTTAACGTTACATTAGATGGCAGCAATGTATAGAGAATAATGGTAATTTTTGATTAAATAAATATGTTAAATTAAAAAAAAAACGAATTTTTATTTTTCAGCACAAATCGGCAATTTCATACTTTAACCCGTGATATAATTATATGAGTTCCAAATTAGTCTATAGCTCTCTTTACCTGCGAAAATAGTATCGTGTTAAAAACAGAGATTAATTAGCACCGATTCAAAACTCATAATGTCGAGTTACAATAACGTCTTAACATAATATCACTACTGATATTAGTTTTGTTAAGCAGTCAGTAGGTACTACTCTGTCGATGTCTTTTTTTATAATGGCTTATTGATAAAACTAAACCTGCTAGAATCGGAATAAAAATTCATCGCCTATAAAATGCCTTAGAGCTTTAATTCCAACATACTTTTTTGGAATCCTTCCTTTAACTTTTTCATGCACCTGTCAAACAAAACAGTGGAATACCTCATTTTATGCTTGTATCCTATAGTCTCCCACAAACACTTGCCGCACCGATTTATCAAATTTTTATGCAATGTAGATATCATTTACAATAGGAAATTATGATTTTATTCATGAACTCAACTTAAATAAAATTTTCTAAGGGTCGAATAATTATTGATAAATAATGAAAATCTTTGTCGATAAGCTTCAATATCGATAACACAATTATTAGGTAGGGAAAGAAAAATAGCAACATTATAGCAAATAAACTTTTCGGACGGCTGCCAACACCGCGGCGGAATAAAATCATCATTAATTCGTGCTCTCGACATAATGGACCACTCGTATTGAACAACCTGTATAGTATTTATCGCGGCTAGTGACGAAATTCATATCGTTTTTATCGATATTTTTCAAAATTTCAATACTTGCATGTCTATATTAAGTATTCGGTCAACAGGGTGCTATATATTTGTTGCTAAACTTGAAACTACAAGCACTCTTGGTTTAAGACCTATGTATCAGGTCGAAGGGCGGGCGGCGTCGTGTATGCTCTTCTGTTGTTCTGAGTGGTGTGGAAAGCTAGGGTTTGTTATAGGTAATGGTTGTCACCTAAAATCACTTAGACTGATTTTTGAGTTAAGTCTTGACAAATTCACGCTCACAAGAGGCGTCACAATTTAAACGATATTTAATTTAAAATAACTTATTTTTATTTTATTGATTTAAAAACCGTGTGCGCACACAATTTTAAACACAAAAGTAGCAAAATTTAATTCATTTCAATCACTAGAGGAATATAATTCAAAATGAACATTAGCCTTAGCAATTATCATTATAATTATTATAAAATACATTCATGTGGAATGTAGCATTCATTCAGCAACAGCATTAGGTATAACTCAGTTGAATAATAAAATTTTCGATAATTGTGTTGAGTTATCGATACGGCTGTGGCACATCACTATCCTGTCCATTCCATACACTCAATAACATTTGCGGGATGTAATTCGGCGATTCTATTAATAATTCAACCAATATTTTAATTGCTTACGTAATGCATTATCACCGCTGACTTTATTATGTTTAATTTTATTCATTTCGGTTTCATAATGATCACTTCACACTGTTACGAGAATTAAATAACTGCATATTAATTTATTTTATTTCGCTTGTGTGGTAACAATATCATTATAAGTCTCGAGGCGCGACAACCAAACTGACGTGAGTTCGAATCCCAGTTCCGCAATTTTGAATATTATGTTTATTTCGAATAATTTCAAGTTATAATTTAAATGTTGTTTAATGTGCTCAATATAAACATTTAATTAAATGTATTTCAGGGCTTTTTTTGTTTTCTTTTAAAATATATCTGGCGCTTGACTGCCTGATGGCAATAAATAAATAAATATTATAGGACAATTACACACACCGCTATATAGCCCCAAAGTAAGCTTAGGTAGCTTGTGTTATGGGTACTATGATAACTGATGAATAATTTTATATATATTATACATAAATACTTATAATATAATATAGAGAAACACCCAGACACTGGAAAACATCCATGCTCATTACACAAATATTTTCCAGATGTGGGAATCGAACCCATGACCTTGGACGCAGAAGCAGGGTCACTACCCACTGCGCCACTCGGCCGTCAAATGGGTGAGCGTCAGTGTCATATAAAATTTACGTTTACCGTTCTCGATATCGACGCGGTAAAATCTTAAAATCTCCAGTGTCTAGGCACTGGAAAACATCCATGCTCATCACACAAATATTTTCCAGATGTGGGAATCGAACCTACAGCCTAGGACGCAGAAGCAGGCTCACTATCCACTGCGCCACTCGGCCATAAGCGATGATGCAACCTAAGATGGTACGCGGTAGCCTAGATGATTGACTAGAAGTTACCCATATTACAGGTGGTAGGGAGAACGGAGACTGGAAGGGCACTCCTAGTGCGGCAGTTTTGGTGCGTATGATGAATGAGGAACCAAACTGCTTAGTAAGACTCCAAGGGATATAGTAACACGTAACACTGCCTTCTGAACCGGTGATTAAGTCATTAAAAACAGATGAACTTGAATGAATGAACTGTAATTTGCATTATCAGTGCATCTTATTGATTGTTCTTTCATTTATTTATTTATAATTATTTTTAAAATTTTTAACCATGCTTATAATATTATAAAAAAAAACACTATTAAAAATTTATAAAAAATAAATTCCGCCTGCTGAATACGCGACGTTTCAAGAATTAACGCCTGCTGTATCCGACCCTTGATCCAACAACTAAGCGAAAGCTTTTTAAGATGTTGGTCAAAGCTTTTTGCTATAAGACCGTTGACTGAAACGACTATAGGAACAATCATTGTTGAATCAACATTCCACATGGCAGTAATCTCATGAGCAATGATTTTGATACTTTTTCCTTTTCAGCTTTCACCAGATTATCGTCATGTGGAACAGTAATATCAACGATCATTGCACTTCCCGTTGATCGATCAATTATCACTATATGAGGTCTATTGGCTACAATATACCTGTCAGTGATAATCGTTCGATCCCAGTAGAGCAATGCACTATTTTTTTTTGATTTATTATTATTCGCATATAGTAACTTTCTTAATCGACCAAAAAAATATATCCGAAAAAAACAGACATGCCGATGAAATCACGGACCACAACTAATAAATGATAAGTAAATATAAATAACTATAAATATATTTTATTTTACAATACACTCATTGGCCTGTTAACTCCTTTGTTCTTTGAAAGAACTTTTTTAATATCTCACGGTAGAGGATTAAAAACTGCAAGTATGTATTGTCTTATTCGGTCGCAAGTCTGCGCCGGCCTGTCAACTCCGTCGTACAACACGTGCATTACTAGGGAAGATCGCCTCGGGCCTTTCAAAGTACACTCCGCTACGAAAAGATGCAACGTGCTCTGGTACTTTTATGTAGCGGTAAGTTAGTGCTAGGCTTCGACATATAGTTAAAGATGGTAGCGGGATAATTTATTTAAGGGTGCTAGTTCATAGCCGACTGCAGACAAGCAAGCGACGTGTCACTGTCACTTCTCTAGTTTCTGTGTATTTCTATGAAGTACACGATTCGCTAGCCGTGGAAGGTAGTTCATAGAAATACATAAAAACCAAGTGTCGAGGTGATACTTCGCCTCCTGATGCTTGCTACAATCGTACTACCGTACTAAAACGTACCTACCATAGTTAATAATAATTATTATTTAAATATCCTTCTGACGGTTTATATGAGGCACAAATATTTTGGTGCGCGGTAATCTTGTCTTTGCCAGCATCCATGGCCAAAGCCCACCAGATCAGACCTGAACCAATGTAGAAAAAGAAAATTTTATCCGAGCTGCGATTAAAAACCAAAATTTCTGTGTTGAAATTCAAAGCGTGAAATTTTTGGCTATCCATAAAGTTATAAAGTTAATAATTTATTTATTTTCGGCTAATTGCCGATAAATACAAAATAAGAAAACCAACGAGAGCCGACAGAATATTCTCCATGTAATTTTCACTCCAAAACCAGAGCATCCTGAGGATATTATGTTGACTCTACAATTTCGAAGTACCGTTGTACATATTGTAGAGTCAAAGTCTCCTGTAGTTACGTTTATAAACAGCACGTAATAAGGGCATTTAATCAAAATTTGGGCCCTGTGTCACCAAAAATCGTTCAGTATTGTTATATAACGGAATTATAAGCGTACAAATTCGCGGGCATCTGCTAGTTTATAATATGTAGTGATTGTTATAACTCAAATTTCTGCAGCCGAGTGTACGAAAAGGTACAGTGGCCACAATGCAAACAAAAGCGCAATCTGCGGCGTACAAATCTTAACATTCATTACAGCGTGGAAAATGGCGAACCTGAATTTATTCTAGCTAACCTCACGCCGACGCGCCGCGCCGACAGTAGCTTCATTTTAAATATTAAAATATATTTTATATTAACATTATTTTAAATACAGATGACGGTTTTATTGCACACTTTAAATTTTCTTGAGTTAGTCAGAAAGCGCTGTGTTGTCCGCGACATTAATGTAACTACATTGGTGTAACTACATTCCGATGGTCCGTAACTACATTGATTCAGAAACTAACATTCATCGTGTACAAGTGAATCTCAATTAATTTAAGGTAATCGTTAAGTGTAGAGCTGGATTTTCACACTGTTAGGTAAAATAAAGACTGATGTGAACATAAATCATTATAGCAAGTGATGTAACCAAAATAACGTATTCCGAACAATGTTTGATCGCAACATCTTAGATCTAGACCTTCACTAAGTCCCAAATAAGATAAATAAATTGTACAGACGTTATGTTAAATTGTGACTATTTTAAATAATAAATTAATCGCAGATCAAAACCAATCCTCAAGAAACCACTACACCTAACTTTTATCCCTAGTCGTATCACGAACAAAACACCTGAAATCGCTTGGCATGATAGCCGTAAAAATTGCGAAGGTCTAAGATTTAAGGATTATTGCGAAGTGAAATCAGTATAGCAAGTGGCGTCACTACATTAATTGGCGTGTTCACGCCACGCGTGACGTAGTCTGTGGTCTCCAGCACAAAACGCTAGAACGCTCGTCGGCACACTCAACTGACAATTAAAGGTGTCAAAGTAAATTCTATTGTGTCACTCTGTCTCCGCACAAAGTTACGCGCACGCGTTATATTAAATTTAAAGTGAACTAAAAGGTTTACTGTTATCAGGTTGTGTGGTGGAGTCCAGCAAGTGTCGTGTTAGTGAATCAACAAAAGTCAGTTCCCCTTTTACGTCCTACTATCCTTATAAATCCATAGTCGTGTCAGCTAACGGCGAGCACATTGTTTGGTCCTTCGAGCCGGATTTGAATTAAAATTAAATCGCTATCTTAGATGTAGGCCTATCATAAGTCCCAAATAAAATAAACAAACCTAATAGATGCAATATAAAACCTCCTTAAAAAAAATCAGTCGATCAAAACCAAACCTCAACAAACCGCTCCATCCAACCTCTATCCCATCCAGTCATACCCCGAACAATACACCTGAAACAGGCAATCGCTTGGCATAATGAGAGAGAATATAAGAGAATATTACCCGATAGCCCTCAGGCGTTTTTAATTTTCCGACGAATCACCTCAGAGCGGAGCATTTTCTTTTTGGAGTTTTTAATAAGGGGACAGACGGATCGACTGCATATTTATTTTTCGACTTCAACTTGATGGAAAGGTTTTTGAACAGTATTTACTAATTTGGAAAAGTGTTTTGTTTTCCAAAGTGGATTAAGCACTGCTTTCAACCAGGAAATCCTGGGTTCAGTTACCGGTTCTGATAAAAAGCCTTGATGAGAACAATTAGCACGGAGAATGAGATTTTGTTTTAGGAATAAATACTCATGGGTTTTATTACATTTTAGGACATGTTCTTTGCGTGTCCTATGAAGTGCTCATATACTTATGGTACATTATTACCTTACCTTGTTGACCACAGAACCTAGGACGGTAACTAGCCACGACCAAAGTAAAGACCAAAGAGACTAATTTAAAAAATCTAAATCAGCCTAGCCAGGAGTCTAACCCAGAATCTCTGTCTCATAGATTGCGCATACCACTGCGCTACGGGGGCCATCAAAAGTGACGGGTACAAAAAAATCCATTAACACACCAAGTCCACCAACACCGTATAATTTCAGTATAAGTTCTCAATATATCTCTTCTCCTACGAGGCCTGACCTCGTAATGGGCCGTTAATATACACTAATAACGATGATGATGAAGTAATTCACAATATATGATTTCGTGAACAGTAAATAATTTAGAAACAATATACACGCAAAGAATCGATAAATAAATACATCTCGCCAAGTTGCGGACGCATTTCCTTTTACGATCGCCCGCAGTTTACGTGTTCTACAGAGATATGGCCGATCGTGCCGATGTGAGAACCTATTGATTCGTTACTTGGATGTGGCATATTTGTACAGTGATCTCCTCTCCTATACGAAGGGAGGCCTGACCGTGTAGTAGGCCATTAATAGGCTGATAATGATGATGATGATGTTTCTATATCTAATACATAAGAAATTCTTTTTTATGTTTGTATGTTTTACTGAATATTTGTAATCTTGGAAGATTGTAAACTAATTTTTTTAATATGCATTTTAGTTAGAATGATGCATTAGAAATATTTTCCTGATTATAAAAATCTTATCTGATCTTCATAGGTAAGTGGAATTTCCTTAAATACCGGTCCCAATAAATAATTAGCTTTATTTTGAATAAAAATTTTCGTAGACCCGAACTATAAATACACACATTTGGATACCTATAAGACTCCTGTTCATCGATAGATTGTTATGAATTCCATGCAATTTTGTAATGCGATTTGCGTATATATACTGCTATTTTCTTGGTTTCTTTCTTTTTTCTATTTTATAGCGACGGTCGAGTGGCGCAGTGGGTAGTGACCCTGCTTCTGCGTCCTAGGCTGTGGGTTCGATTCCCACACCTGAAAAAATGTTTATGTGATGAGCATGGATTTTTTCCAGTGTCTAGTTGTTCATCTATATATTATAAATATTTATGTATATTATATATAAAAATATTAATCAGTTATCATAGCACCCATAACACAAGCTACTTACGAGCAGGTACGCTTACTTTGGGGCTATATAGCGATGTGTGTAATTGTAATATAATATTTATTTATTTATTTATATGTAGCTATGATATTACAGATTTTTATATACCATATCCATCGTTTGTTTTGGAATCGACGGTAAAGCTAATAGCGATCGCCTAATAGCAGGGGCCAGTTGTTGCCTCATAAAGACATCCCACCGGTATTGAACTCTGCCCCGATACACTGTCTCTATCTGTACATACTAGCTGATGATTGCGAATTCGCCTATAATAGGAATAAACAATTTTGCTCATGCTTTAACAACAATATGACGTTTTCAAATTTAGACTTTTGGCACCACTGTACCTAATTACTATGCTTATGTTAACAATATCACGAGTAAATACTTTCTTTCTAATTAATTTATTTAGTATTGCCTACTCACTCAGAGCAGGGCAGAGCATGAAACGACACATAACTTTGTTTTAATAGAGATGAATATTTAAGCATTAGATGCATTCACCGTGCCGGGTGCCGAGTCTATCGTGTGGCAGAAAGAAAAACTCTGAACAGAGCCCCAGACTTGCGGCACAGATGTAGGCTTAAGGGCATCCTTTGTGACCAGCCAAAGCTCGCCTTCTCTGCTCAAATTATTCTCCCTGCGCTCTTTGGCCACTCGTTCTTATGTCTTTTACAATTATGTACGTGTTAAAGTACACGTGAGATTTTAAGATCCCTGTACTGCAATGGTTTTATTAATGTTAATCTACTATTACAGAAATATTTCGTAATACTTATATGAAGTTTCTGTAATTTTTTTTATTGAAACATTTCGTTTCCAACCACAGAAACTTAACAGGAAAGTGAGTCACGATTTCCCATCAACTTATTATCACCTGCCATAAAGATTGCCTCGTAATAATTACGCTTGTCACCATAAACTGCGTTATTTTTATAACGTCATCACAGCTTCCGTACCTTCTATAGTTTATGGTTAAACATGCTATAACATATTTATTGTGATGTAATATTTGTGTATTTTTATATCTCGGAAATTGAGCAAAATTATCATTCACGTTCTACATCTACTAATCATTCGTGGGCCAGGCCTTTCTCCTTGTAGGAGCAATATGCAGCGTATACCTACCATGCTGTTTCCGTGCGGATTGGCAGTACATCATGCCCATGTGGAATGGTGGCAAGAATACTGTTTTAATTTTTACATAATTTGCAAACTCGCTAGCAACTGTTAAGGACGAGCATAGAGCACACAAAGGGAACTAGAAGTTGTAAGATAACTTGTAGTTGTCACAAGTCGTACAGCTTTTCTATCCTAACAAATAGAAGGAGCTGGTATTATGGCGCTTATGCCCATAGGTGTAAAAGAGGTCCCATAGGTAAAGGCGCATACGTCCAACAGTCCTCCATGTGACTTGTGCTTTGTACAGCAGGAGTCGGAGTTCAGGTTCAATTATATATATTACTAGCTGACCCGGTAAACGTTGTTTTGCATTAAAAATTAAAAAAAAATTAGATGAAAATTAGATAGTAGCCGATTCTCAGAACTGCTGAATACGCATACATAATTTAGTAAAAATCGGTAAAGCCGTTTCGGAGGAGTACGGTAACTAACATTGTGACAGGGAAATTTTATAAATCTGCTGGACCTATGCACACCGAGCTTTTTGGAAGCTAACTTAGCTTTTCCTTCAAGATAATCACGAAATTTGACATCATTCGAGATGGTAACATCAAGACTACTAAAGTTATTAGAAGTGAGAAGGTGAATGTGACAAAAGCTCTTTTGTGGTCAATGCGCAAACTTGGCTGCATTCATGGCATAAAATAAATAAGTAAGTCGATAAAACCAAGTCCAATTTTATCACCTATCCCACATAATCCTATTGGAATCATAATTTAACGGTCCAAGACACACATTAATACCCGTAACGTGCCCGCAGCGGCCAAACTATGATAACTCATTAATCTGTTTTATGGTGCATAAAAATAATATTTATCGGTGTATCGTTGCTTATAGGCCCGAGATCTAATGGGAATTACGGTGACTTAACTGTAGATATATTGTTCCTTATATTTTTATTTAGTTGGTGGCTATTTCAACGTATTTTTTGTTTCATTTCAGCTTTATAATAGATCAGCAGAAGCCCGCGATATTAACCCGCCCAAAACCCCCTGCATACAAAATTTCATGAAAACCATTGGAGCCGTTTCAGAGATTTAGATTATATACTTAATATACATATAGAATGTCTCATACGATATAGGATAGAAAATCAAAAAATCTGTAAAAGTACTATAACTTGGTCAACCTACGAGTTATTTGAAACTATTCTTTTTTATTATAAGTTTTAGATAATTAGAAGACGTATATCCTATTTTCGTTTGATCCATCATTAATGGGACATCCTGTATATACAAGAATCGCTCGATTAAAGGTGTTAGACATACAGGCCCGCGTAGATCCTGCTCTCTTGGAAACATCAGGATACCTACAAATTAGCATATGTCACTGCTCTGGAGTCTGGCTACAATATACAAAATTTAAAATAGATTTCTTTATGTGAGTACCGTTATGTCTGTACTAAGTATATAATCTGAATCTCTGAAACGGCTTCAACGGTTTTTATGAAATTTTGTATGCAGAGGGTTTTGGGGGCTATTAAACGATCTAGTTATGCTTAGCTATGTTTACAAAAAATTAAAGAAGACAGTCAGGTACTACTTTCAAATACATTAAGTAAAATGCTAATAATATGAAATGACTCACCAATTTTATTTATTTGTACAAATATCTACGGAATAATATGACCGTTCCATTAGTAGGTATTAAAAGCAATGGCAGTCAAAGGCTATAAGACATTAGCAAACATCAAGTGCCCGGCTCGTGGCTCGAATATTTTTACACGCTGTCCCAACAATCCGTCCGCTGATAAGCAAAGTTGCTGTTGCGGGGCGCTAAGATGGCGCTTTATCGATTTACTAACTATCTGTGTCGTTTCGCGGCTTCACCCGCGTAGTACACAATGCCATGGGAGTATCGGTAAATCAAAATACATTATAAAGATAATGGATTTTACATAGTTTTATTCATCTTATGATGAGTCAATCAGTAGTATTTCAAAGTAAAGACTGAGTAAGAGTGAAGCAGCATTAATATTGTTGACGTGACAACGTCTTATAATTCGATAGAGCCGGCTGTACGCACGAAAAAACATGACTCATGCGGTGTTAACTCGCTTTGAGGCGTTCCATGTAAGGCTTGAAGTGCAAGCGCGGAACGAGCGACAAAGAAGCACGTTCGGCAGCGTTTGACATCCGTCTATTAAATATAATTATTAAATATATTAATTTTAAATTAAAAATTAATATATTTTTTATAAATTTATAAAATAAAATATATTCACATTATTAAATTAGCCGTACGTAAATGAATCGATGGTCCAACATCGATGTTAAATGAAAATCGATTATTTGGACTTCATTTAAAGGAATCATCTTGACACGACAGAACTGAAATTCACATTGTAATTTCTCTGGTTGCGATAACCTGTCTTTCACTCTGCCTTTTTTCAGTTGGACATTAGTTTATAATGCTAAAAAAGTATAAGACAGTATAGAGTTTATCAATTAGGGTATATGATCCACCTAATAGATGGTATTACAGACTAAACTTATAACTATCCGATAAATGACATTATGACACTTTTTAATGTATAATCAATATTATATATTTCTAATAACAACATAGCCCGCCAACCCGGACTGGAGCAGCGTGGTGGATGTACGCTCAATATACTCCTGAATAGAAGGAGGCCTGGCCTAGTGTGCCGTAAATAGGCTGATAATGATTAAATAACAACATAATATACATATAAACATGCGATTACCAACATTTTAGGGGCCTCATTGGATGCAACACGACCCTTTGACATCGACTAACGTATTTAAATTCATAGTCTTATGAAGTTAGCCGGCGAGGGGGGCGTAGGGGGGCGGTTCGAAGCGTGACTGTACACTTTTTGGCTTCAGTTAAGCCGGATCGCCAGTGACCTGAAATAAAGTGTGGTAAGTCAATAAATATATTATTTAGTCATTTTGTTTTTAATATGAAAGATGTTATAGCGTGACTTCGCAATAAAATCATTTCGAAAGCCGTGACGGCTAATGACATGATGCTAGTTTATTTCATTGCTTAATTTGGAGCCATACATTTTGATGTTAGTAATAACTAAAAAATGGCATTTGCTTATTTTTTGTACTTATTTTATTTCATGTTTCATACCGACACGGCCAAATTTTCTTGAAAGACATTTATTGGTATATATATATACATATATTATCTTTTATTACTATCCCCATATTTTCATGGTTGCCACTATGTGCGATACAATGCTTTTTCACTTTTAAGTCGCAACTGTTCTACGTTAATATAGGGTTACGAATATAGGATTTTGTTCTCATACATAAAAAAACATCGTTTACTTTTTAGAGGGACCCATTTTTAAATTGATATACCCCTAGGCTCTAGACTATAATATGTTTTATTAAAAATATTTTTTCTCCATTACAAAATGTTAAGAATGTACTCATAGTTATCTCAACGGTGAATAATTTTCTTTTATCTCTACTTTTCTTTTTATTTTTAGACCGTCCTAATTATCTATTTATATAAAATTTTAGTTATTAATATTTTTAGTAATTAATAACTAAAAAGATAATGAAAAAGTAATATCTATACTTTATTTATAATTTGCTTTTTTTATTATAGCAAGTAAAAAGTATAAAATATGAGTTACCGCCACTTCTACGGGCGGAGTTTCCTCAGAAGGAGTTAAAATGCCATAGTTCGTGCCACAGCATAAATTAGCAGTAACTCGCGAAGAAACCGG
Source organism: Mycalesis mineus (assembly GCA_034621355.1). Lineage (NCBI taxonomy): Eukaryota > Metazoa > Arthropoda > Insecta > Lepidoptera > Nymphalidae > Mycalesis > Mycalesis mineus. The sequence continues at coordinate 7,095,714 of CM067888.1, forward strand.
CGCGCATATTATCGCAATTTTGTTTGAGATTAACGAAACACTCACACAATTAATATTCATGCCGACCGCAAAAATTTACTGTTGTTTCGATTAGCTTTACGATTGTGTTTAGTTATTGGATTAATTAATGATTATACCTACCCTTATTTACATCCACATAGTTTCAACTAGCAATAATCGCACCTCGGATTAACCTCATTGGTTACGATATTGCCACTGCGCAAAGTTCAGCGGGCGATGGAAAGAGCAATGCTCGGAGTATCTCTGCGTGATCGAATCAGAAATGAGGAGATCCGCAGAAGAACCAAAGTAACCGACATAGCTCAGCGAGTCGCAGAACTGAAGTGGCAATGGGCGGGGCACGTAGTTCGAACAGCTGATGGACGTTGGGAACCAAAGGTGGTAGATTGGCGACCCCGCACCGGAAAGCGCAGCGTTGGTCGACCCCCAACCAGGTGGACTGACGACATCAAACGTGTCGCAGGGAGCCGCTGGCAACAGGCGGCTCGGGATCGTTGTGTTTGGAAGTCCCTAAAAAAGGCCTATGTCCAACAGTGGACGTCTACAGGCTGGTAATGATGATGATGATGATGACTCCCATAGAGGCCAACACTTTCAAGCAAAATTTTGAAATTGCTGTGCCTCGGAGAGCACGTTAAGCCGTCGGTCCCAGTCACTATCATCAATATCTGATAGCGATCGTTAATAAATTAAACATTATGCAGCATGGCGGGTCTACGCTCCATATACCCTCTACTATAAAGAGGGAGGCCTAGTGGGCCGTTAATTATATAAATACTCGTAACTGTTACTTGCAGGCCTCGGTAGCGCAGAGGTCCTGGGTTTGATTTCTTGCTGGGTAAAACAAGATTTCTTTAATTGGTCCGGTCTGACTTGTGGGAGACTTCGGACGTGGCTAGTAACGCTGAGTGCCTATAAAGACGTACCGCTAGGATATTTAATGTACCGGTACGAAACCGAAAGGTGTGGATTTCATCCTATTCCAAACAAGTTAGCCCGCTTCCATCTTAAATTGTATCATCACATACGTTTAATTGCATATAAGGACTTAATTTTTAAAAGCAGTTTGTGGGTTCTAAGCAAAGTCCTTAAAGTAAAAACCTTGGCTGGCACCGACTCCTATATATATACATATACGTGTCGTCGAATTGAGAACCTCCTTCGTTTTTTCGTCGGTTAAAAATATATCGATGCACATTATTCTATAGAAAATTGAGTGGCTTTTATTAATTTAAGTGAATATAGGTGCAATTAAGCCTAATTATTACAATATTTCTAAAGTGATGATCGGATGAAGTTGCCTAGGTGACATAGCATTCTCGTTTCTAGTAAATCGTCCGCGGAACAAACCGAACAGACTTCGTAAGACATCACCGGCAGACCGCCTATAACCGTAAAGAGCACCGCCGTTGTATTGGTTATACCACTTCGACTTGGAAGCTCGGCCTTTCGACAAATGGTTTTATATTAGCACTTAGTTGATCATCTATTATTAAATGACTTCGACAATAACAAATTCATTAACTAGAATTTAAATTTTCGCGATTGTTATCCATATTAAAATATAACGGCTGAAAATCACGTCACGGTTGTCGGAGTATGTCCGACTAGTTTCGAACCCATACGGGATCCATAGTCATGAGCTTGCTTGTCCCGGCAAACTGCTGTTTGCTTACATACTCCGTAACCACGCATACTGCGACAACCGTGACGTGCGTGTCAGCCGTTATATTTTAAAAATAAATTAATTAACGAATTTAAAGGCGCCTGCGTCATCGTATGCGACTGGAAAGAAGTCTGTGAACTGCACGTGCACCAGCCACGCCCTCTTGCGGCTGCGCATCGTTCGATACCCCCACTTACCCCACTACTTGAGTCATTCTAACTTGTATAAAAGGAGCGGGTCTACGACTGGTCTTGGCTCTGGCGTGGCGCGGTGCAGACGTTGTACTTTGCTTATCGCTTAACCTAGACAACTCTGATAATTATTTTGTGCAAACGAATTAATTATTACTCTTGCTCTCTAGCTTGAGTCACGGTATCTTGGGGTTGTCTTAATTAACACGAGACCTTACGTATCATTGTAATACCATAATTTGCCAGTAGTAATCCACTGTTAATTAAGTTGCTGTTAATTATTCTTTCAGTTATCTATTTGCGGTTTAGTTATAATTACTCTAAATACAAAGAATTACCCTTTTATTTTATTCACTATGTCTGACCCTCTTTCGACAAATTAATAAATAATAATAAATGAATTAGCTATGTCCAGTGTCACCTACTAGATCCCGTTTCCAATGGAGTATCGAAAAATCAGTCCTAAATGATCGTCTACATCGCCAAACGAGTAACTATGCAATCAACTCAATCGAATTTAGAGTTTCAGAAATTTCGTAGTGAGTCTATGGGTCATTTAGTAGTATAGATTATAAATATAAACACTAAATTACAAATATAATTTTTATTTCTTCATTACAAGTGGAGTTCATTTGGCTGGTGGGAGGCTTTCGCCGTGGCTAGCTACCACCCTACCGACAAAGACGTACCTACTGCCAAGCGATTTAGCGTTCCGGTGCGATGTCGTGTAGAAACTGATAGGGGTGCGGATTTCATCCATCTTCTAACAAGTTAGCCCGCTTCCATCTTAGATTGCATCATCACTCAACATCAGGTGTGATTGCAGTCAAGGGCCAATTTGTAGTCAAGTAAAAAAAAAAGTTAGTCCTGTACTGCAAATACACCTGATGGTAAGTGATGATGCAATCAAAGATGGAAGCGGGTTAACTTGTTAATAGTAGGATGAAATCCATTTCGCTTTATACTCGACAACGTCCTGAAACCTTAAATCGCTCGGCGGTACGTCTTGGTCGATAAGGTGGTAACTAACCTCGGCCGCAGTCTCTCACCAGCCAAAATATACCTATATGCCCAGAAAAAGTTTACTTTTGTATATATTAAAGATAAGTTGATAATGTTTTACTCAGATTGTATGACAACTGTCATACTGTCTGACTGAGTTGATTTTACTTAAAAAGCGCTCCAAGCCAATATATCAAAAACATTTAATAGTAAGTTACCACTTTAAGAAGTGGTATCAGCAAACGTTGCCACCGATCTCTCCTCTGGCTATTAACGAAAAAGGCTCCACAGTTCCGGTCGGATATATTTTCCGGCTGGTTAGCCAATTTTACGGGCAATTGATTTTAAGACCTCTCAAATGCCGGAGTCGAACCCGCTACCGGACAATGGCCCGATAGTTTATTGGACGCCATTTCGAAAGAGCGATTTGATAATGTTAACAGCTTAGTGGAGTTGATCTTATACAGGATGTATTTTTATCACGCTTTATAACTAAAATATTTTACTTTGTACCTTGTAGGTATATGCATTGTTGTTCTAGTAAATTCGGTATTGTTATATATTAAGTTGCTTTAAGTTAAGTGTATATACCAGTAAAAAATCATAAAATTTCGTTTTATTCCGTAAGAGATTAATATCTAAATTTGACTGTCTTTTCACAATTTTTAGTAGACGCATATTGTAATAATCTAATTTGGAGTACCTTACACCAAATATAAAGAAAATAAAAAATGTGAAGAAACAAATATGGAATTCGAATTACAATCAGATATTAAATCTCATAAACTATAAAATTATTACGAATCGATAAAATTGATAGTAAAGTGCCAAATAGTCTAATATAGTGATAACTATTGTAAACAAAATAAGAAGCATCCTGTATCACAGAGACGCAACTATCGAAGGGGTGAGTCGTGTTTACATTGGGGGCATTTTACGAGCACCCTGTAATTGGCTCCCACCTTGTTTATGGTCAATTCTAATTCAACAGGACGTACTCTTATGCGATTGTACACTACAAGTTAACATAGTCTATACATAGTTTGTTGTGAAATATCCCATCAAATGGAAAATTATAAATTTGATGTCCATTCTCTTTCATTAACTCGAACAAGACTATGTTAGGAGTGGGTATGGGTAGTCCAGGCAAGTTTCGAATCCGTCATTTCTCGATTTTGGGTTAATAGTTTTCCTCGTAACCGATTTCGAATCCATTTAGAGTTAATAGTTTTAAGGTCAGGTTAACCTATTCTTATATTTAATCCATGTTACTATATTGTATGATTGACTGCCTCGATGGTCTAGTGGCTAGCTATGTGGCTTCGATCACGAGGTCCTGGGTTCGATACCTGGGTCGGGTCACGGAATAATTCTGAGCTTTTTCATTCTTCTATGAAATGTTCAGTACATTCCAAACCCGGAGTCAAGTTGGTGGTGTTACACCTCTGTGCCTCGGAGAGCACGTTAAGCCGTCGGTCTCGGTCCCTATCATCAACATCTGATAGTGATCGTCAATAAATGAAACATTATCAACCTAAGCCCGCAATCTGCATCGGAGCAGCGTGGTGGGTGTACGCTCCATATACCCTCTGCTATAAGGAGGGAGACCTGGCCCTGTAGTGGGCTGTTAATAGACTGATAATGATGACTATATTGTATTGAATTATTTTAATAAGTAAATAAGTAAAATTTGTAAACATAGCTTATTACAAGCGAACATTTTACATCCAAATTACCACACCTGTTACGGTAATTATGATTTAAAAATTCTCCAGAACGTTAGCACCTTACATTTAAGCACAGAGACGGACTCAGAAGTAATAATTAATTATTGAATACAATGTTATTAAAAAAATCGAAAATAAAAAAATAATAAAAATGCACTGACGATTCAGAAATAACGTATTGTTATTACTGAATATACGCTGACTTTTAAATTAAAATATTAAACGCATTTTATTGAAAGCTTAATTGGGAGACCTACTCGTATATAAGCTTCATTAATTGTAATCAACATTTTATCTGGAAAAATACCTGCGAGTGTTAGCTGTAACGTACATAAAAAAAACTAACTAGATGCATATACTTGCAGTAAACATTTCTCAACAAGCTTATAAAAAACTATGAAAAACTGGCAAAAATAATTATCACGTGGAACCCAGGTCAAAAAAAAGTAGAACGAAATTTAAAAATATAAAATTTAAAATGGCGGCGCATTATTCCTCACGCGCCATCGCTATCGGTATCGCGTCGTGGGGCGAAAAAAAATTACGCCGAGGACAAGTTCCTGACCATAAATTCATTAGACAGCACCCGAGAATTTTTTTAAACTCACGTCCGAGTAGACCGACGTATAATCAGACATGGCAGTACAAACGAGGGCAAGACTGGTTTGCAATACCTTTAATTTAAAGACATTTATTTGTTAAAATGGCATAATGTATAATAAACTGTATAATTTTTTTTATCTTAACACAATAATAAATAAATTTTAAAATAATTCCTTGTAAAACAATGGAAATTCTGTTAAAATTACAGGTCATCTTTAATGGAATTGTAATTATTATTACGAATGTAAATATAAACATAAATAAACTAGACTAGTGCTGGTAGATTTACTTCGTTTCTCAAGAGAGTGTGTAATCGTACGTTAAAATAAATATAAAAAAAATGGTTTTTAATTCAAATCTGTACTAGGATGTTATATGTATGTATAGTATAAGAGTATGTGTTACAGTATCACATAAAATTTTTAACTTCTTACTGTGAAGGTTTAGATAGTTTAACTTACTCCTTGTCAGGTCTATTTGTAATAGACTCTACGTAGTATCGTAGGGAAATGAGAACGAAAAACTCAACACTATATCATAATTTATTTATCCAGATGACCTTCCTGCTCCGGCTCTGTCCAGCAAATATATTGTATTACACATTAAAAAAAAAACAACAGCGTCCCCTTACGTATTGTATTTAATTCTCATTTACAATATGGCTTCTTTTTATGGATCTGTGGCGAAATTAAAAATCCGCAAGGGTTGCAGTACCAATAACTTAATTCTAAGCGGACCTCGTCAGTTTGCCTTTGCTTATTAATTGATATACTTAACAACATAAGATAAAATTATCACAAGTTAGCTGATATCTGCGTATTTTTCGTTTTAGCATTTTTTATTGACTAAATGTCCCTGTAGCCCTTTACTGCTAACACACCTGAAGATAAGTGACGATAAAAAATATATGCTAAAAGCGGATTAAAAAGCAGGATGAAATTCACACCTCAATTTGTTGCCTTTTTGAGTGCAACTATTATTTTTCTATAGTGTTGCTAGAATGTTAAATGTGAATTAACTTATTGGTAGTCTATATAAGGTTAACTTATTGGAACAATTGGTTATTGCTTTCTCCAAAAAATAACTATTTTTTAAATGCGAGAGACACTTAATGTGTAAAATGTATGTTTTAATGGTTTATCTACGGAACCCTACCCTATACGTAATTCATTACGCACTTTCCCAGTTTTATCTTTCTGTTTTATGTCTTTTTTTGCTTGTAATTAAAAATATTATAGGTATTTATTACCGCGGAACGCCATTTGGTATGTTTATTTGGACTCCTAATCGTTCTCTGTTTACATTAATTAGCAATATTTTAGGAGTGTTTCGGTACTTAATTGCCGAAATAAATTTCGTCGGTTTTGAACGATATAGCCGGCAATTTTTGGGTGTATTTTTAAAAAATTTTATGTTAAAATTCCATCCATTATAATGTATACGATGCTTGTTTTATTATGATTGTTTAATTATGTAATTACATCATAATATTAAATGTAATTATAGATAACAATATTTATACAGGGTAAATTATAATTTTAACTTAAATAATAATTTTAGATGATAATAGACAGCAACTACTTTACGATATGTCTACGAAATTGCTACGGCTTGTCTACGAAATGGCTACGCCATAACTCTTTACAGAGTACTGGCGTATGCCCGCGACTCCGTTCGCGAGAAATTCTGATTTGTGACAGTAATGTCCTTTCTTAGGCTCTTGACTATCTCTGTACCAAATTTTATTTAAATCAGTAGTTTCGGCGTGATTGAGTAACAAACAGACAGAGTTACTTTCACATTTGTAATATTAGTATATTTGGTATGTATAAAAGAAATAAAAGAACAAAATCTGAGTAGTCCTTAGGTCCGTAGCATGAGTCATTCTGCTCAAAATTCTAATACCTACTTTATTTAATATTAAGTATTAAATAAAGTAATACTAAGTATTAAATAATACTAAGTATTAAAAATACTAATTATTTTTAAAAGAATTGTTGATAGAGCAAGCACAAAAGCCACCTGATATTAAATGGAAACCCTTCACTTGATACTAACAGGACCTGACTTCACAAGGCCTGTCCCATCCTTTATCTATCAATCTGAGGTGTGGGTGTTAAGCCCTATATGTAATTACACCTGCAACTACGCCTTTCAGCCCAGATCACAGCAATGCTGCTTGGCAACAAATAACTATGTCTTTGAGCCCAGATCATAGCAATGCTGCTTAGCAACAAATAACTATGTCTTTCAGCCCAGATCATAGCAATGCTGCTTAGCAACAAATAACTATGTCTTTGAGCCCAGATCATAGCAATGCTGCTTGGCAACAAATATCTATGTCTTTGAGCCCAGATCATAGCAATGCTGCTTGGCAACAAATAACTATGTCTTTCAGCCCAGATCATAGCAATGCTGCTTGGCAAAAATAAGCATGGAGGTAAAAAAAGTGCTTAAACGAGAGGTATTTCAAAAAAGCTCTACGACTCTCAAAACCTGAGGCATAACTTAAGAGTTACACACCCTTAAATGTTTTTCTATTTTTGTAGTTCCAGACATTGGTGTTAAAGGTGAATGTAATATTATTTATCAAAAGAATATTGTTAGCGTAATTACAAGTACGTTAACTATTAAGCTTTATCATAAGATCTTCACAGTCTTCAGAAACTTAAATGATATTGAATATATAGAGCAAATAGGGCATGTAGAGCGAAACTGAAGGCGTCGTGAGGCCGCCGTGATTGCGCCCGACGGCTATTGCTGCCTTCTACGATCTTGTATGAGGTTTGACCGTCTTTGATACTTTGATATCTCACTACGTGATAAAAGTAGTGTCTTAGGTATAAAACTTTTTTATTATCGACTTTCAAAAAGAAGATTTATGATCAGCTGTATGTTTTATTTTTATTGCTTAACTCAAACTCGTGCAAAAACCAAATTTTCTAAAACTAAAACACAAACTTGTATACAAAAATTAAGGGAAGACGCACGTCGCTCCATTTTTAAATTTTCCATATTTCTATAATACAATACAATACAATGTTCTTGAACGATTAAAAAAAATTAAAATTATAGATGATGTTAATTTGCACTTGACGAACAAAGTTTTGGTGTCATGTTGTAGTAGAAAGCGTGCATATTTGTACATTCAAACTTGATCCGGAATATTTACAACATGCCTACGTCATGCTACGTCGTTTGGTATTATTTGTTGTCTATATTTGGTCACTACACAATAAGAAAATATTTTATACAATACAATAGAAATATCTAAAGAAGAAGTAGACAACAGGCGACCTTATCTTAAAGCTATTTCTTCGGGTTTACAATTTTGTACTGAAATTATTTTAGAAGAAATAAAAACCTCATGACCCAAAGCTAAAAACTGGATGAAAGAGGTATTTATTGTTATTTTCAGTACTGGACATAAATTAGTTTTATCAGCGTATCGCCTCCGAAAAGTTCAAAAGTCATTCGTTGGACTGGGTGTACTCTTCTACAACAATATGCCCAATTCAGTTTTAGATCTGCCATTGCATAAGTTTAAGCAATGTATTAAAACTCACTTACTGAGTCAAGGTTATTATACTATAGATGAATTTTTAAATAACAAAGAGGTTGAGAGGCAATTGGATCAGCTTTCAACTTCACACAAGTAGTAGAATAAATAATTTTATGTAACAAAACAGTTAATATTGTAAAAATTAATAATTTTAAAAGAGCAACTGTTGAGTTTCTTGCCGGCTCTTCTCAACAGGACCTGCCTTCTGAGCCGGTGGTAGAGTCACTACAAATAGTCTAATTTGACGTTTCAAAAGTGGTTATAATTGGCCTACTTGAAATAAATGATTTTGAATTTGAATTTGAATTTGGAACTATTTCCAAAATATCAAGTAGTGTCGGCCGGTGTAGCAACATGCAGGCTCATGACCCAAATGTTGTGATAGCTCCCAATAACAGCCGGCGGCGGTCAATTATTGCTATTAATTAACCACCTGCCCTGCTTCGAGTTCTGGCGAACTACTTGCTTTATTATTATTCAATATCTGAGCCTTAATTGGTTCTAGCCTTGCGGGATGTTGGCCGATATGTATTTTGAATTTTCGGGCCTGTTTCAAATTTGTAACTTTATCAACTTGTTTAAAAGATATTGAGCTGCGAAATTTGTTTGCAAGCCCAAATTAATAGTATTCAGAGGTAATGACATTGATTTGTTAAACATAAAACAATATTTTGTAGTCGTTAGCAATAACAGTTTTTTGACGTGACAACGTCTTATAATTCGATAGAGCCGGCTGCACGCACGAAAAAACATGACTCATGCGGCGTTACCTCGCTTTGAGGCGTTCCATGTAAGGCTTGAAGTGCAAGCGAGAGCGTGGAACGAGCGACAAAGAAGCACAATCGGCCTTTGCGTTCGGCAGCGTTCGACATCCGTCTATTAAATATAATTATTAAATATATTAATTTTAAATTAAAAGTTAATATATTTATTATAAATTTAAAATATAAATTTATAAAATCAAAATCAATTATTTTATTAATTTAAATTAATATTTATAAAAATATACTTAAATTAAAAATTTTAATAACCAATTAAATGCTACCATTCCATCAGTATTTTCTTAAGTTGTCACGTTCAACTATCGTCAGTAAACCGAGTTTACAGACAACCAATTTTTTAATGACGAAATTATCATTTAAAAACAACTTTCAACAATTTTCCATCGTTATCATCATTTTAAACTGATGGACGTCCACTACCAGCAGTGGATATCCAACAGTGGAGAAAGATGATCTTGATTATATCCAGATGTATGCCTCCATTATGGACTTCCATTCTACGCGGTCTTTAGCAGCTTGCGCCCAGTGACTCCCTAAATCTTGCTTGAGTCCATCTAGTGGACATTTCAATAGAAAGGTATAATTATGATAAATTTTATGTAGCAAACTGTAGATCCATAGCATGTCGTAGACATTTCGTACGACATGCTACGACGTTCTACGTGAATAAAGATTGTTGAAGATATAAACCTCATCTTATACTGACCGCCTATTATCATTATTACTTGTCATTATCAACAAATCCATCCACAGCTGAAAATAAAAGCTTATTTAGAACTTCTAAACACAGGATTTTAGCCACATATATGTGTACAATGGAATTCAAAATTTAAATAATAATCCTTTGTGAAATTTTTCAAGCCACAGTTTGTAGAATCTTATCGATATAAAAATTAATTGTAATTTGTAAGCCAACCCTTCTAATGAAATTAATGTTGCTCGATTTCACAGGAGTCCCATTTTTCTAAGATAAAAATTTTTAATCGCCACTCTCGCTCCACTTCAGCCCTCGCTCTCGGATGGATGGGCAGATTAAAGAGCTTTCTTTCGGTTTGACTTCACTTTAAAGTTTATTATTTATTGGGATTTTACATTTTTGAATCTATTTTGATGAATCATTCACGACTTATTTTTAAAATCCTACTGCTGGTTTGTTTTTATACAGAACAAGTAATTAGATGCCAATCTACCACGTTGCTACGATGTAGGTAAGCGAAGACTAAAAATTTCCCGGAAGAAAGAAAAGCGCAAATTTAAATAAACCCAGACACAAACTATCATGATCCATAGTCATAGATAGGTTGACAATTGGACTGACAATGATCATCTTGAACAATCATTTGCAGCCTGAAATTAGTGGTGTTATAAGACAGAGGACCTGGGTTCGATTCCCGGCAGGGAAACATTGAGATTTTACTTAATTTGTCTTGGCCTGGATGGTGGGAGGCTTTTGCCGTGGCTAGTTACCACCCTACTGACAAAGAAGTACCGTCAAGCGATTTAGCGTTCCGGTACGATGTCGTGTAGAAACTGTGTCAACGCCAACTTTTAGTCCGATTTAGGCATTAGACAATTAATATTTTTAATCTGTATTTTTTTACTATTTTTTTATTGTTTATGTTTTGTTTGTGTTGTGTCTATGTCCTTATGTATATAAACCGAAGCAATAAAATAACGGACACTCCGCAACCAAAATTCAAGCCTTTTTTATAGGTACCTGTAACTTTCATCTTAGAGAACCCGCCTATCTGGTTCTCATGTGTCGGTTTAAATAACCGACAAACCGAATGGGGATGTGGACTTCATTCTACTCTTAACAAGTAAGCCCGCTTTTATCTTAGATTGCATCGTCACTTAACATCAGGTGTGATAGCAGTCAAGGGTCACCTTGTAGTCGATAAAAAAAATATTAATTAAATCATGTCCAAAAATGATTGTATTTCTAATACGATTATCCGCACTTGTTCTAACCATTAAAATATATTTACATATCCAAAAAAATCAGGCTTTAATCATAAAGAATGTTTACTTAAAACAAAGGGCACAGTCGCTTAAATTATAACGAGCATAAATAAAAATTATAAGACCCAAAGCGCGCGCCCCTTGCCGACAATATAATTAAGTAAAACCCGATATACCCTCGAAAGCAAACACAAAAACACAGGAAAACCTACGAAATTTTATTATCATTATTTGCATATTAAAATAATTATAATTAAGCATGGTTAAGACCGGCTCGTCATGATTTCCATTTCATATGAACTCGCAAAGTTCGCCTTTGAAAGCGGAGCGGGTGAATTTTTAAGGGTTTATAATTTATTTTTTTTTGAAAATTTGATTAGCTCTTTATTTTTCACCACGTACGAGTATGACAACCAATGACATGATGTGACACTAAAAAGAGAAAACGTAATTTATTTCGAAAGAATGATTTTTGTCCTTATTCCTTGCTTGCTTCCAAACGTTCGGAGTAGATACAGAGATTTTGGTTAGTAGGTTTGTTATCTTCTTTACTGTGCAAAAGGTGGCCTCCGTGTCGCAGCAGTATGCGCCATGAATGTATATGACAGAGGTCGTGGGTTCGTCTCCCGGCAGGGTTGAAGAAGATGAAGAAGAAAATATTTATTGCACACACACTTCATAATAACAACATTTAAGAAAATTTAAAAGTATAAGAAAGTTATTGAGATGGCTGGTCGGAGGCTTTCGTCACAAAGACATACCACCAAGCAATTTAACGCTCTGGTACGATGACGTAGTCTCCTAACTAGTTACAAGTTAGTCAGCTTCCATCGTAGATTGCATCATCACTTACCATCAGGTGTGATTCGAGTAAAGGAATAACTTTTAATGAATAAAAATAGAACCGACTCAACCGACTTTGGCTACTAGTGCCGTATAATATACTATGACAGAATAGTACGAGGACGATACGTGGCGATAAATCACACAAAAGTAAGAAATAAAAATTTTTAAATAAAAATAGAACCGACTCAAAACGCACTAAAAAGTAAAAAATAACTGTGTCATTAAGTTGCTTTAATTTGAAACTAATGACACAGTTATTTTTTACTTTTTAGTGCGTTTTGAGTCGGTTCTATTTTTATTTAAAAAATTTTATTTCTTACTTTTGAGTGATGTACCGCCACGTATCGTACTCGTACTATACTGTCATAGTATATTATATGTCACTAGTAGCCAAAAAGCTACCGATGCCGAGACAAAAACCGAAATCGCTGTAAGCGTGCCTGCAAAATTTGAAGTGTTCCTTCAATTTCCCCAGGATATCATCATCAGATCCTAACATGATGACAATGGGACTACCTTAGATATACGCTCTTTCTAATAAAAAAAGAATTATCAAAATTGGACAACTCTGTAAAAAGTTATGCGTGGTCATACATATAAAAAGAAATATACGTGTCGAATTGAGAACCTCTTCCTTTTTTTTCGTCATTTAAAAAAACACCCGTGTCTCTTTATTCCGCTCTACAAAAAGTATTAAACTTTATTATAAACAAATTAACGGCATACTATCTTCTCACGTCAAACTTCTTACACCAAATGTTCCCATCATTAAAATTAAACCATCACTTGTACTTTGAATTAGCTATCAAACTCCCATTTTGTACATGTCTATATACCGACATAAACATGAAGAACTCCATTTTATGTAAGAGTAAAGGTTTAACGTACAGAGGAAGACCCTACATAAATTACATTAGAATATAAATTAATGTGATCGCACTATGCAGAAAAAATGGCGGACTCTTTAATACATTAGTCTATTTAAAATTAGACCTTAAAGCCTACTTGATACGGTTCTTATTTGAATAAAGTTTGTACAGAAATATAATTCTGTGATTTCAAAGCAAAATCAAAGGTATAAAAATCCAGAAAAGCGCAGTTCGTTAAAGATTAATATGAAAGATAATATATTTTAGTATCTTTTCTATTTAATTCGTGTAATTAGAAAAGTGAATTTATTTTTTCATTTTTACTATCGTTAAATCATACATGAATATTAATTACTGTGATATACTTAAACAAAAATACTGTACATTGACGTCAATCGTCAAATAGTTTTCAAATCTAAAATCAAGCAGATTTTTTAAATGCCTTTTTTATGACGGTCCTGTGGCGCAGCGGCATGTACGGAGGATTATAAGACGAACGTCCTGGATTCTGTTCCCGGCTAGGACGATTGTCTTAATGGGGTAGTGGGAAGCCTCGACTAGTTACCATCCTGCCGGCAAAGATGTTTCGCCCAGCGATAAGCGTTACGTCACGATGTTGTGTGGAAATCTAAAGAGGTGTAATACCATTCTACCCCTAAATAATTAGCCCCGCTTCCATCTTGAATTGCATTATCACTTACTTGCAGATGTGACTGCAGTGAAGGGCTTAAATTTTTTTTGACGACCTCCGTGGCGCAGTGGTATGCGCGGTGGATTATAACACGGAGGTCCTGGGTTCGATTCCCGGCGGGGCAGATTGAGATTTTTCTTAATTTGTCTTGGTCTGGCTGGTGGCAGGCTTTCGCCGTGGCTAGTTACCACCCTACCTACAAAGACGTACCGCCAAGCGATTTAGCGTTCCGGTACGTCATGTCGAAACCGAAGGGGTGTGGATTTCATCCTATTCCTAACAAGTTAGCCCGCTTCCATCTTAGACTGCATCATCATTTAACATCAGGTGTGATAGCAGTCAAGGGCCAACTTGTAGTCGATAAAAAAAAATACATTTAATCAGAATATATAACTCAGTTTGAAAGAAAAATATTTCACGAAACTGACAAGAGAATCTTCAAATAAACCCCATGAAAGGCAAGAAATAACAAGATACAAATCAAAACGAATTCCCAAGTCAATCGTTCGACGCAAGGGGTAAGAAGGACCGACAATCAGATCATAATAGATATATTTTTGCCCCATATTACATGATATAGTGCGTATAAATCGGTCGGCACGACCCCCCCGGGCGTGGTTACGCATCGACAACGTCGCAGTTCTTTGTTCAATAGTCCAAGAGATGGACGTAGAAAACCCGTCATAATTCATAATATACTTAGTACATTAAAAATTTAGAAGTACTTTTTAAACCGTTTAATAAGTTTTATATCAATGTGTATTATTATTCTGCTGCTTATCATAGTCATTATTAGTCTATTTTTAGGCACATTTTTCCTTTATAGGAGAGGAAATTTTGCAGGTTACGCTGCCCCAATATTATCATGTTTACGGCAATTTACCGATATTAAGGATAGTGGACGGAATTGACTCCTTACGTTCTCTTCATAGCTAGGCAATGTGCCTATGCAGATTGGTGGTGGATAGGAGGATTTAATTTACCTAATAGCAGTACTTTGTAAAATAGATTATGTATTTTTAAAAAATAAGTAGGTATTATAAGAAATGTTGCTGAATTAATAACTTTCATGTTGATCTTAATTATATAAAAAAAATTAACAAAAAATAGAACCGACTCAAAACGCACTAAAAAGTAAAAAATAACTGTGTCATTTAGTTGCTTTAATTTACTTAAGCATGTCTAGGAAGTCGGTGCCCGCCAAGTTTAGGGAACATTTATTTAACGTAGTAAAGCAGTTTAAGGGTTCTAGGTAACGTCCTTAAAGTAGAAACCTTGAGTCATACATAAAAGAAATATATATATACGTGTCAAATTGAGAACCTCGTCGTTTTTTCGTAGGTTAAAAAGAATATAAATGAATAATTATATGCGATGTCATTGATTAATATAATAATAGATGCGGCCTTAAAAAGTAACAAAGTTTCACGCTTATAATATTGGTCAGGATGGTAAGGACAGTCATGCTCTTGGACTAATAGTTTGAAACGCTGGAGGGTAAGTTTTTTCTTCTGGAGAAACAATAGATAGTGGGTGAATAGAGGGTTTTATGACATTGTTTGATATGGTTGATTGCGTAAGGTGATATGCAAAATATTAAAAGTGACTTAGTGATGACGTTGGATGGAAAACTCTTTTGTTTTTCTCAACTATTTCTATTCAAAGATATAAATATTAAATCCTGGGATTAGTTTTTAAATCAGCCTTTTTAATACAGGCTTTTGTTTAATTCTTTGGCCATTAAGTTCTAATTAATCAAAAATGGCAACAGTTGAACAAATAAATAAATATTATAGGACAATTACACACTTCGCTGTATAGTAAGCGTACTCGTAGGTAGCTTGTGTTATGGGTATAGTACAGGATCCGTGGCCTATTTTTTCACTTGATTACTATCAAGCTAATTTTCCGTGAGTAGCTTCATTTTGATAAGACGCCCAACAATTTCCTGTGCGAAAATTTTTGATTGTGGTAGCTAACAGAGGTAGCAATGATAAAATATGTCGATTTGATGATTCTTCAATATTTATTACTAACTGAATTGTTTTTATTAAATCTTAAGATAATTATCTAAATAATTTGGAAAAATATTTGTCCTACAAAATCTATGGTTTCATCAAAGAGTCCTCCCCCTCCAACATGTATTGATAACGAGATCACCAAAAATGATTACTAACCAGCTGATTTTTTTTTTATTACTTAGTTAATATATATATAATTTAACAGCCATATTGTCCTACAAATTTCGTGGTATGTTATCCCGGTTCCTACGCTTAAAAGTAGTAGTACAGATCATTGATGTAAAAATAATTACTATCAAGCTGAATCTTCGTGAATAGCATCGTTTTAATGAAACGCCCAACAATTTCCTGTGCGAAAATTCTCGATAGTGGTAGCTAACAGAGGTAGCAATAATAAAATATGTCGATTTGATGATTCTCAAATATTAATTACTAACTGGATTGTTTTTCATTAAATCTTAAGATAATTATCTAAATTATTTGAAAAAATATTTGTCCTACAAAATCTATGGTTTGATCAAAAAGTCCTCCCCCTCCAACATGTATCGATAAGGAGATCACCAAAAATGATTACTAACCAGCTGATTTTTTTTTTTTACTTAGTTAATATTTATATAATGTAACGGTCATATTGTCCTACAAATTCCGTGGTACGTTGTCCCGGTCCTACGGTCAAAAGTAGTAGTACAGATCCTTGATGTAAAAATAGTGTGGTACGCTATTGCGGTGCTCCAATTGAATATATATTGGAAAGTCATGAAATTAAAAATCAATTTATTTCTCAAGCGTGCGAAAAAAAAATGTTGACTTTTTGGTAGATTTCACTCAACAATAAGTTAAAAAATTACTGAACGTCAACTGAAATTAAACAAAACAATAACAAAGAAAACTTTGTGCCGCTTGGGTTTCTGTATTTTTCTACAACAGCTGAGTCACGCCGTTACGCGTGCGCAGAGCATTTTTATTCCGTCGTAGTAGGTATCCCACGTTTGTGTCGAGTATAAGCGTGTTAGTAAGCATTTTTCAGTTAACTACGTTTTATTTTTTTTTGTCTTTCGAGAAATTATTTGAATATATTTTGACGTGATAATTGATGGCAAATATGAATATTATTGATTTGATGGTCCCTAAAGTCCATCTTTTGAAGAATTATCTTCTGAAATACAAGGTACCCTATTTATACTATTGTTATTTATTGATTGATTATTCATTATTATATAATTTACTAAATTTTTTCATGTTATTACAGAGTCAGATATCACGAGTGAGGAAAGTGAAATAAATGAAGATGACAGCGATGTTAGTAGCGAAGATTATGAAGATTCATCAGATGAATATGATGAAGATTAATTTTTTTTTTATCTATAAATACACCAATACACCAATTTTTGTACCTAATTTTCCTAAAAAATAAACTTATTTAAATTTTAAAAAAGATTTTTTCACTGTATCTTATGTTAGAAATAGGAAAACGAAAAAATTACAATTCTTGTCGGACTAGTGATACATACCTGTTTTTTTGTAGGACATTGTTTTATTTGGGCACTGAACACACTAACCTATTATGTAATATTTTTGTCCTACAGTTAGTAATGAGAAAAATGGTCTTATGGTATTAACAATTTCTGAGCGTAGGACCGGGATAACATACCACGAAATTTGTAGGACAATATGGCTGTTAAATTATATATATATATTAACTAAGTAATAAAAAAAAAATCAGCTGGTTAGTAATCATTTTTGGTGATCTCGTTATCAATACATGTTGGAGGGGGAGGACTCTTGGATGAAACCATAGATTTTGTAGGACAAATATTTTTTCAAATAATTTAGATAATTATCTTAAGATTTAATAAAAACAATTCAGTTAGTAATAAATATTGAAGAATCATCAAATCGACATATTTTATCATTGCTACCTCTGTTAGCTACCACAATCAAAAATTTTCGCACAGGAAATTGTTGGGCGTCTTATCAAAATGAAGCTACTCACGGAAAATTAGCTTGATAGTAATCAAGTGAAAAAATAGGCCACGGATCCTGTACTAGTACTATGATAACTGATGAATATTTTTATATATATGTACATATATTGTACATAAATACTTATAATATTTAGATAAACACCCAGACACTGGAAAACATCCGTCCTCATCACACAAATATTTTCCAGATGTGGGAATCGAACCCACGGCCTAGGACGCAGAAGCAGGGTTACTATCCACTGCGCTACTCGGCCGTCAAACAGTTATAAGGATAACATTTTTGCAAATTTTTTTAATATATTTCTTGATCTTATTTTTCAATACAGCCTACAGTGGTACGCGCTTGGCTAGAAAATGCCTACTGCACTCTTAACTTAAAGATGCCCATATTATATAAAGGTGGTAAGGAAAAAAGAGGCTGGAAGGGCATTTCATTATAAACAATATCATCATTTTAAAACAACATTATAAACAAATTTTTATCTAACTGTTTACTGTTTGTTGTGTACTACTTTTACTGTAGTTTTTTTACGTACAACTAGAAAAGTAAGGTTAATCCTTGCTTTTGAATAGAACATCGTAATATGATCATCGCCGTACATTGGAACCTAAATGAAATGAAATAAAAATATACTTTATTGCACACACCATGACAGGAAAAATACAAAACAACATACAATAGACACAAGAATTTACAGTAGCACAATAGGCGGCCTTATCGCCAACAAGCGATCTCTTCCAGGCAACCTAGTTAAGAAGCTACAATTAATAATTAAAAAGAGGGTGAGGTGTACAGAACAAGGAAGTTAAAAAGAAAATAAAAACTTAATTCACAAATAAATTGAGAAAACAGAAAACTAAAACCTTTATACATAACTTAAATATAATTATAACTACTTCTAAATAATTAACTCTATAATATTTAAAAATAAATAAATATAAATACATATGCAAAATGTAAAATAAATAAATATATATATAAAACATTAAATATATGTAATTTTTTTTTTATTGTTTAATATATTATATATAGGTTAGGATTTATATAGATTTATATATAGTTTATTTAATTGTAAATATTTAATTCAATGTACATATTTAACTGTAAACTGGAATTAAAAATATATATATATATAATACATATATACTTAATAACCTAATTAATAGTACGTCATTTTTATTAAACAAAATGTTGGCGGGCTTAGGTTATTAATGTTGAATTGTTGTCTCCAAGGTACCACTCACAATCCGGCTTATAGCTTATAATTTTCCTAAAATTTTCTTAGATAATACAATTCTCAAAATTTTTCGACCCGGGAATCGAACCCAGAACCTCGTAATCTTAAGCTACATAAGCTAACCACTATATAAACAAGGCAGTTCGTCTACAGTCTTATACAGTAAATTTTGCAGTAATAATTTATCTTGCCTTTAACTGATTACTCTAATCAAAGATGATCAGTATTTAAATTGAAAATTTTAATAACCAAAAAAAATTTATATAAGATCAAACAAGAGCGCTGTGTTAGATAATAAACAATTACGAGTTCGTATTACCGGTTGATATTAAATAACTCAATTCGTTTCTAATTTGTCGACAATTGTTCCCGACAAAGGCAGAGTACGAACGAGTGCTCGCGAGTATGAAGGAAGTCGGCAGCTAAAGGGATAGGGTTGTACGCTTACATACATATCGATATTAATATTTTAAAAATAGAATTTAAGCACATATTATAACATCTCAATCGACTCTAATTTGTCGACAATTGTTCCCGACAAAGGCAGGGAACGAACGAGTGCTCGCGGGCATGAAGAAAGTCGCCAGCTATATGGATAAGGATGTACGCGCATTAACATATCAGTATTTATATTTTAAAACGAGACTCGTAATGTCTTAAGTCGTTAAACGGTCGTTGGTCATGGACATTTTGTAATGACTTAATCGAAATTTAATTAAAAATCCAATAACCACAATAAAACGATTTAAAGTCTAATAAAAGGCTTCGATCATTGCTTGGTCATCAGTACTGCGAAATAATAACTACGTGTGACACATATACTCGTATCAATATCATACGTCTGTGATAACATTAGGAATATGGCTAATTTTTTATTAAATATATTTAGCAATCTATTTCGGAAAATCCATCTATCTTTGGATGTTCTACGTGCTATGCAGGCAAGCGTTAGACCGCGCGTGCGATGACTATGATAAAAGTTAATTAGTATCGACAATATATCCTAGACGCAACAACACAACACTACCCGAACAAAGCAAACGCCATTGCCACTGGCGTTGTCGGGGCGGTGCGCCGATGCGTTTATAATATTTCATTTATTCATAATAAATTATAATCGTATACATTCGCGACTTCGGAGACTGCTTAATTCCATTAGTTCTCAGCGTTTACCCGCAAGTCTTGCATCTTTGGGCACGGTTTGTTTTAGTTAATGCGCCGTCGTAATTAAAAATGTCGTTTACAGATTATCCTACATTAACAAGTGAAATCGTTAATGTTTCTCTCTTTAGGTGGAACCTTAGTTTATTTTATATACTTAGCTATATTTTATAGTCATAATTATTATATATTATAAAATAAAACCAAAAAGTGTAACACATGAAAGCTAGGAACATATTCTATAAAGATTTGTGTGCATCAGCATTAGAAGTATTTGCCTGTATTTACACCTATAACCATAACTAACAAAAAGTGGAAGTAGGTTCATCCAGCTAAGAGTCCCCATACCCGCTACGTTACGTATGTGGCTTCGTATTAAAAAGTCCTGACTTCGACTCATGTCATACTATTCTATAGCTATATATTGCTCTTCCCCTTCTTACTGTTAGCTGAGTTAAAATTGTCAGCTCAGATTTAAACAAGTATTAGATCAATAAATTCCTTAAAAAGTAGTAACTGATTATCTGGTCTATTCAAACTGAATCACTGAGTCTATTAGGATCATGAGGGTGCAGGTCAGGTAACCTCCACGTGGTGCATCCTGGGCACCGGTCAATAGAGCATTGATTCGTCATTGAGTTATTGAACGGTGGCAAATACCTGGCAGGGGGGGATAGGGAACTTCTTCATTGCCCACCTGATCACTAGGGGGCATTTAGAGAAGTTAGGACGGGCTCAGTGTGCAAGTACATGCCGAGCGGGTACTGATGAAAACTACATCGTGCCACCGTCGGTTGTCGCAATCCCAAAAGGGATCGATAGTCTTGCCTTAATCGGCCGGACTGCGAGGAAGACAACCTCTATAAAAAATCACCCCAAATCCCAAGCGGCGACGCACCGTGAGGGGATGCATGGCTGATGGGTTGTTCAGCCGCTAGTGCGTTCCTCGCTAGGGTACCGGCCGACCCCCGTGGCGAGTTACGCTTAGGCTTACCTGGGTACAGGGGGCACCACCCAGATGGACCACGTAGATCCCCCTTACTCGTGGGACAGAAATGGAGATCTCTAACTCAAATTCACCTAATATAAATGATACGAAAGGGTTAGAAGGCCCGCCAGGTGAGGATGAGGCATGCGTGTTTGCACGCCCATCAGGGATGGATATTGAGGCTGATATTTCGGACTGTTCGACTGCCTCAGGCGTCAGAACAAGAAAGAGACGGCCACCTTATATCATCAGACCAGGAAAGGCTAAAAAGCCAGCTGTTGACGAAGGGGATATTCCTAATCCATTTGAAACAACTCAGGCTACAAAAAAGAAAGATGACTTACCAACAGTAGAAGATATTCGGCGAAAACTAAAAAACTGTACATCTGCCGACATAGAAGCACGAATTGTCGAGTCCATGTCAACTATTGAGAAAGTCATTGACAGTTCTAGGACCGTGAGGGGATCAAATGCACAATCAGTAAGACTGGCAACTCGATCAGCACTAGCAGCTGCGTCGGAGCTGGCGCTGAGAAGCACTTCCTTGGATATTGAGAATCTTCAACAAGAAAATAGGGAGCTTCGATCAGAACTTAACAACCTGAGGTCTGAACTATCGAGACTGACTTTGGAAGTGAATAGAGGTAACAAAACGTCAGTTGATGGAACAGTTAAACAGATATACCCAAAGGAGGACAACGAGCATTTAGTGCGTTGCGTCACTGCAGTAATGGAGCAAAAACTAGCTGAGCTCAGGGCAGAAATTTTCCCTGTCAAGCCATCCGAACCAAAGTCGATTGATAAGTCAGATGTGAAAGTCAGGAAAGGAAAAAAGGAAAAGGAAAAATCCAGCGATAGCATTGCCCAACGGACGCAACCGGAAAAACCAACACCCCCAGAATGCGAACCTGACACAATGCAAACAGAAAGCTGGAGCAAAGTCGCGGGACGTAAAAAACGGAAAGCACCTCCAACAACCAAAAGCTCCCCTGACGCTACCGCAGATCAAGCAAATTCCAGTAATGGTAAGCAAAAGCCGATGCTGAAACTCCCTATCGCTCCTAAGACCGCAGCAGTAACTATAACACTAACAGATGACTCAACCGTCAACTACGCTACTGCAATGGCAATAGCCAGACAGCGGATTAATCTAGCTGACTGTGGAATAACGCAAGTCCGCCAAAAGAAGTCACTAACGGGGGCCCTTGTATTGGAAGTTCCGGGCCCAGAGAGCACCAAGAAAGCAGATGTCCTGGCAGAGCGTCTACGTAATGCCCTAAGCGAATTGGGCGTACGAATTGCCCGCCCCATTAAAACGGGAGAGGTAAGAGTGATGGATCTAGATGAATCCATCACAAAGCAGGATATTACTGTAGCAATTGCTCAGGCAGGAGGATGTCCTCAGGAGGACGTAAAGGTAGGAGAGATTCGTCCTAACACATCGCGAATGGGCACGGCCTGGGCTCGATGCCCAATCGCAGCTGTTCGTAAGCTTGCGGAACAAAAATATGTAACCGTAGGATGGGTTAGAGCAAGAGTACGGGTCTTGGAAAGCAGACAATTACAGTGCTTCCGTTGTCTAGAGTTAGGCCATGTTCGCAAGCAGTGCCAAAACCCAGCAGATAGAAGTACCTGTTGCTACTGCTGCGGAGTTACTGGACACAAGGCCCGCGACTGCGAAGCGCGGGTGCCAAGATGTCCAGTCTGTGCAGATCTCGGTCGACCAGCCGACCACAGACTTGGAAGTATTAAATGTGGGGGATTGTATAAAGTGAGATCCATCAACAGAGTCAGCCAGGTCCCACTCGGGTTAAGTAAGGTGAGTAACAAAAGAGTACAGTCAGCCAATCAGCGGACAGAGACGGCAAGAAGAACTCAAAATTCGACCACTTAAGGTTACTCCAAGGCAACCTGAATCACTGTCGCGCGGCGCAAGATCTGATGCAGCAAAGCCTCGTAGAGTGGTCGGTTGCCCTTGCAGTGGTGGCGGAGCCTTATAAAGTCCCAAACCATCCTCGCTGGTTCGGATGTGTGGCAGACTCCGTGGCCATTCATTGGGGAGAAGTGCAAGGAAACCCTTCTTGCTTATTACTAGAAAGAGGCTCTGGGTATGTTGCAGTGGAATGGGGTCGTTTAGTAGTAATCGGCTGCTATATTTCTCCTAACTCCGGCCTCGAAGCTTATGAATCGTACTTGGATGGATTGGCCGCCTGTATTCGTAGGTGCTTACCTAGACCAGTAATTGTTCTAGGCGACTTTAATGCCCATTCAAAGACATGGGGGGATAAAAGAGATGACCGCAGGGGAGACGTTATCCAGGAATGGGCAGCCGAACTGGACTTAGTGCTGCTAAATCAAGGTGCGGTTAGTACTTGCGTGAGGTGGCAAGGTGAATCGATCGTAGACCTCACGTGGGCGACTAAATCTGCATCAGACATGATATCGAGATGGAGAGTTGCGGAAGAGGTGGTCACACTCTCTGACCATCGCCACATCATCATGGAGGTGACACAGCATTCGTCCCAACGATTAGAGCGTCTAAATAGCTGCCCTGTGAAACGCTGGTCCGTAAAGAAGCTAAATCCTGACTTGCTAGTCGCTGCTGCCCACGTGTCAGCATGGTCAGAATCTGGCCAAAACCTGGTATCAAACCCAGAAGAGGGAGCTACCTTGTTCCGGACTACTATGACGTCGATATGCGATGTTTCAATGCCACGCACAAGACCGAATGAAAGGAAAGCGGTGTACTGGTGGTCGGAAGACATAGCGAGCTTGCGCCGACTGTGCCTTAGATCCAGACGCCAATACACCAGGGCCAGAAGAAGACGGAGAGCTACTGCAGAAGAAATAGCTAGGGTCTATGTCATCTATCGGAAAGATACAGTAGCGCTTCAGTTAGCTATTAAGCAAGCCAAAGTGCGGTGCTGGAAACAGCTCATGGCCGGGCTCGATAGAGACCCATGGGGACGCCCGTACAAACTTGTACTAGGTAAGCTCAGACCATGGGTCCCACCATTGACTGAGTCCATGGAACTGAACCTGCTGGGCAGAGTAGTGGAGGCTCTTTTCCCAACTGTTGAAAATAGCACACCCAGTTCTTCAGGAGCAACACTACGCCATGCTGCTATATTTGCTGAGCAAGAAATTTCAGGAGCTGAACTGAAAATTGCAGTTAAAAGACTTGCCAGCCGAAATACCGCACCTGGACCTGACGGCATACCAGGTCGCGCATTGGTGCTTGCCATGGAGGCACTAGGGAATCGCTTGATGCTTTTACTTAACAGCTGCCTTCGCTCAGGCGTATTTCCAAGCTGTTGGAAGGAAGCCAAGCTGGTCCTTCTCAAAAAAGAAGGTAGAGCACCGGATTCCCCAGCAGCTTATAGGCCAATATGCTTACTGGACGAGACAGGCAAACTGTTTGAAAGGATCATTGCCACCCGCTTGAATGACCATCTTTCCCAAGTGGGTCCCAATTTGTCCGAAAGCCAGTTTGGATTTCGAAAAGGCCGATCGACAGTAGACGCAATATTGCACGTTCGCACTATTTCGCTGCGAGCTATATCGGGGGGCGGCGTAGCATTAGCGGTTAGCCTGGATATTATAAATGCCTTCAATTCTCTCCCTTGGAAGGCTATCCGGGAATCCTTAATAGACCACAACGTGCCTTTGTATCTGCGCGACATAATTGGATCGTACTTGAGCAACCGGTCCATCCAATACAAGGGGCGTGATGGACTTACGCATAAAAAGGAGGTAAAGTGCGGGGTCCCGCAAGGTTCGGTGCTGGGACCACTTCTGTGGAATCTAGCATATGACGCAGTTCTTCGTGTCAGTCTCCCTGCTGGTGTCCATCTAGTCTGCTATGCAGATGACACAGTTGTACTGACAGAAGGGGCTACCTTTGAGGACGTCTCTAACCTTGCAGAGATCGGAATAGCGAGGGTCATAGACAAAATACAAGGACTGGGGCTTAAGGTAGCGCCGCATAAAACTGAAGCTATGTGGTTCCATAAACTACCTAGACGACTGGAACCACCCAGTTCGACGATCCGTGTTGGCGATACCGATGTACAAGTGGGTAAGTACCTCAAATACTTAGGCCTGATCTTGGATGGACGCTGGGGTTTCGAAGAACACTTCGACCGGTTGGTGCCACGAATACAAAGGGTAGCTGGTGCAATGCAAGGTCTACTGCCTAACCTCGGGGGACCGCAGGAGGAGGTTCGTCGACTGTACGCTGGAGTAGTGAGATCTATAGCCCTCTATGGGGCGCCTGTATGGTCAAACAGGCTCTCCGGCGTACAGCGCTTAAGAAATAAATTAAATAGCGTCCAGCGAAAAATCGCAATCAGGATCGTGAGAGGATACCGAACGATCTCTTTTGAGGCGGCTACCGTCCTGGCTCGTTTACCACCCTTCGACATACTTGCGGAAATGGATGCGAAAAAATACGCCCAGACTCGCGCCATTTCTCAAAGGGTAGGTGACGGCATCGTGCCCAAAATTTCCGCACAGCAGATGTATCAAGAAGCCATAACTGTGTGGAAAATGCGTCTAGGACAAGAGAAGAACGCGCAGCAACGCGTTGTTGGTGCTATTTTGCCAAAATTTGAGACCTGGCTGGAAAGGAAGAGTGGCAATATTACCTTCCGGTTGACACAGGTACTTACTGGACATGGATGTTTCGGCGAGTACCTGTGTCGAATCGGTCGCGAAGTGCTGCCCTGTTGCCATCATTGTGACGAGAGCAGGGACACGGCACAACACACTCTCGAAGAGTGCCCGGCCTGGGATGACGAACGCCGCTCCCTGATCAGTTGCGTCGGAATGGACCTTTCACTGCCAGCTCTGGTTGCGGCTATGCTGGCGGACAAAAAAGCTTGGGAGGCAGCAGTCTCCTTCTGCGAAGCCGTCATTGAAAAGAAGGAGGCCGCGGGGCGTGTTCGAGAGCGATTAGCCGACCCAGGTCGGAGACGACAACGAAGAGCCATCGAACCATCCGCAAATTAGGCAGTACCGCGAGTAGGGATTTGGGAGTCGCAAGCGATCAGAATGGGGGTTCTGGTTGCTTAAAACCAATCACCCGCGACCCCAGGTAGCTAACAGCTTGTAGTGGCACAAGTTGTTAATGTAGACGAGCACTGTGCTTGAGTGCAGCGGAGGCACCGGCGAGTTCAATGAGATCCCGGTGCCTTTCTATTTGTACTGAGGGCGGCCACCGAGGGGGTTTTAGTGGTTAAGTTCCACATAACCCGTCTTCTCCCCCTAGAAGGCAGGCATCTCCGAAGAGATTTCCCCCCCGATACCAAAAAAAAAAAAAAAAAAAAAAAAAAAAAAAAGGATCATGAGGTCCCGGGTTCGATTCCTGAGTTTGACTATAAAATATTGTTACTTTCTCTCTGTATTATAGCAATAGGCCTTGATTATAAAATTTAATAACAAAACCTTCTTTGACATTAGAAAGCTTATTCTAATACATTATAATAGTACAAAACAAGTATTTATCTGAAAGATGCTTTCATAGCTGTTTATGGGAACACTAAAAACTTTTTAACTCGATAAATCACTTAAGCTGTAAAGTTGGGAATTCAAAAATCATCAAACAATAACTCAGTTCCGTCCCGGAGTCATAACTCTCCCGCACAAAGACATCTACTAGACTCTAACTTTGAGCTCCTTGGAAACAATATCAAGAGTTATAACTTCCGGGAGTATAGCGAAAAATTTCTATGCCCGTGGAGATATAAAATTGGATTTTAATATTTTCTACCTTAAAGTTTTAAATATTTTGTATGTTATGCAAATGAAATTGTTTAGCATGGGTTTACTACCAATTTTTAGGTCTCCGGTAATTAGATCGTAATTGTCAAAAAAGATTTGCTTCTATGAAATTTGAGACGAATATCTTAGCATTCCATGGATTCACCGTGCGGGTGCCGGGTCCATCGCGTGGCTGAGAGAAAAACTCCGAACAGAGCCCGAGACTTGTGACACGGGTGTAGGTTTAAGGGTACCCTTAGTGACGCGCGTCAACACTCACCTCCTCTGTTCAAGTTGTTCTCCCTGTCCAGCCAAATTCGGAAGGACCCTACTAGAGCAGCTTTGGACACTCGTTCCAATATGGAGCTTACTGCACTTCTAGTAAGGCCAAGGTCTTTTAGCAGGTTGTAGAGAGACTTCGCTGGTATACCCCTCGCACCCACTTCTACCGCGTATAAACTAACCACATAGCCATTTTTGGTTAGTTCATTAGTAAGGTCATAATATTTATTCACTTTGAATACATGGTCTTTAGGAATGTTCGTTTCCCACGGCACTGTAAGCTCAACAAGTACTATACGTTGAAAATCTGCCAAAGAATCTGAATTTCGTGTGTATATTTGAAACAGAAAAAAAGGTTATAGAGTTTCTATAAATTCATTACATGAGAAGTTTAAAGTAGAAAATACTTTTTCTAGTCTGGTATGGAACAATAGGTAGTATCCTATCAATACATACATACCATTATACCTCATTCCTGTGGGGGTAGACACCACGTCTTTCCCCTGCCATCGTATCAATTGGAAGATATTAGGCTTCTGGCTGTTATTAACTTACCAATCCACTAGTTCAATTAGAGTTTCCATTGGTCATATTGAATTCATTGTAAATGTTATAAATGATATTTATTTAAAAAGTATAATTATGAGTTCATATTAATCTGCCTTCCTAATAAAAACTGCCTTCCGAACCGGCGGTAGAGTCACTATAAACAACCAGCTTTTATGAAATTGAAATTGAAATAATGAATTTGAATTTTTTTTATGAATTTTTAGTAATTACCCTAACTAATATTATAAAAACGAAAGTAACTCTGTCTGTCTGTCTTGCTTTCGCTCTACAACTATTGAACCGATTTACATGAAATTTGGTACACAGTAAGTCTAGAGCCTGAAAAAGGACATAGGCTACTTTTAATTGCAAAAAAGGGTTGTAAGGGGTTAAAGGGGGGATGAAATGTTGAGTTTGAAAGCTTAAGACCTATTTCTTAGGCAGTTGATTAGATATTAATAAATATGACATTCAAAGCTTAGAAAAATTATGCTGCCGTAATAACTAATTCCACTCGGACGAAGTCGCGGGCAAAAGCTAGTTTCAAATATTTGCAATATAAAATTGCAAAGAATATAAGAAATGTAAATATAAATAGATTAGAGAAAAAAAGATAGTGTTTAAATTTAATTACACTGAAACTCAAAAATCATTAAACAATAACGCCTAAGGTCATAACTCAAGAACACAAAGACATGTACTAGACTCCGAGTTGGTGTCTTGAGAACAATACGAAGAGTTATAGCTTCCGGCAGAAGACGGTACGGGAAAATTTCTGCGCTGCTCGAGACAAATTCAATAGCTCAACCGGCTCAACGGTTGTAAGGTCCGCTGTTATGTGTATTAAACGTGACTTGTGTTTCAGTAATTTCAAAAAATATATATTGTAGCAACATTGAATCCTGCACTTTAAAAAGCTAGAGCCTAGAGACGAAAATTATAAAAAAAAGAATGTACTCTGCGGCATTTTTTAGCTTATATAAAGGACGGTTTATTAAATTGTGGACATTATCAGTTCCAGATCTAGCATATGCAGTTTTGCGGCCTAATTACTGTAACTGTAACTATTATTTCATTTTGATTTGATTTAAGGAAGTTTTGTAATAAAAATGTGTTGATATTTTGATTAATGTTCTTTTGCTGCTTGTGCCTTTTGACCCCTTCTGCTGATGTTGCTAAAAATATGAATTTTGAATTTGATGTATGTACTTGTTCAATTACCTTGTAGGGTCTGAATGAGCTAAAAGTATTGCTTACACAATTAAAAACTGCTTATTTCATGTCATAACATTGCGGGTAAATTTCAGCGCTGTTCGAAGCAAATTCAATAGATCAAACGGTACAACGGATTTAAGGTCTGCTATTTTTATCCATAGTTATCCAAATTCTTAAATTAAAGTTACATGTTACTAACATAATACCTATTCTTTAGTAATACTTACCTAATTAGATGAATCTATAGTACGTGGTGCAATAATTACAATGCATATAACAGTCCTACAATACTTAAGTAGACCTCAAGTGACGTCAATAAAATATATAGCTTACCCTCATGTGCCTGTAATCTAGTTATTACATGAAAATAAGCCATGTAATAAATATTAACTCTACCGGTCAAGGCCTGAATTAATAACTAAATTTAATTTTTTTAACTCAGTAATTAGGCAATAAATATTTATAATAAGCATTCCGCTAGAAGGCCACATATAAAAGAGGCTCGTAAATACTTATACGTCGGGGTAAGACGGGACACTGATGCATGTGAGAATTAATTCTTTTTTCGCCGTTTAGGGGAAATTACGTGAGTGTCAACCGGTTGATATATGGTGAAAAGGCTAAAACACCTACAAGTTTTTATAACGGCATTTTTTTATAGATTTCTTTTATAGGAGTAAAGGAAAATATAGTTTGCAATGCTGCTTTCACTTATTTCTTCTTATGGTTATATTGTAATCGCTCGACAAATATTGTAGTATTATTTTTTTTTTATCGACTACAAGTTGGCCCTTGACTACTATCACACCTGATGTTAAGTGATGATGCAATCTAAGATGGAAGCGGGCTAACTTGTTAGGAGTAGGATGAAATTCCACGCTCCTATTGGTTTCTACACGACATCGTACTGGAATGCTAAATCGCTTAGCGGTACGTCTTTGTCGGTAGGGTGGTAACTAGCCACGGCGAAAGCCTCCCACCAGCCAGACCAAGACAAATTAAGAAAAATCCCAATCTGCCCCACCGGGAATCGAACCCAGGACCTCCGTCTAATGAATCCACCACGCATACCACTGCGCCACGGAGTATATTTTTATTCAGTTTTTTTTTTATACTTAGCTTAGATGGATTGGATTTTATTCTCTTAAAGTAAAATAGGTGCTAAAGGTAAATTTTAATCAGAGCTTCAAATTTATCAGCACTTTGTTTGTTTACTTCTTTACATAGTTTTCTAGTTACAATATTAGTATTGGTATTAAAAAATTAGATAATTGCAAAGATTAGATAGATTAAATTTCAAATCTCACACCTCGTATAGCACTTTAAACCATCAGATCCGGTCATTATTATCAACATCTGATAGTGATTGTCACCGCCCATCAATTCACTCCTCTCCGAGTTGGAGCAGCGTGGTATAAGTTTCACTTTCCATAAAGGAGGCCTGGTCCAATAATCGACTGATAATGATCGTTAATATACTGATAATGATGATGATAATGATCGTTAATAGACTGATAATGATGATGATAATGATCGTTAATAGACTGATAATGATGTTGATAATGATCGTTAATAGACTGATAATGATGATGATAATGCACGTTAATAGACTGATAATTATGATGATAATTATCGTTAATAGACTGATAATGATGATGATGATGACCAAAAAATCATACTGCACTTTTGTTTCACCTCTTTATAATAGAAAAGCAAACACAAATATTGCCGTAAGTGGAAAAAAATATACCCCAAGACAATTTATAAATATGCCAACGTGTCTTCACACTCTTATTTATTTCCGCCATAAATACGTCTTTGCCGATCCCACCTCGGGCGCTCACTCGTGGAAAAATACCTCATAAATAATTGCTTATAATATTGCTGGTGCTGGGGGAATCACTTCATCGGAAATTCAAATTTATATGAGATTTATATAAACTACGCAGCGAACTTCATACAAGTTAAACAAGATAGACAAAAGAGTTTATTGTGATAATTATCATCCAATTGACGGCCCCTTTTCAGGCCTCGCTCCTCGTTGGAGAGGGTATATGGAGCTAGGGCTGACCATGCTGCTTCAATAAAGGTTGGCGGTTAATAATGTTTGGTTGTTTAACGATCATTACAAGTTGATAGCAATATCCGGTAGCGAAGGCTTAACGCACTCTTCGAGGCATGGGCGTGTAACGTGATCAACTTCTCAAAACCGGGCTTATAAATTTTACTAATTTTTTTTTAGAAAAAGATAAACTTAGAATTACTTTAACACCCGCCACCTTCTGACCTCGTGATCCAAAGCAACAAGCAACCAACGAGGCAATTACTAAATAAAATAGTCTTGGAATTTTTAAATATTTGTCTTTATTTACTTAAATTTATGATCATACCGATATTCTCATACCCTGACCAATCAGGCAATCATTGAACCCATAAGCAATAAATTCTTTAGCAAGTCGCCTCTCTTCACATTAATAAAGTACAATATTAAAAAGCTCTTTATACATTACATTGTCCCTACACTTAAGTTTAAGTTAACTAGCGCCATCTGTTATGGAGTAGCGATACTACAATTACTGGTATAAAACTTTTGCAGGGGTTGTAACTAAAGGTATAATTTATTGTAATTATGTATTATTCTTCAACTTTAACAGTTAAGACTTTGTAACGTAGCAATATTTTGAATTACTTGGATCATTTTTACTTAGACGATATAATAATGATTGTTTGTAACTTGTAAGAAAAATAATATTTAGACACCAATATTCAAACGAATTGTCTTCTAAGATATTATGATAGTAACTAGTATTAAAATAATACCTTCTACAAGAGTAAAAATTTTAAGATAGTTAAATAATTATTTACATTAGGCACTACATAATTTGTAAGATAAAATTTTAACTGTGGCCATAATCACTTAACGTGACAACTAGCAAGCCTACTTTTATCATAATAAAATATTATTAATAATTTATTTTTATCAATTGAAATGGTAACTACTACTATACACAGAAAACGTGCAAATTTTCAAGTTATTATCAACCGCAAAAAATCACAACTAAATTCCGTAACTATGAGTTAATTATACGAGTTAATAAAAAAATATGCGTTTTATATTTTTAGGTTTCTATAGAGATCAAATACATTTTGAATAAAAGCTGATTAAATATAAATTAAAAACGTGTTCAGAAGGAATTTTACTCTAAAAATTGCACACACTCAGTATTATTGACAGTACGGTATTATAGTATTATTGTCAGTACAGTACGGTATTATAGTATTATCAGTATTATTAACAGTACGGTAGGTATGGTTGTCCCTAGGGAAATAACTTACTCAAAACACTTGTATTAGCGAAAAAATTAATTTTAACATGGGCTATTTAAGGGGCGAATAAACCAACTCCTCAAAGAATGGCTACGCATTAGTAGTTCCTCTGGTGTTGCAAACGTACATGGGCTGCGGTAATCACTTAACACCGCATTCCCGTTCGCCTGTTTTAAAAGCGATAAAAAAACAAAGAGGGCCGTAATTACTGAGCCGATTTAGCTGCATATATAATAGAGATAAATAGGCTCTACATTAACTCATAACATACCTCTTATCCCGATATCCTATGAGAACAGCATCCGCGTAGGACGCCGCTAGCGTTGTGACTAGTGAGAGGCTACGGCTGTGGCTAGTTACCACCCTAACGACAGAGACGTACCGCCAAGCAATTTAGCGTTCCAGTACGCCGTTTTGTAGAAACCGTAAAAGGCGTGAATTTTATCTTACTAATAATAAGTTAGACCGCTTCCATCATAGATTGCATCATCACTTAACATCCGGTGTGATTGCAGTCAAGGGCTAACTTGTAATGGTTAATAAAAATTGATAACTCTATTTGAGATTGTTTGAGCAACCTCAAGGTATCGGACCATAACCATACAGGGAGGTTAAATTAAGAATAATGCGTATATGCTTAACAAATTATAATTAAATGTAGCATTATTGCACCGTCATTACGAAGCCCCCTAACCCTTGCGCGGAAGTGTACAATAAAGTAGAAATAAATAATCATAAAGAGTTGTCTCCACCTTAAAACGAAAACTGTGTTCGCGATGGGAGACGAATCAAAGCGTTTCTACCGCACTTTAAACCTTACGCCCATACGAATAGAGGTGAAAAGATTCCCAAGGATTCCAAAGAAAGTGATATTTATGGGGTTCATTAGTTAATGAGGTCTAAAAACCGTGTGTACAGTTTTAGAGAAGTTTTTAATTATGTAAATATATTGTCTTGTTACTCTTGCGGTGGGGTTAATATAAAGAAATATTCTTGTTAAATTACATTAACTGTAATTTGTATACTAGATACTATGGTTCGGGTTAAATGCGCAACGCTTTTGCAATCGCAATCGCAATCAAGTGTGTTGTTTGATAAAACTAAACTAAATATGTCGGAGTTTTAAATAAGTGAGTTATTTTTGCGAAGCTGCAATCGAGTTGTTTCCACGTTGCAATAACAAAATTTTGGTCAAGAACCCAATTGATAAAAAACCACCATGTCTTTTACCAATCCACTTCTACTATAACACCTTTAATTCGTTCGAAATTAGTCGGGTATACACCGACATCAGTGATGTGAGTTTTAGCCGCATCTATTTTAGTTATATGGAAAATACTCGAGATAGTTTATACTTTTTATTATGATATTTAATAATTTTAATTATATTTTTTTGTAGTAGGACTTTGACTCAAGTTACAGCTCATCTGGGGAAGTGCTACAACCATATTTCTGGCGATTTATATTTGCAAACACACTGTGTTTAACATTTATGCCTCAAGTTGACTGGTGCAACAAGTACTTGTAAGCTAAGCTGACTTTAAACAAACGAATTCTGAATTTTGATAACGAACAGCAACTCTTCATAAACTAAAGGCACCCTCCTAACAGTAAATACGTCCTACAACTTAACTGATACCAGCATGTTGCAGGACCTATTCACTGTCAGGAGTTGTACATATAATTTATCAACTAACTCATCAGCATCCAAATTTCAAATTTTATTTAAGAGTTTAAGCTCTTTTGAAACCTCATGTTAGACTATTTGTGGTGACTCTAACACCGGGTTGGAAGGCAGGTACTACTGAAAAGAGCCGACCATGACATCATCACCGATATAAGGTTTTCACAGGGCTTTCTATAGAGACTTCCATACACAACCTTGCGCCGTGTGCCGCCAGCAGCGCCCTGCAATACATTTTAAACAATAGGACGTCCATCTAGCGGGGGGTTTGACGGGTACCAGTTCGTAGCCGACAGACGGCAACTGTAGGCGACTAGTCGCAACGACATTACCAGTTTGTATATTCATATTTCTCAGAAATAACTTTAGTGGCGAGCGACACGCCGTTTCAGTTTTATTTTTTTAAAGTATTATCTTATTATAGCGCTAGATTTCCCTCAATATAGTAGAGGGGATATGGAATGCACCTTACTGCACTTGTGCGAGTTGGAGGGTTCAGGGTGTTGTTTAGTTCAATAACGATCACTATCAGACGTTAATGTCAAAGCCCGAGACCGATGGCTTAACGAACTCTCTGAATCACGGGAGTGTTTCATCAGCAGCTCCCAGTTTCCATATAATATTACCAGCGTAAAGTTTCCCTATATCTTAAAAAGGCTCTGCTCCTGTAGGAGGCTGTATGCGACGCTCCGCCCACCTATCATTACCGATATCGGTTCGAGTCTGCGCATTGCCGCGATTGGAAAAGGATACACTATTCTATTACGGCATTATACATTTTATACTTATGGGTTTTGACTGCCTCATTGGTCACTTAGCTAGATTCTTTATTACATCTCCCGCGGGAACAGTATTGCAACCTTCCAATAACACCAAATAAAAATGTACGTGGCCCTTATTTTTCGATGAATGAATGAGTATGTCATCCTTAAACTATAGGCTTGTACCATTGGGAACATTTTTATAGCCGTAATAAAGAGGAACACTCCTACCATACATTGCTTTGTTGTATCTGAAAGGGATCGGCAGCATTTTCAGTAAAGGGTCCAAGACACCGAGGCACTTGGCACATTTATCGTCATATTTGGGTCAATTTACACATAACCTTAATAAATAATATTATAAAAACTTCCTTAGGAATCACTCCATCTGTTTATGTGCACAGTAATTCGTTGAGTAGTGTTTGAGTTAATCGCAAACACAGACGCAGCGGAGGACTTTCTTTTGTAATACATACAGAAAAGTGTGGTGTAAAAGAAGATGTAGTGACTAAAATTGAGAAAGGGCTGCTTAGATGGTTTGGACATGAAGAGAGAATGGATGAAAGAAGATTAACTAAAGAGATTTACAAGGCGAGGGTGAATGAAAATGTTGGAAGGGAAAGGCCAAATTCCGGACATTTTAAATAATGGCCAGGTCAAGAGTACCCTAAACCGACGAACTTGTATGAAAGGAGAAAGGATTAATGAAAGTGGAAGAAGCTAAGGAAGTATACAAGGATCGTGGCAAATGGAGGGATGTGGTCTCTGCCTACCTCTATGGGAACAAGGCGTGATGTTTATGTATGTATGTATGTATTAGCAACAATTGATAGACCCAGCAAATGGTAAGTGTAAAACCGTCGCTTATATACTATACAACACGTCGCAGGGCATGCAACGAACAAGTCTTACAAAGTACCTCTCTGTGTCCTCAATCTGAGGCGTAAATACTAATCGCCATGGCCTTCAGACCGGAATACGGATATTGTTGCAAAGATGCTAAAATAGCATGGTAATAGAAAAATTGTCAACTGTTATAGCTAAGTTAGTTCGGCGATTACAAACGTATTTATGATTATCTAAAGTATTTTTGACATAATAGTTCCTATAACTCCGCGCTTATTGCTATAACCTAATAATATACCTAAAAAAATGGCAACTTTTCATAATCTGCATAGCTACTCAGAATCGACGACCACACTAAATCAAAATATTTAAACAAAACTGAGTCGAAAGCATAAAAATAGAGCCTTTTTTTTTCAAATTCTGGATAACATGAAGCTTTATTTAAATTAAAAAGGGTAGGAAACATGACCAATATATCTCAATTGCTCCAATTAAACTAAAGCCTGTGCCCGTATTGCAGATATTATGGTCAGGCCGGAGTCGAACCCAACACCTCTCAGCCTTGCCTCCCATTCCCTAACCTTGATGGCTTCAATTTTTTTATAAACCTATATCTAACATGTAATACAAATGTAATGTCTAACACATAATCAAGTAACTACTACTGCAAATATATTATTGAAGTAAGTAAGCAGTAGAAAAAAAATACATAAATATAATCAATAAATGGTTAAACTTGAAAGTAATGAAGTCATTGAACCTTTCACCATATAGTCGTATTATTTCTATGGGTGCAAATACATGCTTGACATAAAAATTTAAAAATGAATTTGATAGCGGAAGTCGGTTGAAAGTAACAAGGTCAATGATTCTTCTATCATAATTAGTTTTTTATCGATGTAACCAAATGCTGCAGAAATTCAAAAATAAAATTGGTAAATGGAAATCGTTTTAAAGTAACAAGGTCATTGAACCTTCCACCGTTAAAGAGAGCACGATGCAGTCTCCGTAGTGTCGCAGCTCGTTCTATCGATGCTAAGGGTCGAAGTATTTACGAGCTAGACAGAACCGATCAGACATGCGCTGTTCGGGCAGGTTTTTTTCATGTGCTGGGCGTGGCGTATCGATGTGTATTGGGTATCGACCACGCCTGTCGATGGGAGGTATCGTATAATATCCTTGCCAACAAGTCTCTTGATGTACGAGTAAGGTCGTAGGAGGATTTTCAGATATAGCGGTGGAGTATCAAGTACTGAGTTAAAAATGTTATACGAGTATTCTTCGTAAATACTTTGAGTGAGTATTTAATCACTTATCAGATTTTACTGACTGGACGGGTGCATCCCAGTAGTACCCCATACCGTATTTCTATAGAACTGTTGGGATACTTTCCAGGGTGTCAAATTATATCCCAATAGTTCTATATAGAACTGTAGTATAGTTTTTACTCCTGACTTTACTGGTCTACCATATAAGTTATTAACTTTATATTATTTTGATTGATATTTCATTTTGTTTTTAACAAAAAAATCTCCCTTGCGACAAAAGCTAAGTTGTTAAAACCAAGTAGTAGTTGTGTCTAAAAAAATATTCTCTTATTTTAGAAGTTACAGGGGGGGACACATTTTACCACTTTGGAAGTATCTTTCGCGCAAACTATTCAGTTTAGAATAAAATTATATTAAAAACCTCAATTCCATTTTAAAGACGTTTTGTGCAATTTAAGCAAAGCTGTATTCGATATAGTATGTTTATAGATACTCTCAAATTTAAGTGGACATTTATTATTGCAATCAAAAGAGATTCCATATTATATTTATAAAAACTATAGATATTTTATATGTAACATACAAAAAAGATGTTGATATCGACATTTCTTTAATTTTGTCCCATTAGTTGTATATAGAACTAATGGGACACTAAGCACTAATATGGTGTATCAACAGTTCTAAAGAATTAAAATTAGGGGGTACTACTGGGATGCACCCGACTGGAGTGATTGCTTTGATTGTACTAAATATGTTTTAATAAGTGCGTTTTTGTATAAGACTGAAGCAATTTTTAACCGACGAAAAAAAATGGAGGAGGTTCTCAATTTTTTTTTATGTATGACCACGCATAACTTTTTACAGAGTTGTCCGATTTTGATAATTTTTTTTTATTAGAAAGGGCACACTTCCAAGATGGTACTAGTGTCATCATGTTAGAATCTGATGATGATATCCTGGGAAAATTGAAGGAATTATTCAAATTTTATAGGCACACTTGCAGCGATTTCGGTTCTTGTGTAAGTATCGGTAGCTTTTTGGCTACTAGTGCCGTATAATATACTATGACAGTATAGTACGTGTAGGTTACGTAGCGATAAATCACTAAAAAGTAAAAAATAAAAATTTTTAACAAAAATTAGAACCGACTCAAAACGCACTAAAAAGTAAAAAATAACTGTGTCATTTAGTTGCTTTAATTTACTTAAGCATATCGAGGAGTCGGAGTTGACACAGTTATTTTTTACTTTTTAGTGCGTTTTGAGTCGGTTCTATTTTTTGTTAAAATTTTTTTTGACAAGTGCCTTGTCATTATAGCTAGCACTATAAACAAAATATTACATATTTTGATCTATCAAGAATTTTTGATTAATAGCTACAATACGGCAACAGGTTTAAAATAATAAATAAAATATAATTGTAAAATTATACTGTTAATATTTTAAGACATGGACCGTAATTACGATTTGGTTTCACCTTTAAGATCCTACTACTTTTGAAAAGTAGTAGTATGTAGGTAATGCCGATGAGAGAACAAAGTCTGTAATATTTTAATATGCAGAACACGCTCGTAATATTAGCGTTCATTTAGCAGCTTATTATTATTGTCTCTTCAGTCTTCACAAAGAATTCTCTCAGAAAGGGTTAATTAGTATGGACCAAGAATTGAATTAAAAGATCACGTTACACCTATGTGGACATGACTTTATGAATTATTAATTACATTGTATATATCTATTTCATTTGAATTTCTTTTACAACAATAGGTAACTTATCATTGACGTAACTTTGCCTGCAATGATTTTTTTTTTATAGACTACAAGTTGGCCCTTGACTGCTATCACACCCGATGTTAAGTGATGATGCAGTCTAAGATGAAAGCGGGCTAGGACGTAGGAGTAGGACGAAAATCCACACCTTCTTTTCTTCTACACGACATCGTACCGGAACGCTAAATCGCTTGGCGATACTATTTTGTCGAAAGGGTGGTAACTAGCTACGGCGAAAGCCTCCCACCAGCCAAACCAAGCCAAATTAAGAAAAATCTCAATCTGCCCCGCCGGAAATCGAACCCAGGACCTCCGTCTTATAAATCCACCACACATACCACTGCGCCACGGAGGTCGTCAAAAGGAGTATGTGATTAGATGACACATGACTGACGTGAATGGAAGTGAATGAAATAATAGTGCCGACAGCATATAAGTGGGAAATTTGCCTATCTACATTAGAGCATCGTGCCTAAGTGAGTAGGGGGGTCTCAGCCCCATATATTTTCTCCTGTAAAGTCGGAGGCCTGCAATTCTGTACCGAAACTCGACAGTACAAGTCTCGTCTTTGTCGCTTTATTTCTCTTTCTAGCTTCTAGTAGCACGTGAGATTGAGAGAGATTGAGACGACATCAAGATTATATAGCATCGACATGCTGGCCTTATTGTTGGTTGTTACAATATGTTAATAATGGTGATACTGAAAACAGTTTAAATAAAAGATTGCAAACACAGTCTTTCCAATGTAATAGTTAGTCAAGGGAAACTATATCAAGGAAACAATTTGGTCTAAAATTTATAGCTTCCTCATATGACAGAGGTGTTGGCTTGTCTATGGTCATTAATTAGTCTGATGACGATTCCCTTAGACCATAACACCACTGTCTGTGGCGAATTATTGTGCACATCTAATATTTAGGGCAATATCCCCATAAATCTTACGTTAGCACCGATGAATTACAAGCGCCGACGACAGATCGCGTCTCGGTTGAAAAAGACGAAAAAAGTTTCGGTAAGCGGATACCTTGCTGATGCATAAAGGGTTCCGTAGCTCTACGTTTTAAAAATTGGAAGTTAAGCAGTAACTTATAACTTAAAGATGGCTCGTTTTCGCATTTTATTCCTGTTAAAAATCATTAGTATTTAATCAGAGTTGTGTGTAAGATTGATCATTCATTTTACTTTCGAATAAAGGCTTTTATTTTAAAGTAATTTTTCTTCTTAATTTCTTATCAATTTTTTATTAAATGATGTCTCAAAAATATAATATATCGCGTATCGATTTGTATAAGCTTTTCAATGAAGTCAAAACGCACAAAGTGTATTGATACTTTATTAAAAAAACGTTCCTTAGACTTGGATGGCACCGACTTTATAAATATGCTTAAGTCAATTAAAGCGACTAAATGATGCAATCATTTTTTACTTTGTAATACGTTTTGAAGTCGGTTAAATTTTTATATTAAAATTATTTTTTCTCAAAAGAAGTGACACAACATTCAATTTATTACATGTATTATCTCATAAATATCTTAAATATATACAATAGGGTCTTTATATTATCTACCTCTAATATGTAACAGTCGCCGAGATGGCGTTACTAGTTCATAAATATTTCGATTTACAAAAAATAAACAACGTACAAAATTTTGTAACCTATTAGATTAATAAACCATGCACAAATTTGTGACTTTGATACTTGCTATTAATATTAATTAAATATTTATTACTAGCCTGCAAATTGAAGAAAGCAATGTAATTATAATATTACTAGCTGACCCGGCAATTTTTTATTGCATTAAAAATTAAAAAAAAATTTAGATGAAAATTAGATAGTAGCTGATTCTCAGACCTGCTTAATACAAAATTTGGTAAAAATCGGTGAAACCGTTGGGAGGAATACGGTAACTAACATTGTGACAGGGAAATTTTATATATTAGAGCGGTAACTAACATTGTGACAGGGAAATTTTATATATTAGCCTAGCTGACCCGGCAAACGTTGTTTTGCATTAAAAATTAAAAAAAAAATTTAGATGAAAATTAGATAGTAATCGATTCTCAGACCTGCTAAATACGCATACAAAATTTGGTACAAATCGGTAAAACCGTTTCGGAGGAGTACGGTAACTAACATTGTGACAGGGAAATTTTATATATTGGATTAAGTTAATTTGTGGATAAATGAAATGGTATCGAAGTTTATGAAAACGTTTGCTATGGAACCCTGTAAAACTTAAAAAACAAATAAAAAAGGCCTCGTCCGTCGCAAGAAATATCTTTCATCTTGTAATTATTTTTATCCTTTAAGCGTAAGAAAACGGGCATAGATAAAAAAACTGGCAATGGCGGAGTACAAATAATTAGTTTGTCCGATTCAATCTGTAAGGTATTGTTGGGGCCCTTTGATAAACCTGTGTTAATGTTTTATGAAAAATTTAATTAATTATTAATTTAAATTTTTCATAAAACTGTTAGAATGAAAGCCTGCTGTGACCAGACCTTTGTCATTTGATAAAAGCTGTAAGTTTTATACCCACCTTTAGTAAAACTAGTTAGTTAGCATCGATAGGAGCAGAAAGAGAGAGTGACAAATAGAGATTGGACCTAATAGGTTTCACAGATAAAGAGTATAAAGGTTTAAAAATTAAATCGTCCCAGTATTAAGTGTAATTTACTACTACTTCCAAAAATTGTAAGGTTCTTATTTAATAATAAAAATAACTTAATATCAAAAATTGCGAAACTAATAGATTGAAACCCACGTATTCTTTGGCTTTTGCGGCCAGAAGTTTTATAACTATGGCAGAAACATGGGCTGTCAAACTTTCGGATTTTATGGGTGCATCCCAGTAGTACCCCCTAATTTTAGTTCTATAGAACTGTTGATACACCATATTAGAGTATAGTGTCCCATTAGTTCTATATAGAACTAATGGGACAAAATTAAAGAAATGTCGATATCAACATCTTGTTTGTACGCTACATATAAAATATCTATAGTTTTTATAAGTATAATATGGAATCTCTTGCATGATTGATTGCAATAATAAATGTCCACATAAATTTGAGAGTTTCTATAAACATACTATATCGAATACAGCTTTGCTTAAATTGCACAAAACGTCTTTAAAATGGTACTAAAGTTTTAAATATAATTTTTTTCTAAACTGAATAGTTTGCGCGAAAGATACTTTCAAAGTGGAAAAATGTGTGTCCCCCTGTAGCTTCTAAAATAAGAGAATATATTTTTAGACACAACTACTACTTGGTTTTAACAACTCCGCTTTTGTCGCAAGGGGTCATTTTTTTGTTAAAAACAAAATGAAATATTAATCAAAATAATATAAAGTTTATAACTTATATGGTATAAGTAAAGTCAAGAGCAAAAACTAGACAACAGTACTATATAGAACTATTGGGACAT
Organism: Mycalesis mineus; assembly: GCA_034621355.1. NCBI lineage: Eukaryota > Metazoa > Arthropoda > Insecta > Lepidoptera > Nymphalidae > Mycalesis > Mycalesis mineus. The sequence goes on from CM067888.1 coordinate 7,137,917, forward strand.
TATTTGACAGCTCGGAAAATATTCCAACAGTTCTATTGAACTACGTTATGGGGTACTACTGGGAAGCACCCGATTTTATAACATGAGAAGATAATATGGATTTTTTGCCACCCTATGACATGTTCATCAGCTTCAGTCGTAGATATTAAACCTCATGTGCATATTACCGACCACTAAGTATCTCCTTCAGATAGTGAAAATAAATGTGACGTAGCAACAAAAATAAGCATGGCAGTAGCCCTTTTGCTTTATGACAAAAAAGCTCTACCAATTCCAAAATAGCTCTACGACTTCTACCTAGAATTACCCCGTTATATTATAAGATTATTTCTATATTTCTAACATGTAGCCAGCTGAACTGAACATCCACGCAAAACAAAATCTTACGTGTAGCAAGTAACATCACGTAACGTAAGTACATGTTCAAAAGCTACTAAAAAGCTTTTCAAGTTATTTCAATAATTTTAAAGTTAAGTTACCGTACAAGGACGAGACCCTCACAATACGAGACCCTCACATACAAGTGAATGCACACTAACAGAGTAAGTTAAATAAAAGCCTCTAATAAAAAGGTTGTATGCAAAAGAAAATCACATCCTGCCGGAAGTCTTCGGTAGGCGTGTGTGCAGGCGTGCCGAAGTCCTCCCATTGGTTGATTGGATACCAATCGATAACCGATCACTGTCCATACGCGTTCCATATTCCAATCCCTTTCACGTTATTGGCTGGAGGGATTTTTATTTTCGTGGTTTTTATCCTTTATTGGAATATTCTCTCCATTTTCTTTATTTAAAAGATATGTTCTAAAGTTCGTTGTGACCGTTTAATGGTGTTGTAAACTTATTGCTATTATGAGGCAAGTTAGCTTTTAATCTTCTAAGTTCACTTATGTTCTTATGTGTAAGAAACAAAAAACTATATTTTGAAATATTTAAAATTTAAATTAATTAGTTTCAACAAGAATCTGAAAGTTATTTAGCTTCATAACCTATCGCTTAAATGATTGCAAAGTAGGAATAAAAATAAATTGAAAATAAAGTATAAATTTGAATAATCAAGCCTATATTTAATGGTTGACTGCAAGTTACAAGGTCTCCCCTCTTTTGTATAGGAAAGTAGAGGAATTTGAAGCTTAGACTATCCGACTAACTTAAACCACTTGTGCGAGCGACTCTGCGACACAATTAATATCGTTGGTCCACCTATTGGGGTAGACCAACAATAAGAACATTGTAAGTATGTAATAAGGAACTGATATAAAAATGGTCACTTTTATAGTAATTTAAGACTCCAACGTCCATCAACTCGAAACTAAGTGTCCTTTCCACAAAGGGATACGTCATGAAAAATTGCTTTAATTTAATTATTACTTAAAAAACGTATTTTTATTTTTGTTTGCTTCTCTACATTACTCGTAGCGACATTTCGAACAGGATTAAAGATGGAGGTGGTCATGACCCTCATCGATGAGGAAATCGACTAAAGGAGGAGGGTGTTTTTTTTTTTTATCGACTACAAATTGGCCCTTGACTGCTATCACACCTGATGTTAAGTGTTGATGCAGTCTAAGATGGAAGCGGGCTAACTTGTTAGGAGTAGGACGAAAATCCACACCCCTTTCGGTTTCTACACGATATCGTACCGGAACACTAAATTGCTTGGCGATACGTCTTTGTCGGTAGGGTGGTAACTACCCACGGCGAAAGCCTCCCACCAGCCAGACCAAGACAAATTAAGAAAAATCTCAATCTGCCCCGCCGGGAATCGAACCCAGGACCTCCGTCTTATAAATCCACCGCGCATACCACTGCGCCACGGAGGTCGTCGTTTGCCTCTCTACATTACTCGTAGAATGAACCCGTTTAGATGTAAAGCACTTTTGATTTAAATTAAAAATATAAACATAATTTTCACTTCGAAACATGGCGGTGATGTTTCTATTTACAAGCAACTCATTATTAACACGAAACTGTCGAACCGGACTGTAATTAACACTTTAAAAAAGCGAACAAACAACCCGTGGTAATACACCCCCACACCCTACAAATGTCCAGGTGCCCGCATTAAAGTTGAACCCTTGCTGGGTCGTTAGGACCGGCCATCTTAATTCAACCCTTCAAAGGACAATCGACTTGACCCTCGGGATCGGGGGATAGCAAACTAATTATTGTTATACTCCATTATTAGTTGTTCATTAGTATGTATGTTTTATTGCTGTTTCATGTGATTTTAGTAATATGTGTTTTTATTACCCGACTGCGTCAGAAGGAGGGTTATGTTTTTTTTATGTATGTATGTATGTCCATTTCTTCGGCACGCGCACGCACTACAGCCTTAACGACTGAACGGATTTTAACATGTGAGGTGTCGTTGAATTTGTAAAAATTGTGGTAGTGACATAGGCTATTTTAATTTTCAAAACGGCGGCTGTAAAAGGGGGAAAAAAGGGGGGATGTGTGTATATCTTACTTCTATCTTAGCAATATGGATATCAAATGAAAGGTTGTAAAAAGACCATTTCAAAAATATAAATATCATATCATGTTTATAATGCCGTTTTAACAAAAAATGGCATAAAGTGTACCGAGTCACTTCTATACCATAAACTAAAACAAAAGAGTCTCAAATAAAATTATTATTATACTTAAAAACAAAAAACCCGACTGCATAGAAGTTATGAACTGAAAAGAGAAAAACAAGGATCACTATATCTATATAAAATTCTAAATACTTTATGGTGCTGCAGGCGGGGACAAATATAGTTTTGGTAGATCTTTCTTTCCCCGCAGAAAATTAAGTATTTTGTCCCCGCTTGCATCACCATAAAGTATTTAGAATTTTATATAGATATAGGAATCCTTGTTGTTTGAGATGTTTATTGCTGCCTTTGCACGGCGCCTAAGGTCCGGTAAGGTCAGCTTATACGGATATAGATCACGATTTCTTGGGTTGGAATATTCTTTCGGGTATTTCTTTCTTCTAATGTGACCATGTATTCAAAGTGAATAAATATTATGACCTTACTAATGAACTAACCAAAAATGGCTATGTGGTTAGTTTATACGCGGTAGAAGTGGGTGCGAGGGGCATACCAGCGAAGTCTCTCTACAACCTGCTAAAAGACCTTGGCCTTACTAGAAGTGCAATTAGCTCCATATTGGAACGAGTGTCCAAAGCTGCTCCAGTAGGGTCCTTCCGAATTTGGCTAGGTAGGGAGAATAACTTGAACAGAGGAGGTGAGTGTTGACGCGCGTCACTAAGGGTACCCTTAAACCTACACCCGAGTCACAAGTCTCGGGCTCTGTTCGGAGTTTTTCTCTCAGCCACGCGATGGACCCGGCACCCGCACGGTGAATCCATGGAATATGTAATCTAGTATGATCGTACCAGATTTGTTTGGGTAGGGAGAAGTAACTCGAGCAAATAATCTGAGTGTTGACCGATCACTAAAGGTACTCTTGAACGTAGCCGTGTCGCAAGTCCCGAACACATTTTTTTTTCGACTACAAGTTGGCCCTTGACTGCTATCACACCTGATGTTAAGTGATGATGCTATCTAAGATGGAAGCGGGCTAACTTGTTAGTAGGATGAAACCCACACCCCTTTCGGTTTCTACTCGACATCGTTACGGAACGCTAAATCGGCTTTGTCGATAGGGTGGTAACTAGCCATTGTAAAAGCCTCCCACCAGCCAGGCCAAGAAAAATTAAGAAAAATCTCAAACTACCCCGCTGGGAATTGAACTCAAGTCCTTCGTTTTATAAATTCACCGCGCATACCACTGCGCCACGCAGGCCGTGAAAACATTTATGGGAATTTTTCTCTCTGCCACACAATGGGCCCGGCACCCACACAGAGAATCCATTGCATGGTTCTGCAGCTGCAGCTTGGGGTTATAAAGTTAATAGTGTAACACTTTCATAAATAGTACTTCAGAAAGCACGTTGTTCCTTACAATTATATTACGACGGCCTCCGTGACGCAGTGGTATGCGCGGTGGATTTATAAGACGGAGGTCCTGGGTTCGATTCCCGGCGGGGCAGATTGAGATTTTTCTTAATTTGTCTTGGTCTGGCTGGTGGGAGGCTTTCGCCGTGGCTAGTTACCACCCTACCGACAAAGACGTACCGCCAAGCGATTTAGCGTTCCGGTGCGGTGTAGAAACCGAAAGGGGGTGTGGAATTACATCCAACTCCTAACAAGTTAGCCCGCTTCCATCTTAGATTGCATCATCACTTAACATGATAGCAGTCACGGGCCAACTTGTAGTTGATAAAAAAAAAAAAAATATTATATAGCCTAATCCAAGACTCAACTGAAGATTTCATGTTCCATAACCGCACGTGCTTACCTCTCTACCAATAAGAATTGAATAGTTATAAAATAAAGTTTCAACTAAACTTTAAATTCATACCTTTTATTATAGCCACCATCTTATAAATGTAAAATGCTTAATTCGACTTCAAAAAATTCATTTCTTTGAACCTCTTCTTCGCACTAATTTGAAGGCCCCGGTTTCAGATCAAAGCCCTGATTAATATCTGATTAATTCAACGTCCTCCAAAAAATTCAAATGAGAAATAAATATGCTATATTGGTCGAACCAATCCCGACCAGTTAATCAACAAAGGGAGAGAGCGTTGTTTGTAAAATCAACTCGACCAGATAAAAAAAGACAATCGCCCCTTTTCTTCCCTTTGTCCCTTTATTTTTTCTTAATTTGGACTTGATCCCAATCAGGAGTAAATTATAACGGCCAGTTAACTAGAAGAATGTCCCTTGTATTGTCTTTGCTGATTTCTTTTCCCGTTAAAAATCATTGGTATTTACATAGAGTTGTTAGTACGATTGAGCAGTCGTTTTACTATTGTATCAAATACTAGAGCATTGCTGGGCTGCTGGTAGTTGACCTCAACTTTATGTAATAAACAGTTATTAGTATAAAACGAGCCCTTGATATCAAACATCTATTGGGTAAGTATAACACATAACACATTTTGACGTGACAACGTCTAATAATTCGATAGAGCCGGCTGCACGCACGAAAAAACATGACGTCATGCGTCGTTACCTCTCTTTGAGGCGTTCCATGTAAGGCTTGAAGTGCAAGCGAGAGCGCGGAACGAGCGACAAAGAAAGCACAATCGGCCTTTGCATTCGGCAGCGTTCGACATCCGTCTATTAAATATAATTATTAAATATTTAATATATTTAATAATTAATATATTTATTATAAATTTAAAATATAAATTCATAAAATCAAGATCAATTAATTTATTAATTTAAATTAATATTTATAAAAATATACTTAAATTAAAAATTTTAATAACCAATTAAATGCTACCATTCCATCAGTATTTTCTTAAGACATTGTCACATTCAACTATCGTCAGTAAACCGACTTTACAGACAACCAATTTTTATTTGCTTATTCCTGCAGATTAAGCGTAGTATATTGAGTGCGATAAAGTAGGTATGGTTGTTGTTATATTTATCTTTATGTATATGTTAACTGAAACCCTTACATACAACTGATTCGGTAATTTTAAATGACAAAAGCAGTTACACAGCGTCGAAATAGACTGACAGAATATACGAAAAGAAAACATACATAAATTATTCTATTACTCGGTTTCAAAGATTGAATTCAATAATAACTTGACTGCACACTAAATTTCATTCTGTCATACTAATAACAGCTCCATAGATATAAATAAATACATAGATACGTAGAAGAATTTTCCGCGGCGCGATTTCGTTTCCTCGCTCGAACTTAAATTAACTTTTTTCCTTTTTTGTTTATCGTCAGCCATCTTAACCCTTCCTCTGTTATATTGACGATGACATTGTAAAGGATCTCCACAATGGCGCGCACCAAAATTGAATTTTTATCGAGATTAAAATTTGTATGCCGACCGGATATTCGATTACAGGGTCAAACAAAATACTTTTTTTTTCGTTTCATTTCTGAGAAATAAAAAATATGCACCATTAATGAAATAAACAAATATATATCTTTATATAGCTATCTACTATATTAGTATATAGTTAGTTAGTACATTATAAACGGAGCTATGAGTTCATCTGATGTTAAGTGACACAACCATTGCCTTTACAGTGTAACCTGGACCTTCTTTCTTGTATTAGTACTGTGTAAACATTCTTAGCTCTTTTTCTGTACAAAAAGCTGCAAAATTATAAATAATATACATATAGATAAAATACAATTGTAATTAAAAATATTTAAAAAAAAAGACGTCATTACAAAATTACACTAAGTTGCAAAAAACTAGAACCCCATTGCATTTTTTTTTGTATTTCACAGATAAGTACTTGCGTATAGAAATTACCAGGACTCCAGCAATGCATAGGAGGCTGCATTAATTAACCGCGAATGAATCCATCTTCACACTAGGGAACTCCTCATTGAAAATAAACCTAGCTATTAGGAATATTTAAGCATTGATTGGAGGTTGTATTGCAAATACAGATAGATTGTCATGTTAAAGTTGCTGCGGTGCTTAACACAAGATTTTTTCTCAGATCATTTTTGTCTGGCAAAAAACTGTTATAGATTGTTCAATCCACGAAGGCTCGCCGTTTTTTGTTTTTCAATATTTTGACATTATAATAAGATACTTTTTTACTTTTATTTACTTTTACCTATAGATATATTCTCTTAAAAGTATACAATTCTAAAGGAGAACATCATTACAAAGTTATCACAACAACAAAGTTGCAAAAAGCCTAGAACCCCATTGCATTTTTTTTTTGTATTTCATAGATACTTGCGTATAGAAAGTACCAGGACTCCAGCGATGCACAGGAGGCTGCATTAATTAACCGCGAGTGAATGCCATCTCCACACTAGGGCACTCCTCATTGAAAATAAACCTAGCTATTAGGGATTTTTAACACTCAATTGCGCGTCATATTGTACAAACAGAATGTCATGTTGAGGGTCCCGCGTATGATGCTTATACGTTTATGTGTTCATTAAATTGAAACAATTATAATTCTATTCCGCCTACATTCAACTTTAAGTGTGGCTTCGTATTTTAAATAATAAATCTCATTAATTTTTGAAAAAGTTGCCAGAATATGTTTTTTAAAACTTAAAAATAATTTTAATAAATGGCTTATTCAACCAACAACCAGTACAAACTAACTACATTAAGGGCAATCGTCAAGAGTTGAATTCAGTAGAGTATTGATTGTGTCAAATTCTATAGTAGTTGGTTTTTGTCTGGTTTTGGGAAAGAACTTCCCGTACAAATATTCTATTTGGAAATTGGGCCACACAAAATACTTAAGATTATGTTGTTATTTGGTTAGTCGATAAGCAATGGAAGTGGGTGCGGAGGTATACCAGCAAAATATATCTACAACTTGCTTAAAGAATTGCAGGCCTATATAAATTATCTTGACAGGCAGAATAACACGAACAGAGAAAGTGAGTGTTGTCACAAAGATGCCTTACTATTCAATTCCCAGTGTCACTTAAAGGTGACAGGAGTTTAATATTTTTTTTCTACCTCACGGAAATGTTATTTTTAAATTTACTATTATTACAGCATAGTCCAATGGTAACACAATCAATTTTTATTTTTTATTATTTTTTCGGTAGGAATAAATCCTACCGAAAAAATAATAAAAATCAGACACGTCTCCTTCTAACAATGCTCAGTGTCACCTGTAGGTGACCCCCCTATAAAAATAAAAGGGGTTGGTATATATTTTTTTGTTTTAACCAAATGTACTTATACTATTTTATTTAAAGAGGTGTTTTATTTATATTTGTTATCTTGGTTATAGGAATTGAAGAGTTAACACAAGTGCAATTCAGCTCTGTCCGGAGATTTTCTGTATACCACACGATGGACCCGATACCCGCACAGTGAATTCATAGAATATTCCGTTTCAAATCTATGATTAATATTCGCAAAACAATTCCGTCATACAGTAACAGAGAGTAAAATCGCATCATCAGCCAAAGTCATCGACTATTAGGCCGCAACGACATTACGGTTCAGCATTCGACCGTGATGCGACTTATCCGTGGAATTTGAATAATTTTTACATTTAAAATCATTCGCAACGACGACATCCAAAGGGTAACCACGAATCGCGACCATTGCGAAGAGATAAGAAGAAAGCTGAGTGCGTTGGTTCAATTTGTAAGAGCATGCTGAGAGTGAAGGGACAAGCAACCAACAAAAATATAGACTGCTTGTTTTCAGTTCTCAATATTGGGATAAGCTATATCGTAAAATTTTTAATTTTTAATTCATTTTTCTTTTCAGGCGCCTACTTCTGTTCACGATAAATTATGTTTTTTAAATCATCTTCCTATTGTTGCCTTCCTAATAAAACCGGTCTGCAGCACAGGTGAATAGTATCAAAATCTCTAAAAGACATCGTTTATGTAAAAACGATCAATCCTATTCTCAAGGGAATATCAAGAAATTCGATCAAAGTGAGGGTCTAAGTATCAAAATAAACAACTGTGATAAAGTTCAAGAAAGTAATAGTCTATGAGATCTTGTGATGAGCCAATAATATTTCGCTTGTAGACAGTTTTTATGCTAACACTTGCTTTCAATCACGCTTTGGTAAAAGTAGATATAACATTTTAAATATAAATAAGATCGACACCTACATTGTAAAAAAATAGAATATTTTTTACTTTCTAGTGCATTTTGAGTCGGTTATATTTTTTGTTAAAAATGTTTAATTCTTACTTTTTAGTGATTTATCGCCACGTCACTTACTCGTACTATACTGTCATAGGATATTATACGGCACTTGTAGCCAAAAAGCTACCGATACTTACACAAAAACCAAAATCACTGCACGTGTGCCTATAAAATTTGAAGAGTTCCTTCAATTTTCCCAGGATATCATCATCAGATCCTAACATGATGACAATGAAACCTTGAAAGTGTGCCCTTTATAATAAAAAAAGAATTATCAAAATCGGACGACTCTGTAAAAAGTTATGCGTGGTTATACATAAAAAAAATATATGTGTCGAATTGAGAACCTCCTCCGTTTTTTTTTGTCGGTTAAAACAACTCTAATATCAAACAGTTCACAGTACCTGCCATGAGAAACACGCTCGGCGCTTGTGCCATACATTCTCGATGCAAATAAATTCCGAGTGATTCTTTTAAATGCGGATTTTAAGCAGATTTTCTGTGGAATAAGTAAAAACGAATCCGTCAGTCCGCTAAAGGTTTAAGACGCTTCTTTGAATATTTATAAGTTTTTCTATTATTTCATTAAATTATTTTTCAACTTCGGTTTACAAATTCAAATTAAACGCTTACCCCTTGGCAGTATTGCATGGTTATATAAATAAATCGCTTTTCGGTACGTCCTTTATATTTCATTTTCTTGAAAGTTCTATATCTTGGCCATTTTAAACTGCAACAATATTTTTTTGTCCTGCAATCATATCTGATGCTAAGTTATTAAACTAATCTTTTTACCTAATACCTAGATTTAGAGTTTAATAGTTGGCGGGACAAGCAGATGACCCTATTTGGTCATAATTGAGTGTAAATCGACAAAATTATAGATCATGTCGTACAATGCTTTAGCTCATCAGCTTGTAATTACACTGGCCACCATACGGTTTACCTACAGAACATAACAGTGTAACGAGAAATCAAAACATTAAAAATCAAAAAGATCATTGATTATTTATACAAATATGTAAAGTAGAATTAATAGGTAATGATGGAACAAAATCATTTAATTCTTGAAACATCATTTAGGATAGCAATAATAAACAGGTATATTCAAGATAGTATTCCCTATGTTGCTTACAATCGTTAACTGTTGGCTGCTATATGCATGATCGGTAATCCACCTAATGCGAGACATAAAGTTAGTAATTAGCAGAACGTAACGTAAAAAATATATAAAAATACAAACGTGATATTTCAAAAAGCCATTAAAAGTTCTGGTATCTGCTATCGATAAATGATAGATGGAAAAACTAATAAGTATCACCGCTATGCCGGTCGGAGTGGGGGGGGGTATTAGGCTTTTTTTCGTTACGGAATTTCTGGATTCGATCTCCACGCTCAAGGCCCGCGATAGAAGCTATGCAATAGCTTAATACCTTATAGGAAAAACCGATGCATAACAAACTCGCAACTTAAATTTTAACTACACGAAGAGCGGCAATAAGTGTAACACACTAATTATATTGAACTTCTTAAGAACATCAACGAAGTTTGTAGTTGGCTCGATCCAAAGTGCCTGCACTAAATTCATAATGTAAGCCAATATCAGTAAAACACTACTAATTGCTTTAGCCCGCACGCCCGTGCAATTTGACTGAATAGGCGATGACGCTCGCGTTGAAAAGCTTTTAATATCAAATGAACCGAAAATTGGTACGTGTCAAACGACATTATTAGATGGAATGTACCGAGGGGTTGATACCGAAGTGATAATAGTTTCTCCAACTTATCTCTACATCTTATTCTGCGATAAGAATCTTACTGCATGAAAAATATTAACTTAGCTTTCGACATCTCCTTATCGAACTTTTTCGACAGACGACGACAGAATCAGCTTTTCGAATCGATGGTCGAGTGGTTACTCACAGACTTGATTGTTTTAAAGTGCTTTTGAATTGATTGGATATGATTTGAAACTAATAATCTACTATTACCAAAAATATACAAGCAAGCAAACCAGGGTGACTTAAGTGGTTCTTAATATACATATATGGAACCCCTACGATATTAAACTAACTTGAATATCCCAGATAAATCCTTCAACATATTAGATGGATAGGAATTTATTGTATCTACGGTTTCTTATATTTCTATTGGCATGTGAAGTAACAAGCACATCTAAACATACTTTCGGTTGGGGAACATATAGCAACCCATAGTGTTTGCAATTAAATTCAACGTCATCTGCTAGTTACATCAACCAGAGAATCATCGATGAACTCGTCAGAATATGGCATTAGGGGGTATCAACTACTATTACGATATATCGGTATGATCATTGAAGTAGAACTAGCCGGGCACTAAATAATGATACTTTAGAACGTAATCACGTATTATGATCGCAGCGAGATGAGTTCGTGTGGACTGCAGTCTTTCTGTCGTTGTCGACCTGGCTTGTTTAATATTTTGTATCTGTAACAACACTTTATGTGATCTCATACGGAGAAGCACCGGGTTATGCAGATGTAAAGTTTAATATGTCATCTTATTTTCTATCTTAATTTTGTAACTAAGTTTCAGATTTTTTTAAGGTTGTTTATAACATGGTTTTGTCGATTTGTTAAATCAGGTAGATGAGTGGGTTACATCGCCTATAATTATTTGTTTGTATGTTGTTGTTGTTGTGTTGTATTGTAAAAAATAGAAAAAGTTTCAAATCACATATAAAAACTGATTTTCTTAACAACTTTGTTTGTGTGAAACTTTTAGTAATTCCAATAAAACACATGTTTAATACTTACTAATATTTTAAGGTTAAAGTTTATACGTTTGGAGTTTATTCCGAAATTACAAAGAGAACTACGCGAGTGAAACCGCGGGCATCTTCTAGTACACTATGTATATATGAACGGCGAAGATTTTACCCCTTCGAGAGTATCGCTTTAAAATATTAAGTAATTCGAGGCTCGAAGAGCTTATACTGTAGGGTTATCGGAGAGTAATTTTATTTTAACCGACGAAAAAAAACGAGGGAGGTTCTCAATTCGACACGTATATTTTTTTTTTTATGTATGATCACGCATAACTTTTTACAGTGTTGTCCGATTTTGATAATTATTTTTTTATTAGAAAGGGCATACATCCAAGGTGGTCCCATTGTCCTCATGTTAGGATCTGATGATGATATCCTGGGGAAATGGAAGGAACTCTTCAAATTTTGGAGGCACGCTGACAGCGATTTCGGTTTTTGTCTCGGTATCGACTTCATAGATATGCTTAAGTAAATTATTGCTTTAAATAACACATTTATTTTTAATTTTTAGTGCGTATTGATTCAGTTCTATTTTTTGTCAAAAATTTTTTTTTCTTATTAAAAAACATGATCAACATATTTATCATGATGACCATGATCAATATTCCTCTTCCCCTCCGACAAGGCGTACGGACTGTGTTTGCAATAGGTACGACAGTAGTCCAGCCAAAAGCTTTAGCACCCATGCCTCTCTAGCCTCTTTGCCGAGGCACTATTTATTCTTACTAATTGCATTGATTGAGCAACAAACATACATTCAAACTTTCTCATTCACAACATTACTTGTATCAGAGGTATTAAACTTTTACCCCTTAAATCCCAACTACACACAAGCCACGTCTTATAAAATAAAGAGGCGTGATAACTGCAATCATAATTAGCAGCGCAAACTACCTCCGCGTAATGCGTGAGCCGTTTTGAAAATTTGATAACTTTATCCAAATTCGCCTTTGTAGGACACGTTGGGGAAATCTCGCGCGCTCATTATCGCTCGCGCGGGGCGCGCGGGGTGCGTCGCTAATGTACGCGCACCTTATCAATCCCGCACGCACGAAACTAGATCGCGTCGGATACGATATCCATCTGCTGGGATTATAACATTATCAGTCTATTACCGGTCCACTACAGGACCAGGCCTGAGAGGAATAGGGGACGTTGCTATGCTGGCTGCACGGGATGTCTTTTTTAACCACCGTAGCTTGGAATGCTATGAGAAGAAATTAGTTCCTTTGTTTTCCGCACTATGACAAAGTTGAAGTGAAACTTCTTTATCGGGGTTGGAAAAAAAATTAGTGTAACATTTTTTCGTTACGCGTCACATTTTTCCGTTACGCGCCATCGTTGACTTAAGGAAGTGAAATGATAAATATATATATATATGTTATATTGAAGTGATCAGCAAAATCAAAGGGTTTATTTTAATTCTAATTTCAGTGGATTTCTAAAAAAAGTAAGTAATTACATCTCTTTTTCTAATACTCAGGTGTAATTATGGTATTTATTTTTCCACGTTATTTAAAATTAACCTCAGTATTTTTCAATACACTAACTAAAACGTGGCTGTAATTATGGTATCAATTTTTTCTAATACTTGAATTTTGATAAGTTAGTTACTTAGTTTCACTTCTTACGTGTGTACGCTAGTACACGCACACATTTTTATTTTTCTGGTTAAGCTATATGGGATACCTACCTGTATAGTGTAGTGATAGCCTGACAAGCAAAATGATACTGTTGTGCGATCATTTAAAAAAACTCAGCACCATCAACTATAATAGCGACTCAACTGTAGATCGAAACTGAATTGCAGTTTAGGTTATTATTACGTAATAACGTCAGCGTTTACCAATCTCGATATCGACGCGGTAAAATCTTACACTAGCCACACTGATCGGTTTTGATCTACAGTTGAGTCGCTATTATAGTTGATGGTACGTAATCTGATTCGACTTAAATAATTACATTACTAGTTTGGATACTGTGTGTGTGGACGTTAACATGGTGGATCGGGTCAACATTTCTTCTTGTATACTTGATATATGTCTACAATAGTACATAAGCTATTAAATTATTTTATATATGTGTTTTAAAGTTTAAGTCTAGTTGTAAGCTGTCGGTCCCGGTCACTATCATAAATATCTGATAATGAGCGTTAAGATATGAACCATTATCACTACGCCCGCTAACCCACATTGGAGCAAACTGGCGGGTCTACGCTCCATATCCCATCTCTTACAAGTAGGGAAGCCTGGTCCTGTAGCAGGCCTTTTATAGTCTAATAATGATGATGATTTATATTTTTTAAGGAATGCAGCCATTTTATTATCTGTCCTTATTCTCCATGCAAATTAAAAACAAAGGCTAACTTACAACAAGTGTTTACTTAGTAACAAGTAAGTAAATACATTGATCGCATTGTAACAATGTTCAAAATAATACCCTCAATCGAAATAACTACCTTTTATCATTGGCCGATGATATTTTGGTGAGTTTTGAATGGTCCAGTAAACAGCAACATCCATAGTTTAGTAGCTCCGAGCGCAACGTACAGAGTCCACAGTCGAGCATCACGAGAGCCCTTAAGTGACAAAGTCGGAGATGGATTTTTGCTGTTGGCGCCTCTTAGCCTGTTAATATCGGACATATTTATGTGACACAAGTTTTGGGCTCGTCCCATACACATTACCGCCTCGGTGATATTGAACAACGCGGTAAAAGCTAAGTAGGTAATGTGTTATGTTAATAAGTGAAAAGTCCGGTAGTGAAATATTCTGCCCAAATATATGCTTACTCTGAATTTAGAAGCGTGTTTGCTTAAAATATAAAACTTATAAGATAATTTTTTTTTTTTTATCGACTACAAGTTGGCCATTGACTTCTATCACACCTGATGTTAAGTGATGATGCAGTCTAAGATGGAAGCGGGCTAACTTGTTAGGAGTGGGACGAAAATCCACACCCCTTTCGGTTTCTACACGACATCGTACCGGAACGCTAAAATCGCTTGACGATACGTCTTTGTCGGTAGGGTGGTAACTAGCCACGGCGAAAGCCTCCCACCAGCCAGACCAAGACAAATTAAGAAAATTCTCAATCTGCCCCGCCGGGAATCGAACCCAGGACCTCCGTCTTATAAATCCACCGCGCATACCACTGCGCCACGGAGGTCGTCAAAATTAGTATTATTATTATAAAATTTTATATTTGTTATTAACAAATAAACATTATTTAATTAGTAAAAATTTTTATACAGTAGTTGTTATTAAATTAGTTCCAAAATTAACGGCCTCTAAGCACGACGTTGGCAGTTAAAGTATGTTCTGTAAAATGGTTAAAATTCCTGTAATCACCTGTATAAGACCAGAACATCGTTACCAAATGTACTTAAAACTGATGATTCTTATTTTAGCTAATTTAAGTCTAATTTTTAATTTAGCTAAATTAAGTAACAGAAAAAAAAAAGGTGTCGAGTTCGTCGTCAGTCTAGACTCTACACAGATTAGAGATTGGTTAGTAGGTCGATTCTTGAAGTAAATGCATTGTACGAACATCTCTCGTTGATCCCACCTTCAGTTCCATATGAAAAAAAAATATATATTGGTGAATTCTATTTCTGTTACATCCGCTTTAAAACCGTTGTATATCGATTTCAATTATCAAAAACTTATCATTAATCTAGGACTAAGTACATACTGTTAAAGCTTAGCGCGATACAGATATTATTAAAAAAGGCAACGACTTGTCTAATTGAAATGTAGACATGATGATTGTTATTGACGATTTATTTATATTTAATTAAAAAACAGTTTAGGAAGTAACAAATATTACCACGATTCCGTTTATAGGCCACCTTTATCCGAAGACAAACTATAAACAATGACGCGAAATAAACATTAAGGAGTTATAACAAAACGGGCGGCGAACGATAATTCTCACTTACCCGCGACAAAAAACGGCGCGAAGTTTAAAAACATTCCATTAAAATCGTGAATTATTAACGTATATAAATAACAGTTATTTTATTGTCGCACCTTCTGTCTGCGCGCAAGTTTCGAACATTAATAGCAAAACAACGCCTTTTCAAGGGGGCCCGGATTAACGAAGTGAGATTGTAGAGCGTCTTAATTAATAGCAGTTCTAAAGAAAACAATATCATTTTATTAGCATAACTTTAATGGTGCGTTCACAATGTGTGGACGAGCCGCGCGGTTTCGCTGCCCTGAGATATTTGTGATAAAATGCCGCGCGCTGTGTTATACACTTTCTATACGTATACTTACGTAATTATGTCAAGACTCGAATGCGTTTATCGAATTACGAGATTTAACTTATATTATAAACATTTTAGAGGAGGTGACACTTTAAGACTTACATGCGATAATCGCTTAAATATACATGTCCTTTCTAAGAAACTTTTTTTATAAAAAACAGCAAATAATGTACAGTGAAAAAAACATTTGACCGATTGATAATCTGAACTTCTATGGCGACTCTATTTTTGCTTTAATTTTAAACGTATTATGAATAGAAAAATATTGTAAATATATGAAGTGTTGCACCATGGTCCACATGATGCAACACTTCATATATTTCCAATATTTTTGGCTTTTATAGAAACCGATTAAAAAATCAACAAGTCCAGGCGATTGTTATACTAGTTACAATAACACGAATCAAATATCCGTGATTTGTTGAAAATAAAGGCTTTCAATACTTTAGTTTACTTTTTCCAGGTTATCTAATGCCCCAGGCTGGTCCCAGGTACCAGTATATGTTCTCGTTTTCAACCGCAACGGTTAAGAAGTCTAATGCGAAGGTGCCCTGTGGAAGCGCTAAATAAAGTCGCCGATGACAAGTTTGGAAGTTCGCGGAGTTTAGCAGTTAAGGCCCTTTTTTAGATAAACATACTTTTTGTTTGCCATTTTACGACGCCATTAAAAGCACTTGTTAATGGAGACAACAATGAGTTCGATACTTTGAGCTTTTTTACTACTTTTCAACTTTTTTAGTTACATGCATAATTAATAATAATACATCGTATATTTTTTTATAAATTTTTAATAGTGTTATAGAATATATTTTTAAAACATTGTGTAAATAAAAAAAAACTATTATAAATAATTAGATGTATGATAGATTTATTTATTTTTTGTATTGTTCGAGGTATTACTACCAACAATACTTACAGTCAATCTATTCTAGGAAGTTCTTTTATTATTATTAATTAAAATTTTTGCCGTATAACAACAATTAATCTAAAACAGTTCTTTTGGTTTGGATTTAGTTGTGAGGTATACTGAGAAGCATTATGACAGGCACGTTGGTATGTTAATCTGAATAATCGTGCACCGTGCGAGTTGACTTTCCTCTAAGTCTAGAGTATAGATAACACATGTGTGCCTCGGAGAGCACGTTAAGCCGTTGGTCTGGGTTATTATCAATATCATCTGACAGTGTGACGTTGCTAGAGTAAATATCACCAGCGTAATGGTGGGCTAAAGCTGCATATCCCCTCTCCCATACGGAAGGAAGTCTGATTCTGTAGTGGGTTGATAATAAGATATCAATGATAATGCTAATGATGATGAGTCAGGATTATCACCTCACGAGCCTATTTCTCAACGATTTCTAGTATGGACGTAAAAGTTTTAATGATACTTAAAGACCTACAAACAGAAATAACCCCAAAATCATTCAAATTACAGTAAAAGCTTTGTAATGTTGTTCCTGAATTTCCAAGTGTCACCTAAAACAAAATCCTGTAATATTTTGAGAAATGCAAATGAAATCAAACTTGGAAGTTACGATCTCCCCTGTACAACTATGACAGCTATTAACATAAAATAATACTTAAAATTCCAAACGGTACCCTTTTGGATTATAAAATTACTCCTGGCCACTGTCTTTGACGTTCGTTTCTGACTCACTTATAAATATGCGTCAAGAAACAAATATTATGTAATTAAACAATAGGATATTACTCTCGAAACCGGAAATATAGCAATTTCTAAACGAGTACAAAATTGTTATAATTTTTTAAAATTGAGTTCAAAACTCTTTGATTCTGTATTGGCCGAGATTGTTACTCTACTTTTCTTCCTTTATACAAAAAATATCCTTTAAATATCATTAGAAGTCTATACGATCTTTAATTTTTTTAAGAAATTTGATGTCTTAAGTAGGTAATATTTGGCTTTGGCTTTTCGGAGACCACAATAAAACATACAAGTAGGTAGTATGAAATATACATAGGAAGTATGTTAACTTCCTTAAACATGCTGTAAGTACACAAAGACTTCACATTACTATACTATAGCCAAACTCGATTGAGAATGCTTGTCAACAAACAAATTAAAAATGAAGGTAGAAATCACTATTCATTTTACAACATTTTTTTTTTAAATTAACTTGTTAATGATGAATTCATTACAATAAATTAGATAAGTAAGCTTAAAACTAATTAATACATTTAAATTCTTTAAAATATGATTTTATAAAAAACAAAACATAATTTTAAATTTATTAGGCATAAAATGTGTAGCATTTTCTACCTTCATTTTAAATTTGTTTGTTTACAACTATTCTCAATCGAGTTTAGCTTTAGCTTAAATTAAACTGCGATTAACTTGAGTTAATATACCTTTTTTAAACAGTGATCAATGTAAGTAGAAATAAATAGAAGCTAACAATTGAAAAGGCACTAATATAAAATTAATTAAAACCCGTTCCCCCGAGAGAACATCAAAGGCCTCTGTAATTGACCATTTCACACTATCGAAAAGACTTTCAATGCACCGAATGCGGAACGTTCGTGAATGGAGTCTATAAGCGCTGTTTACATTGACCGCGAGATGTTTCTTTCTGCTCTGACCGACGACAGTCAATAGCGCCTGATTACCTGTGTGCTCTCGCCGTGCTGCCTTTACGTTCACTAGCCGTTTTCAAACATATTTTTTGCTGTAGTATCTTTTGGCCTATAACAATTTCAAAGCTTCAGCCTCTTAAATGTTAAGGAATGAATGAACTAATAGGACTCAGAAAGTGGAACTATAATTAATTAAAAACCTTATTGGAACGAAGTTCCTTATCGCGCGTTGTGAAAGGGGGCTAGACGGAAAAAATTCGTACGAAAAGTTGTCACGACACTTTTTGATCAAAGGATCCTGCCGCCGCCTTTGATGTGTGTGCTCGTGAGCGGCGGAGGCGCCCGCGCTGTATGCTGTCTCGCCCTCTGGTGTTTCGGTGTACAACAACATTATTATTACTTAAAAAAAATAAAATTGTATTACAATTCCTTCACTAATTAATCGAAAGGAACTTTGTTCCATCCGGGTGTCCCTTGACACCTCTCAACTTTTTTTAATATTCAAAAGAACATCTAGGCTCTGAAATTACCCATTTCACACTATCGAAAATACTTTCAATGCACCGAACGCAGCACTTTAGTGATTAGAGTTTATAAACGCTGTTCACATTAAACGCATAATGGGACTTTAGTTAAAGCATAGGTAAAATACAGAAGTAAAAAACCCATCCAATTACGGCGTTGCAAACAGAATTATCTATAAAAAAATATTTATATACGAACTTGCTCCAGCAAAATGGATCGTTTGAATGCAGCACACGAATCATTCATAGTCGGTCAACATTCATTCAGCAGTATGAATGACCGAGGAATGACCACGGAATGACCAGGCAGTGTATCCTGCAGGTACAGGAAAAGAAAATTCTACTTTTCTATTCATCCTACCTACATAGTAAAAGAAGCGAAATCTATATATTAGTTATTTACGTTTAGACCACAAAAATGTGTACAAGTATAATTGCTATAACCCTCCTTCTGATGCAGTCGGGTAAAAATGGAATGGAATTCATGTCGTTATCAGTAGATTATTATGTGATATTGTATCGGAAGCTATCTCGTTTATACCTAGTATTGTGGGTCTTTACTAGTATTGTGGTAAGTAACTAGTCGTAAGTAAGTAAGTAAGTAAGTAACAAGCCTGCCACCACACTAGATCTAAATCTAGTCATAAATTTAAATTGCAAAAAAATAAACTACTACTCGACTAGTTTGTGTTTGTTATGGTACCGGTACAATCTTAGTCGAATTTCAATTTCAGGCACTATTTATCTTTAACTTTGCTACCGATCTTAAGGCTGCTGACACGCTTAGCGAGTGCACGCCTCATTACAACTTAAATGCATGCTCAAAGAAAGGTTTAGCAAACCGTTACTAAACCTTTCTTTGAGCATGCAAGTTTGTTGTCACAAACCTGCTAAATGTTTTTTTGTTCAAATCTTTACCATTTATAATAATGCATAATGGTACATAAGTGTTCTAATAGACTTTTAAAATCAGATCATGTCATATAAAGGCAGAATATTTGTCAGCTATTTAATGGAGTGGAAGCCCGCGTCTCCGTGCGCTAGAAATTCTGTTGTGAGATAATTCGACAAAAATTAGGCCTATATCCTTTCTCATGCTCCAGACTATTTCTGCACTAAATTTCATCTAAATCGGTTCAGTAGTTTTAGTGTGAAAGCGAGACAGACAGAGTTACTTTCGCATTTATAATCCTAGTATAGACTAGTATAGATTAGAAACTATAAACAGTAGCAGGTAACGGCCCATATCCTCAATAATTCAAATGTGAAATGTTGTTTTTGACCCAACTTTCATTGGTAGAGTTGTAGCGTCGCGACTCTGCATGTTTTTCAAGTTTCATTACGTGGTCATCATGCATCTACGCTAGACAAGACGCTAAGAGAGCATATAACAGAATTTGGACATAGCGATAGACTATGATACGTTCCCAGCAGTTGTTGAAAGCAGAAGTATAAGCAAACGCAACATTTGTGAACTACCCTACCAGCTGTTACCGCTAAATGTACATCATCGTGCAGTATAGTAGCTTTTTAGAATCTTTTAGTCGCGTGTTGAGAAAAACTAGAGTCTCTCTCTTACTGAACATTGCTGTTACGTTTTTTTGTTGCATATTTTCGCCACTTAATCATCCAAACATCCAGAACTGGTCCAGGGCTCACTACGTCAAAATATGCTACGGGTTCCGCGCTTGAGTAATTCGGCAAGCAGGGCAGAATAGACAAACCCTTCGTGTGTAAGCTGCCTTACCCGCTGTAACCGCTAAGCGTGTATCATCGTACAATATAGCAGCTCATCAGAATGTTTGAGTCGCGTGTTGACACAAACTTGCGTCCCTCGCTTATTGAACAAGTTGTTACGTTCGATGTGTGTAATATGTACGTTGTATATTACATCTGTGTTGTACTTGCAAGTTTGTGTGAACAGGACCTGTTCTTAATGGCAAATTAAATTTCGCTGACAACTTTTCCACTACGATATGAACCAATTTAAAGATATTAAGTTAATAATCTGTGTTCCATTGCTATTATCAGTCTATTTTGATGGTTAAGTACACGGTGAGAAGTCCTCATTTTTAGGAGAGGAATGTGGAGCTTAGGCGCTCCACGCTCCAATACAGGCTGGTAGATTTAAGGTGGTAGTATTTTTAACTTGTAACTATAAAATGTCAATGATAATAATGAGAAGAACCGACGACTTAACATGCTCTCCGAGGCACGGTCTCGTAACACTAACTGAACAAAGTAAAACTCAGTATAATTACATAGAACTTAGGACTAACAGACAAACCAACGAGTCATTCTTCTATCAATTTTTTTAATCTGAAGCACTAAAAGTATTACGAAAGCGGACGTTATTTTGCTTCTTAATTTATTTGTCAGGTAAGTACCATCATTATTTTAATTTGTTGTAGTTGTTGAATGTTACGTCTTATTTTAATTTATTTATAAGATTGAATTTATTTTTAGTTCTAAAGCATATAGAGAAACTTTCAGATAGCAAAAATCCCATAGCATTGAAACTTGAAATACTTGCTAAGCCGAAGCAATCAATGCTTCAAGTACTTTTTAAAAAAAGATGCGCTAAATATTAACCATAAGTACAACAAAGAATCAAATATACAGTCGTATACTTATCCTGTAACTATCCAATTGACAAAAGAATCTTTAGACTTAGTCAAAAATTAGTTCTTCGATACTGCGTTTTAGTACAGAACTCATTTGTGGGACTAATATACGATTTCCTAACTTTATCCCAAAGTAAGTCTAGGAATTGCCTGTACAAAAGTTCAAAAAATGTGTCAATAATTACTTACTATAGATTGTTCAATCCACGAAGGCTCGTCGTAATTTGTTTTTCAAGTTTAGTAGTTGTAAGCGTTTGAAAAACAAAAAACGACGAGCCTTCGTGGATTGAACAATCTGTAAGGTGAGGTTACTATAAAATATATCACTTTACTAAAGACAAAGATTCGTGGACGCGATCGGGTCTTCTTCCTTCACGCAATACGGGATGATCAAGATCGTAAAATAAGAATTACAAATTGTAACATTCATTTTTATAAAAGCCACTGCTGAGGTAATTGCGGGTTTTTCTCGACAGAATCTGCCTTCCGTACCGGTAGTAGCATCATTACTTAACATGACAGACTTTATGTGTCAAAAGAGCTTGTATACAGCCTAAAATAATGAATTTTGATTTAGTTATCCGGTCACTCAGCCATTTACTATCATTAATAATCCTATAACTTGAGCCCAAATCAAACACCTCAAGTTGCTCGTATCCCGGTAAAGTCCGGATTGATTAGAACAAATCAAATAACCCTTAAGGTGGCCCTCCTGTTTGACCCTGCGAACTTGCAAGTGGCTCTAAGTACACGGGGTAGGGTAACCATAAATTTTCAAGTACCATAACTAAATTATAATTTGATTTTCGAACATAATTAAAGTGGTATATTTTGTAGAAGTAGGTATTTATGTGTTCTAGCGCTGATAGCTATATTTTTTTTTAATATAAAACATCTTTGATTACCTTGAAACTTATCAAACAATTCGACAATAACATAATCATTAAGTGGACGTAGACTGAACTTTTTTAGACTCTCCGGTATTTATAACCATATACCGGAGAGTCTAAAAAAGTTCAATGCGGCTCAATTCAAAAGAAG
Organism: Mycalesis mineus; assembly: GCA_034621355.1. Lineage (NCBI taxonomy): Eukaryota > Metazoa > Arthropoda > Insecta > Lepidoptera > Nymphalidae > Mycalesis > Mycalesis mineus. The sequence goes on from CM067888.1 coordinate 7,160,477, forward strand.
AATGTTCAAAATACTTTTGGATAAAGGATATTATTCTTTTGACGAGTTCCTTAAGGATAAATATTTTGTGATTGACATAATTTAATTTATTAACTGACATTTATATAATAATCATGTAATTAAATTATTGTAATTTTTTTATAAAATAATCATAATTGTAATATGATTGTTTGCATGCCTATTTGGCAGAATGTGCTAAGCCTCTTTAATTGTATGAACAACTTTGTATTACCACATTCTAGCAATAAATGAATTTGAATTTGAATTTCATTGCGAGTGGCTATTTACGGACATTTTTTTACAAAACAAACAACATTGATTAAAAATTCGAACTCTATATAAAAGTAATTTATGTAGAAATAGATAAGAACGAATTATGCCAATTCATATTTGCCTGACATAATAATTATAAAGAATGTAGCCAATAGACCTCTACGCGCCGTGCAATGATCGTTGATATTACTGTTTCACATGACGATAATCTGGTGAAAGCTGAAAAGATAAAAGTATTAAAATAATTGGACCTTGCTCATGAGATTACCGCCATGTGGAATGTTGAATCAACGATGATTAGTATACCTATAGTCGTTTCAGTCTACGGTCTTATAGCGAAAAGCTTTGAGCAATATCTTAAAAGCTTTCGCATAGTTGTTGGATCAAGGGTCGGATACAGCAGGCGGTAATTCTTGAAACGGTGCGTATTGTGAGGAGGTTCCTCACTCTGGATCCCTGACCACCGGTTGCTTGGACCCCCGGGCCCCGCAGCAGGAGGGGTAGATTCTTTTTAAAATATTATTTAATTTTATTAGTGTTTTTTACATAATAAAGAATATTTAACTTAATTTTTCTTTACTATACAGACTAGTAGATACCCACAACTGTGACAAGGATTGTAAAGATTTCGCAAAATTTCTTTAAAATATTCAAGACGTATTAATATTTTTACCAAATTCGTGAGACAGATAGATAAGTAGATGGAGAGAGTTGTGTGAACCTTCGTATTTATAATATTTTATAACTTGTCTTAAATTTTCACGTTGAATGGTCACCCATAGCTCGAAGATACAGAAGCAAGTGGCAGAATATTTGCCGTTCAAGTTACTGACCTATATTGACTCAACCGATTTAGTAAACCTGCTAGTTTGTGAGTTATTAAGGAACAAACAGTCTAATTGATGTTTGCTCAGGTTAACTGTTATGTGGTAGAAAGACACACTAAATGGCCCCTATTAAATTATCCACAGCTACTTGGCAACGAAGTTTTGTCCGTCGATAATCCTTGGTAAACACGTAATCATTATCAGCCTATTAACCGCTACAGTGATAGGCCTCCTTCTTTATAGGAGAGGGGATATGGTGCGTATACCCACCACGCTGCTCCAAAGCGTCTTGGCGGGCTTAGGGTGATATTGTTTAATTTATCAATGTTCACTATCAGATGTTGGCGATAGTAGATAGATATTGTTTAGGTTTTTGTTTTTTAATGTAATTATTACATGGCTATCATTGGCTGCAAGCACACCTGATAGTATTTAACTTGTTGGGAGTAAGATGAAATTTTAACAGGGCGGCGCCCTAGTTGAAAAATTAAATAATTAATTCTTATTATTAGGTATTTTAGTTTGTTGTGTTTGAGATGTGGTGCTGACGGCGTAAGCTAAGAACACCTTGAACAGCCAAATGTATAAACGCATCTATTCCGTCGCAGCTTGCAGTTAAAATAAATAATAGTTTAAAAAAACTAAAAACACGCTTTTTATAGAAACCCAAACTAAAAAATAGAAAATAATTTTAATAAATTTAAATTAAGAATAGTGTTAAAATTTTCATTAACTATAAATTAATAATAGTGTAAATAAAAAGAAATTAATTTATTTTAAAAAAGCGTGGGGTGCATGGTGTCAATATAGTTATAAATATTTTATTGACAGATATGAGTAGAGTGATTATCATTTTGATAATATCTTAAAAAGCACCCCACGCTTTTTTTAAAATAAAATAATTTTTTTTTATTAATTTATAGTTAATGAAAATTTTAACACTATTCTTAATTTAAATTTATTAAAATTATTTTCTATTTTTTAGTTTGGGTTTCTATAAAAAGCGTGTTTTTAGTTTTTTTAAACTATTATTTATTTTTTACTTTTTAGTTTGGTTTATTTATAAAAGCGTGATTTTTTAGTTTTTTTTTTTGTTGATTATCAAAAATATTCATACTATGTTTCATAGTAAGCGTCGACATCAAATTCACATTCGATGTTTACAATTCTTATTTTTACTTACAATCTGTGCCCCACCCTTAGCACAGTGACCAAGGAAACCACAGAAACCTGGCCAGAGTACAGTCGGCACGGGAGCGAGCCTTGGAAGTCGCAGAAAAACTGCGACTGCCAGGGCTCGAACCCACGCCTGAGCGACTGTTGTACGGGCAGTTTAGCACTTAAACCGCTCGGCCACACAGTCGCTAGTAATTTATTTATTAGTGAGTATAAAATAATTATTTAACTTAATTTTTCTTTACTATACGGGGACTAGTAGATACCCACAACTGTGACAAGGATTGTAAAGATTTCCAAAATTTCTTTAAAATATTCAAGACGTATTAATATTTTTACCAAGTTCATGACTGACATACTGATAAGTACATGGAGAGAGCTTGTAAAAAGCTTGTATTTATAATATTTTATAACTTGTCTTAAATTTTCACGTAGATGGTCACCCATAGATCATGAAGATAACAGAAGCAAGTGGCAGAATATTTGCCTTTCAAGTTACTGACCTATATTGACTCAACCGATTTAGTAAACCTGCTAGTTTGTAGTTATTAAGGAACAAACAGTCTAATTGATGTTTGCTCAGGTTAACTGTTATGTGGTAGAAAGACACACTAAATGGCCCCATTAAATTATCCACAGCTACTTGGCAACGAAGTTTTGTCCGTCAAATAATCCTTGGTAAACACGTAATATTATCAGCCTATTAACCGCTACAGTGATAGGCCTCCTTCTTTATAGCCAGAGGGGATATGGTGCGTATACCCACCACGCTGTTCCAAAGCGTCTTGGCGGGCTTAGGGTGATATTGTTTAATTTATCAATGTTCACTATCAGATGTTGGCGATAGTAGATAGATATTCAATGACAGTTTTTGTTTTTTAATGTAATTATTACATGGCTATCATGGCTGAGACTGATAGTATTTAAATTAATCAAGCCCAAACACACGGTAGCTACTGTAAGCCGTTTCGGAGCACCCTTAACTGTACTTCGTCTTCATCACCAGACCCTCAATGACAGTCACAGTCCATCTAAATGTAAATTTCTCATCGAGACAAATTAATCAAGCCCAAACACAAGGTAGCTACTGTAAGCTGTTACGGAGCTCCCTTAACTGTACTTTGTTTTCATCACCAGACCCTCAATGACAGTCACAGCCCATCTAAATGTAAAGTTCTTATCAAAACAAATTAATCGAGCCCAAACACAAGGTAAATACAGTAAATCGTCAAGGAATTCTCTTATATGTAGATCGGCTCCATCATCAGATCGACTCCAGACCTTCATCGAATTGTAGTGCTTTTAAATACTTATCGGAAAAACTAACAAACGTACTTGTTGTCCCTACAATTTTTGAAACTTCCCCTCGGTTTCTCCAGGATCCCATCATCAGATTCTGGTTTCCTTGTCATAGTACCACCACCGGACTATCTACTTTCCAACAAAAAAAGAATTATCAAAATCAGTTCATAAACGACGAAGTTATGCGCGAACACACATACGAGTTACATACTGACATACTGACAAACTGACAAACTGACATACAAGTGAAGCTAATATAAAGCGTGTAAAAAGACCGAGGGGCCACTCTGCTACACGATAAGCTGACCATCTAAAAGAAAATAATAATATGAATTCGTACACGACAGCGAAGATGGACATCAATTGAAGCCGTGGTGGGTAACATGGATACGACTGAGCTTGGGGTCTTAAGAAGCGAAGGAACGACTGCAAAGAGAGATTATTTAAAGTAGCTGTTAAAGTAAGTAAGATTATAAATATCTAAATACCTATATAAACTTCCTCGAAATTTCAATAAATCATGTTATTTGGTGACTTTGTATACTTTGCTTTTAAAAGTCAAGGTTCTCATATGATCTTGATATGTTTCGCACATAATACTGGCAAGAAAATGAAATCAAAAAATAATTAAGGTCACGCCACACACGCCTAGCCCATAAATCAAGCCGCAAAGCAATCGTCTAATACGATTCCGCCCAACTAATAGCCGAGAGGACATATTTTATTAATTACCGAGCGTTATCACGAAATATTACCTTTATGTCCCATATTTGCATATCGTGTTAGTCTATACGAAATAGAGGGCGCGGTGTTAGCATGCGATCATAAGCTGCAAGTTACAGGAAATAGCGGTATTTCTGACGGGCCGTATGTGATGATTTAACAAACTGAATAAAGATACCCGAAATTATATTCTTTTTAGTTAAATAATTTACTGACAGCATTTATATGTTAGGGCTCGGTTAGACTCTTGCAAATTAAAGCGTAACCTGAAAAAGCGCAACAAATTCAAAAATCTTTATAAATCTACCGCTTTCAGCGATAAGACTGCCCTTGTGCATATTTAAAGTTTCTTTTCTGTATTATTTTATTTGTTATGTTTTCTGTGTATGCGATAAAGACTTTATCTATCTATCTAATCTTATCTATCTATCTAAATAATTCAATAATACGCTTTTGCTGTCTCTATTCTACTGACCTCTAAATAAATAATGAACAGTCTTCCTGAGTTTCAAGAACTATGCTGGAAATTGACAAAATTAAAGGAAAACTCACGACATGACGTTATTTTTGACGTTTTTTTATTTTACTTATGGTTCATTATTGATTCATTATTATGTACGTATGACCAATACACACGTCATGTGTATATTTATAAACGCAGTTATCGCTCCAAACTAACAACTTGGACCAATTTATATGTTTGATGGAAATTCGGGCGTAACCATAGACCGAGCGACTGTCCTCGGGTTATTTTTAATGATTTTGATAGACGCCGCGGTGCTACGGAGCGATTTATATTTGACGGTTAATGATTAGCGCGATTGTTTCATTATGGGGAAAGGTTTTCAGTGTACCCCCATTAATGATCATTTTTGGCGGTAACCCGATAAAGTCTTTTGAAAACAAAATGAATTTCGGACTTTCGAAGGCTAATCGAAATTATATTTTCTGCATGATTTATCATTATCAGCCTATTTTAACGGCCTGCTACATAACCAGGCATCCGTTCTTCTAGGATGTACCATGCTGCTTCAATAGTTTTGTGGGCTTAAGGGTGATAGTGAACGAACACCATCAAATATTAATAATTAGACTATACTAAAGCCTAACTCGATTGAGAATACTTGTCAACAAACAAATTAAAAATGAAGGTAGAAATTACTAGTCATTTTACACCTAATTTTTTAAATTAACTTGTTAATGACGAATTCATGACAATAAGTTAGATTAGTAAGCTTAAAACTAATTAATATATTCAATATCTTTTAAATAAGATTTTATAAAATAACAAAATATAATTTTAAATTTATTAGGCGTAAAATGTGTTGCATTTTCTACCTTCATTTTAAATTTGTTTGTTGACAAGCATTCTCAATCGAGTTTGGTTTTAGTATAGGATCAATGGCTTTTCATGTTCTGCAACCCACAAGGAAGTAAAACTACCAGCCACTACCTACTACCTGTACTAAGATTTTTACAGAGATTTCTTAGAGCAAAGTAGGTCAATATTTCATAGCCCGTCGCAGAACACGAAACCAGAATATCAAATCTTGAATAAAAATACATCTTACGAACATCTCATCGATCATCCCACCTTCAGTTCGACTGTCAGTCCAATACAAAGAAATGTCCTTATAGAATTCGAATTCCTGTTACATCCACTTTGCAACCGTTGTATACTGACTTTGCAATAGGGTTGATCCTGACATTTAATTCAAGAATCGACATACGGAAAATGCGAAGTACCTATAAAAACACCGAGTACAATTTTGTTTATTAACTACAAACAAAATATAATGCGATCATCAATATTTTGTCAAACATAATAATATTTAGTTAACGAGCATAACGACAAAAATTAATAACTATGAACCAATTGCATGCCTACAAGCAATTAACGTGAGGGAATTTTGGGACATGGAATTTAGATTTAATACAGAATTCGGAGTAAAAATGTAATATAAATACTTGTACAACTTTTCATCGAAACGAGCTATTTTCGTTAATTTCGTCACACATAAAACAGTGAAATACTGCATACTGTAATTGATTACAAGAGGATGTCACAGTTTTGTTTTTCTTTTTATGTTGTAACATAGTTTTCAAAGAAATTGAAACTCAACCTCTCTCCTCTAGACATAGTAAACATTTTTTCTCAATTTTATACCGTTAACAAGTATATTAAAAGTATTTATCTATTGAAATAAGCAATTATCGTAATTTCTTGTGACTTTTTTTTATCAAACAGGAAACTATCGAATCCTCTGAGATGGTTATCAGAAGATTCGAAAGTTTTATTTCATGTCATTATGGTCGATAGAGGACATCATAGAGGAAATCTATTTTCTAGAGCTGTGCCCTACCATAGTATATAAAAATAATAACCATAACAACAATATCCATCAACTCCCGTGAACCTATTTACTTATAAAGTTTATTGAAAGGCGAAGCAAACGTTTTAATCAGAAATAATGTTTTAATAAAACAATTTTCTATTAACCCTATCTCATGACTAAGCTTAACCGCGTAACCCTTTAATTATCTTAAAATTGTACAAAATAGGTATAAATGACACACAAACGTAAAGTCACGGTCGTTCGTAGTTTATTAAAAATCACTTTGGAAGGTGTGGCACAGGTATGAGAAATTTCGTGATATTCATGTAATAAAAGATAGTCAATCTAGTTTGGGGTTGGCTTTTAATTTACTTAATAGATTTTAATATATGGCATTCTACTTTGTTGGATATTAGTGTGTGGGCTGGTCATTTGTTTTTATATGAGTTAATAATAATACCTCGTCGGTATAGTGGTTAGCCCATGTCCCGGCTTTGAATCTTTAGGTCCTGAGTTCAAATTCAGAGTCAGGCTACGGAATTTGGAGATTTTCTTTTACCGGATAATTTTCGGAAAATCGGATTTTTTTAGTGTTATAATATTATAACCCTATGCTTTCCACGCGTGCCCGGTTATTATATCTACTCAGCTAAAGGTACTTTTTTGTTCTGTGACAGTTATCCGCCTTTTCGTAAATCATAGAGTCGGATATTATCAACCTGAGATGTAGGTTTTAGTTTAGATGTAGGTGGCCGCCTCGGTGGTAGTTAATATGAGACTTTGATCACGAGATCAAATAACCCTGCACTTTAAGCCAGATCTCAGTTATTATCATCTGATAGTAATCGTTAATTGATGTAACATTATCACCCTAAGCCTGCCAACCCACATTGCAGCAACGTGGTGGGTGTACGCTCTATAACCTATCTACTACAAGGAAGGAATTCTAGCCCTATGGTGGGGCCATTAATATGATTATGATGATGATAATGAAGTTTTAAACCTTACGAGCCTATACTTACTAAGAGAAAGAGGATGTAGTGACTAAAATTGAGAAAGGGATGCTTAGATGGTTTGGACATGTAGAGAGAATGGATGAAAAAAGATTAACAAAAGAGATTTACAAGGCGAGGGTGAATGGAAATGTTGGAAGGGGAAGGCCTAGGCGAATGTTCCCGGATCAAATTCAGGACATTTTAAATAATGGCCAGGTCAACAGTACCCTAAACCGACGAACTTGTATGAAAGGATTAATGAGAGTGGAAGAAGCTAAGGAAGTATGCAAGGACCGTAGCAAATGGAGGGATGTGGTCTCTGCCTACCCCTATGGGAACAAGGCGTGATGTTTATATATGTATGTATGTACTTACTAAGTACAATATGCACACATGTTAAATAAAGAAAAAAGAAAGAAAAATATTTATTTAGAAAACCACCACTAATAGAAATATAATACAACAACATACAATAAGATATAGGATGTGAATGTGATGTGATCCCAAACAGGACCTCACTCAGCATTTTGCAGTGCCCTTCAGGACACCGCGCTGGTCTTCCGTAAAGCCCGTAAGATGAGGTGACGTCAGGACATATTATATAAATACATAATAAAATATAAATAAGTTACACTATGTTAAAATTATATAAATATAAGAATCAATAAATAGAGGGTATATATATTTTTTTTATTTTTATCAACTACAAGTTGGCCCTCGACTGCTATCACACCTGATTTTAAGTGATGATGCAATCTAAGATGGAAGCGGGCTAACTTGTTAGGAGTAGGATGAAATCCACACTCTTTTCGGTTTCTACACGACATCGTACCGGAACGCTAAATCGCTTGGTGGTACGTCTTTGTCGGTAGGGTGGTAACTAGCCACGGCGAAAGCCTCCCACCAGCCAGACCAAGACAAATTAAGAAAAATCTCAATCTGCCCCGCCGGGAATCGAACCCAGGACCTCCGTCGTATAAATCCACCGCGCATACCACTGCGCCACGGAGGTCGTCGAATTATATATTAGAAGAAGTAAACATGAACGAGTTAATTTTTTTGAAATTGCAAGTGTTCTCTTAGTTTTTTTTTTAAACGTGGCCTTAGATAAATCTAGATTACGTAAGGGTATAGGCAAGTCATTCCAGCATTTTGTTGCTGCAAACTTAAAACTGCCTCGAAATGCGGCCTAAGTATGTTGCGGCATATTGTTGCAATTTTCAATCACTCTTCCCTTATTCCTCGTTCTAGTAATTAAGCCCCAACTGCAAAGCATCACTTCTATTATCCACCTTTTTCGAACCATCGTTAGCAGTATAAGAATCATCCTGTGGTATCGAAAAAGTTCCCGAAATCCGCATAACCGTCCTTACAAACATAATTTTACAATCATCATGATCTTATGTATAATAAAATAAAGATCATTATCCCCTAAATGAGTTCGAAAATAAACTTGTGCAGGTCTTAATGAAACATGAAAAATTCAGCAGGGCGGATGTCAAGTGATTTTTTTTCTTCGTATGTCATTCGCTTTGAGACTCTTAATAGGGTTTAAAAGTTTAATGGTTTGGTACAATGATCTTACGTTCGGGGAGAAGTCATGTTAGGGGATGTCGTATTTGATAAGTCGTATTTGTGATTTTTCATATATTACCATCAAGTTATGAAAGCTGTGTATATAAAATTCAAACAAGTTACCCATTGTTAAGAATTTTGAGTCGATTGTCACAAATTTTGTTAATAGAATAACGACTTTTTTTTTAAATTACATAATCCTTATTAATATTCTAAAGGCGATAGTTTGTATGTATGGATAGATGGATGGATGGATGGATGGATGGATGGATGGGTGGATGGATGGATGGATGGATGGATGGATAGATAGATAGATGGATAGAAGTCATATTAGGGGATGGCGTATTTGATAAGTCGTATTTGTGATTTGTCATATATTACCATCAAGTTCATAATATTATGAAATCTGTGTATGTAAAATTCAAACAAGTTACCCATTATTAAGAATTTTGAGTCGATAGTCACAAATTTTGTTAATAGAATAACGACTTTTTTTTAAATTACATCATCCTCACTAATATTATAAAGGCGATAGTTTGTATGTATGGATAGATGGATGGATGGATGGACGGGTGGGTGGATGGATAGATGGATGGGTTTGGATGGATGGATGGATGGATGGATGGATGGATGGATGGATGGATGGATGGATGTTGTCTATTTTACGCAAAAACTACTTTGATTTTGATGAAACTATATAGTTTACATGGTTATCAGTATAACACATATACCAGATTTTATGCCGAAATTCCCACGGGTACGAGAACTACGCGTAATAGAAAAACACCGACTTAATTATATGAATCGACTTATCGAATTTACTAATACCGTCTATAGCTTGAACTCATCACGATCATGCCAGATTTTAGACAAATAAAAAAAACCGGCCAAGTGTGAGTCGGACTCGCGCGTCGAGGGTTCCGTAAATTTTAAGGTTTTCGGAATTATTCCTGAACATTGCTTCATGCGCAATTTCAAGATTCTAGGACTAGCTGTATAACTGTATGTATATATGCTTTGACTGTGTTGACATAGAAGTTTTATTTTGTTACAGCTTAAAGGTATTATAGAGCCAAGTATTTGATATCATTTGGATTTAATACGTTTACGCGTTCACGAGAAAAGGGGGTAAGTATAAATTATTAAAAAAAAATTTGAGAGGTGTCAAGGGACACCCGGATGGAACGAAGTTCCTTTCGATTAATTAGTGAAGGAATTGTAATAAAATTTTATTTTTTTTAAGTAATAATAATATCTGTTGTTGTACACCCAAACACCAGAGGGCGCCACGAGAGCGCGAGACAGCATACAGCGCGGGCGCCCCCCGCCGCTCACGCGCACACACATCAAAGGCGGCAGCAAGATCCTTTGATCAAAAAGTGTCGTGACAACTTTTCGTACGAATTTTTTCCGTCTAGCCCCCTTTCACAACGCGCGATAAGGAACTTCGTTCCAATATTTTTATTATATGATGTATCTAAAAAATTACAGATTTCGTAAATTTTCGATTATCTGTGCTAAGTGACGTTGCTTCGTAACAAATTACAAGATTCTAAATTGACCGGAACTACCCGTTAGGTTTTGATTTAGTTGCTTCTAGTAGTGAGTTAAATATGTTATATGCGGCTTATATTGCTAAATCTTTTGTTTGTGTTGACATAGAAGTTAAATTTTGTTATAGCTTAATATTTTATAAGTTTTATTTTATTTGATATAAATTTCAATTTAATACCTTTACGGGCTTATGAGAAGGGGTAAGCTTAAATTAGCAGTTTTCGTAATTTTTCCAATATCTATAAAGATATTTTGTATTAAATTTCAAGATCCTAAGCTTACGGAAACTACCCGTTAGGTTTTGATTTACTTGACCGTGTCAAAAATTGGGGAAATTTTTGACATAAACAGCTGTATCTTTTGATTGCCTTGGCCAAGAAGCTTGATTTTTTCACGACTCTAAAGGACAGCAGACTTGAGTATTTGATATAAATTTCAGCTTGATACTTCCATGTATCTGAGAAAAAGGGTCTTGACAGACACACGGACGGACAACGAAGTGATCCTATAAGGGTTTCGTTTTATCCTTTTTAGGTACGGAACCCTAAAAAAGCACATTCAATTTGGTCTAAAATTGTGCATACCTACATACAGATAGGTTCAACCAATTCATGTAGCCATCTTTTTTTTGGGGCTTTTAAATAACTGTTTTCAATTAATAGTTCAAATTATAACTAAACAAACAGAAGATTAAGGCTTTTTGACTATTTATTCAAAATAAAATCATCTAATAATAAAAGTTTGAAATCTTGTTTTATTTATTTTTGTAGATACAATAAAATTACCACAAATCAAAAACTTTCGTTACACGAAAAGCTCTCTTATGTTTGTAATTTTGCAAATTAGCCCATACAAAAAATCGAAACACTCCACTCGCATGTTACAGTCCAAAAGTGAAACGGGGCTCTTTTCAGAAATACCCAATCCTGACGAATTCATTGAAAAATAATCCGGCACATACACAGGTTAAAATACTGGTCCTCAGGCTTTCGCATCTCGACATCGGTCGTTCATTTTTCATGAGGAATCTTTTGATATCCGCCTGCCCCCTTCTCCCCCTACTCAGATAATGCGCGTGACACACGGCGTCTTCAAATGTACGATTGATGGCGCGACATACGCGTAATTTTACTGTATTTGTGAAAAACAAGCAAATATTAAAAGGTAACGTATGTTATTATTCAAATATATACGGCTAAAACTCACATCACGGTTGTCGGAGTCACTATACTAAAGCCAAACTCGATTGAGAATGCTTGTCAACAAACAAATTTAAAATGAAGGTAGAAATAACTAGTCATTTCACACCTATTTTTTTTTAAACTAACTAGTTAATGACGAATTCATGACAATAAATTAGATTAGTAAGCTTAAAACTAATTAATATATTCAACATCTTTTAAATAAGATTTTTTAAAATAACAAAACATAATTTTAAATTTATTAGGCATAAAATGTGTTGCATTTTCTACCTTCATTTTAAATTTGTTTCTTGACAAGCATTCTCAATCGAGTTTGGTTTTAGAGAGACGAATATCTTAGCATTCCATGGATTCACCGTGCGGGTGCCGGGTCCATCGCGTGGCTGAGAGAATAACTCCGAACAGAGCCCGAGACTTGTGACTCGGGTGTAGGTTTAAGGGTACCCTTAGTGACGCGCGTCAACACTCACCTCCTCTGTTCAAGTTATTCTCCCTGCCCAACCATATTCGGAAGGACCCTACTAGAGCAGCTTTGGACACTCGTTCCAATATGGAGCTTACTGCACTTCTAGTAAGGCCAAGGTCTTTTAGCAGGTTGTAGAGAGACTTCGCTGGTATACCCCTCGCACCCACTTCTACCGCGTATAAACTAACCACATAGCCATTTTTGGTTAGTTCATTAGTAAGGTCATAGTATTTATTCACTTTGAATACATGGTCTTTAGGTAAACTGATAAAAAGGTCTATTTACTATAACATATTATGGGGTACGGTAGATTATCATTTAAAAAGACACAGGTGTTAGTTATGTTTTTTGATATTTTCGCAGTGCTTGCAGCAAACTCCATATTAGAACGAGTATATAAAACTAGTAGAATCTTTCCAAATTTGACACCGTTTTAAACCTACCTTCGTCCCACAAGTCTCGGGATCTGTTCGGAGTCACGCGATGGACCCGGCACCCGCACGACGAATCCATGGAATCCTAAGGTATTCGTCTCTCATAGAGTGGATGAAGGAAAAGACCCGTTCGCTATGGCCGTGTGTCCGTATATGAACCCCACCGACGCGCGGTCTGTCCGTATTGAAATTTTTGAATATGCCAACACTCGAGGACTGTGCACTCCAGAGTATCCGAAAATTTTCGGCGTAATTATACAGTCGAGAGCATCTCGATTTAGTTCGTCGATATTATGTTTGGAGATCTTTTGCTCATTTGCAGTTCGGGATACCGAATACCCCCATCATTTGCTTTTTTATTTCATCCTTTATTTTTTGTATCGAATGTGTAGGCACCGAATTTTGATATAACTATTATAAAGTATTTTTTTACGGAACCTATTCTGTAATAAAAAATAAAATAGGAATTACTTTATAAAGATTTGTGATTAATAACACAGTAGTTACGTTTTTAATGTTTTACGACCTTTGTGGCGCAGTGGTATGCACGGTGGATTCATAAGACGAAGGTCCTGGGTTCGATTCCCGAGATTGAGATTTTTCTTAATTTGTCTTGGTCTGGCTGGTGGGAGGCTTTCGCCGTGGCTACTTACCACTTACTTACCCTGCCGACAAAGACATACCGCCAAGCGATTTAGCGTTCCGGTACGTGTGTGGATTTCGTCCTACTCCTAACAAATTAGTCCGCTTCCATCTTAGATTGCATCATCACTTAACATCAGATGTGATAGCAGTCAAGGGCCAATTTTTATTGTTTATTTTCAATGACAGACTAAGCAAATGCACACCTTATGGTCAGTGGTAAAGCATTGCCTATAAACAGAACAACACTTCCCAAGGCAAGCAACGAACATGTCCTTTAAATTACCGCCGTTATTCGATACTCTAAGGCTTAACTTAGACTCGACGCAAAGCGAAGTGTAAGTTCGTCAATTACAAATAATAACGGTCATCTCTATTTTTTTCAAATTGGTCTCTATTTTCAAAAGGTATAAATAAAGTTGTATTACTCAAATATGGAAAATTCAAAAATGAAGTGACGCGCGTCATTTGTATTTTTACCCGACTGCGTCAGAAGGAGGGTAATGTATTTCAAGCGTATGTATGTATGTCCATTTCTTCGGCACGCGCTACAGCCTAAACGGCTGAACGGACTTTGACATGTGAGGTGTCGTTGATTTTGTCAAAATTTTAGTAGTGACATAGGCTATATGATTTTTCAAAATGGCGGCTGTAAATGGGGGAAAAAAGGGGGAATGTGTGTATTTTTTTCCTTTAATCTTAGCAATATGGGTATCAAATGAAAGGTCGTAAAAAGACCATTTCAAAAATATAAATATCATTTCATGTTTATATTACGGTTTTAACAAAAAATGTCAAAAAGTATACCAAGTGTACCGTCTCATTTCTATACCACAAATTAAAACTAAAAAGTCTCAAATAAAATTATTATTATAAAAACAAAAAACCCGACTGCTTAGAAGTTAAGAACTGAAAAAAGAAAAACCAGGATCACTATATCTATATAAAATTCTAAATACTTTATGGTGCTGCAGGCGGGGACAAACGTAGTTTTGGTAGATCTTTCGTTCCCCGCAGGTTAAAGTATTTTGTCCCTGTTTGCAGCACCATAAAGTATTTAGAATTTTATACAGATATAGTGATCCTTGTTTTTCTCTTTTCAGTTCATAACTTCTAAGCAGTCGGGTATTTTGTTTTTATAATAATAATTTTATTGTACTTTAAGTTTAGTGATGAGAAATAGATATGAATTGCTATTGTAAATCTGACGCGTTGCTCTAATACGCCCCTGCGCCAGTATGGGTTAAGTATAACTCAAGCAGACTTGGCTGTGATAAAGATGAACCTTGAAGTTGCATTTTTAAGGTTTTACGAGTACACATTGATTTACACGACAAGTGATTCATGTTAACTTTATGTACCTTTGCATAAGTTGCATTTGTAAGTTGAATGTATTCGTTATCTAACTTCGTATGGACACAGAGTACATTATAGTACAAGATAGATTAGATTCTGTATTATCTAAACTAGGAAATAGATCCCAGATCAACAAACAGATAACATTTTAACTTGTCATATTGAATCAGCGTTTAAGTTATCGCCAGTAGGTACGTAAGTGATTTTTTTCTTAGGTTGTATTTATTTACACCAAACATAAGAGGATATTTTTGTTCGGTTTCATTTTTCTTTAAAATTTTAATCAATCAATAAATCAAATCTATACAATATATAATAAAATAGTAACAAAGTCAATTCTGTACATTAAATATTTTTGGATAAAAGTAAATGTAGTACATACTCAATACAGCCTACAAAACTACTTTTTTTTTAATTTTTCTCTGTTTGTCTGTTCGCGCATCACTACTGGACCACTGGGCTGGATAGATTTTCATAGGGTTTTCGCAGGTGCTCTGGCTAGGCTTCAGGCTTTGTTTCATGGAGATTGGACGTAGGAAAAAAAGTTATTCCAAAAAAACTGAATTTTACTAAGAACTGTTATCCCAAAAATCTTAATAGTTACGGTGTATCCCAAAAATCAGCACCGTTCCCGTAAAATTCGGGTTAAAAACCCGACGAATTCGCAGTCGTCCACTAATACTTAATATATTTGACAAATCGTTACAATTTTAAATTAATAGATAGTGTGCAAATGTAGGAATACAATTAAAATACAATTCAATAAGCATTCCCAATTAAAATAACCAAAATATGTCAAAAAATACTCATTAATTATTAGGAACAAAATAATCACGTCATGTAGGTACTCTTTTAGGTCATAACAACATTTATCTAGAAGCCATTAGTTTAATTTAATTTTAAAGTTTACTTAATTACTAGACACGAAAACCAAATAACAATTATTTTATAACATTTTAGGTCAAAAAAGAGTACCTATATTTTTTTAATTACATAACTATATACCACCATAGACAAAGCAATTCTTTTCATATAATAATATAAGTTAGAAATTTTTGATACGATATCAACCCCAATATACGTTCGTAATTTAAAATTTAAAGAAACAATATCGAGTGTGCATATTCTATCCCTTCCACCGCCATCAGGATGCTTTACGAGCGCACGGGGAAATGCGACAATTCTTTTTTTAAAACGTTCCTTTTTTAAACTTAAAATAAAAGAATGAGCTGCATTGAAAATAAAACCAAACTCCACGAGGCTAGAATTTTATTCTGTTGCCAATGGCATGCTTCTTTTAAATCTACTGTCAAAATTCATACCGATAATATGGTATTAAAGATTTTATAAAAAAAAGGAGCTGGTAATGAACTTCATTACTCTGTCAAAGTCACTTATGTAGGTATACAATGTTTTCAAGTTTTGGTTGCATAGGTACTTAATTTGTATGGGGTCATTTAAAAATATCATTTTTATGTCTTGTGTTATATTATCACCAATGGATCATATGGATGAAATCATAAACGATTAAAAAACGAACATCGTAAAATAACGTCATTAAATATTATCAATGGAAATAGAACCTACAGAAAAAAATACAAAATTTTCTTTTTTTACTTTAGTAGCTACTGTCATATTATTATGTCTCTCCTTTTATAAAATACTAGCGGCCCGGTACGTGCTTCGCAACGCATAAAGTGAAATAATAAAAAAATTAGGTAATTGGAAGATCAAATTCAATTATTCAAATAAAAATTGATAAAAGAAAGAAGCACGTCCAAAATGAAATATCTGCATGAATGACAAACAACACGGAAAAAAAAATAAAAAAGTTGTGACAATATGACAACAAATTCCCCATCTCAATTTTTTTTTAAATACAATCTGATCCGCCATTTATTGTATTCATTTATTACAAAAAATGCAAAGCCACAATAACTTATATCGCTGACAATTTGCTTTATTTTTTTTTTTTTATTTATCGAAGCACGTCCAAAATGAAATGTCCGCGTGAATGACATAACAGCACGGAAAAAAAAAGTTTCAATGTGACAGCAAAAATTTCCCATCTCTAAAAAATTTTAATACAAACTGATCCGCCATTTATTGCATTAATTTATTACAAAAAATGTGATAAATGAAGAAATATCAAGTTTCTAATCTGAAATGTTTATAAAAATAAAAAAGAAATATGAGAATAACTTCCCTATAAAACCAAAATACCTAACTAAAAAACAAGAAAGTATTGAAAACAACTACACATCTGTAAAATAGGGGCGTTAGGAATAAAGTATTGCAAAACTACAAAGGTTTTTATTCACAACGTCCCAGTTATCAATGGAGTCATAGACGAGCAAATTGTCTATACCTAGATGAGTATAGACAATGTATTGTCTTATCTCTGAACGAGGCGTGAGGGTGTTTAGATAATTGCAGCTCGCACAAAACCGGCGTTAAGTAGTTGAATGACAGATTAAAAACGGAAAGAGTCGGATTTTTTTCTTTTAGCAACACCCTTGCACCCCTTATAAACACGTTGTAATAAATAGCAAATATTAAAATGCAAAACACTATCTTCTTGTCATAGAAATTAATTGCTTATTGGCGTTCTTTATTTATTTGACAATTAGGAATTATTATTATTATTTCGATTAAACTTGAAAACGGCTAGATCAATTTGAATTATGCTTTTTGTTTCACTTACAGTGATGGGTTTGGAATAAAGAAAAATACTTTAATAGTCAGTACATACTGGACCTAAGAAATAATCTTCCAGGAAATAGATAATAAGTTATATATGAAAAGTAAAAAATATGTTACCTACTTGCCAATCGCTCCGTGGAAAACCTTAAATAAAGACAATTTTTACCAAAATTTTCGACTATTATTGCCTAAGGTTTTTTGGATTAATCAACTTGTTTCGCCAAGATTGATTGATAATTCATCGCAAGAATTTTAAAGTTCATCTTATAGTAAACACGCATTTTGCTTAGATTGGCTTTTTTGACTATAGTGTCTCTTGTATCTCAATAAGTATGATTGCTTACAAAACTCAACATTCCTAAAGATGTTTGTCAGACCCGTATACAATAAAATAGTAGATTAGTATTGTCGTTCGACATTATCCACAACAAATACAAAAGCAGCCGGCATTGCGTGAAAACGAATTATTAAGGGTGGAATGCAATTTTCCCGGCCAAGGCACCGATATGTCTCCGGGACGACCGGGAACGAGCAAATGAATAAAAATCAACCGCACAGACGTGGCAGTTTGTTACAGAAGGTGGGAGGGGGGATCGAATACCCCTATGGACAGTACCGGCTTAGAATAGTTGCGAAAATTTTACACAGAATTTTAACGTTACTGTAAATAAATTCGCATGCTCTGCGAAGTTTTACTTTGTTTTTTTTTTTATCGACTACAAGTTGGCCCTTGACTGCTATCACACCTGATGTTAAGTGATGATGCAATCTAAGATAGAAGCGGGCGAACTTGTTAGAAGTGGGACGAAAATCCACACCCGTTTCGGTTTCTACACGACATCATACCGGAACGCTAAATCGCTTGGCGATACGTCTTTGTCGGTAGGGTGGTAACTAGCCACGACGAAAGCCTCCCACCAGCTAGACCAAGACAAATTAAGAAAAATCTCAATCTGCCCCGCCGGGAATCGAACCCAGGACCTCCGTCTTATAAATCCACAGCGCATACCACTGCGCCACGGAGGTCGTCAAAATGTTATATACAATTGTTTTCCACTTAACACCAGCTAGCCTCGGATGCGTCAATAGACATTTATCTTATGTAGAGAAAATATCGCTCTCTCTTTCAATGCGGTGGGGCGAAAGAATGGGCAATATTTTCAATTTCTCCGCTATTGGTCAACAATATTATGTCTACTTCTCTACATAAGATATATATATTGATAGGCTAGGTCTAGACCTACATGAGGATTACCTGTCTGTTTGTCTGTTGCATTAAATATTGCTTTTAAGAAAAAAAGTTATTATTATAAAAACAAAAAACCTGACTGCTTAGAAGTTATGAACTGAAAAGAGAAAAACAAGAATCACTATATCTATATAAAATTTTAAATACTTTAAGCAGTCAGGTTTTTTGTTTTTATAATAATAATTTTGTTTGAGACTTTTTAGTTTTAGCTTATGATATAGAAATGAGATTGTACACTTTTTTGTTAAAACGGCAATATAAACATAATATGATATTTATATTTTTGAAATAGACTTTTTACGACCTTTTATTTGACACCCATATTGCTAAGATAAAAGAAAGAAATATACACATCCCCCCTTTTCCCCCCCATTTACAGCCGCCATTTTGAAAATTTATATAGGCTATGTCACTGCCACAATTTTTACAAATTTAACGACACCTCACATGTCAAAATCCGTTCAGCTGTTTAGGCTGTAGTGCATGCCGAACAAATGGACATACATACATACAGACATACATACATACATACACTCGAAAAACATAACCCTCCTTCTGACGCAGTCGGGTAATAACTTAAGAGTTACGAATAATAAACACTTCTTCTTCTATGAGTCCAACTAGCGAAGGTTGGCAGTCAGCTTCGTAAATTCCTCTCTAACTTTCGCGAAGATAGAGAATAAACAACACATTCATTCACTGTTAGTATATATAGAAGCATTCATTCTTTCATAAAATATAAATACATAATAAAATATAATTCACAAAAATATATTATTTTAGCAAGACGAAGTTAAAATGCTATTTCTGCAGTGCTAAAATATGCATAGACTGAAAACATTTAGTTATAATAGAAGCATACAGACAGAACCTTATTAGAAAAAACTTCATCGGAACGCGGTATTCCGTGCCAAATTATTTTGCTACTAAAAATCTGAAATTCCTAATCTATTCAGCCGTATCACTAGGACATAAAGGCCATTATGTGTTGAGTTAGGTTTCCTGAATCTGTAGATTTAGGTTTGCAGGTTTATAGTTAATATTGACTCGTCAGCATTTCGTTTGAAACTTTTCTCATTTCGAACCGAGTTGGACTCAACTTGAATGCGTTGAGGGCGTCCTTTACTCTCAGTTTGTACTTAGACATTGTAATGATTAGTTTTATCTATTGACCGATTAAATATTTAAAACTCGACAAACATTATTAATAAAAAAAAGTTGTTTGAGAAAAGTGAAACCCGTCTTCTGGGAATCAAGCAAAATAAAAAAAATTTTACTTTATGTCCTCTAGAGAGCGCCATATTTAATTAAATTTAACGTCACATTGTAGGAACTAGCGGAAAATCAGAATCTTCGATCGAAAAGAAAATGAAATCTACAATGAATAAGAAAAAAAGAATTAAAATCCGATTACAAAAGAATCTAAAAAAGACGAAACAAGAAAAACAATACACACACATACATACACAGCATATACATAGATACCTACAAAAATGATTCAAATAAAGCCTTGCCAAAATCGTTACCCTCCTTTAAGGCTTTGCCGTAGTCTGGTAATAATCAATTTAGTATCCATTACTTTATTAAGAGGCCTTTATTCATAAAGGCGTTCTTCCATTCTAGTACAATACCAAAATTTAGTGAGACAATACCTCATTTTCATACTCGTACATACCATATTTGCACAATAGATTAGTTCCACACAGTAACGCTTCCACGGACGCGAAGACGGATCAGCTCTTAGTCTTGGGATCACCGCGAACAATAATCTTATTGTTACGACGTAGCCCCTGACCGACGATAACCCATATATACGCCCTATTATATGAACATGAACTACCGGGACACACTGCCGCTTTCAACGCCACACAATAATTTGTAAATGGAAAACCATCACCTATAAAACAAAGCAACACGTCAGAAGTGAAAAAATTTTATATACGTATATGATTAATGCGGACACGACCTTTAGCAATCGGATATTAGTTTCGCTCCGCGAGACTTCATTACTTTATGCGTCTGTGTCTCTAAGTGTGAAGGTCACGCAATTTATTGTTATGTTCTGGAAAATGGCATTGACACCAGATTTACCTATAGAACTTTCCCGTTAAAAATGTCATATTGGAAATACCACTTTAAAAAAATTAAGTGCAAGAAGCTCACTAGGTCAGCAAAATTCGAATAAGTAAAGATTCACGTTAGGAATATTATTACAATAGAAAATTTACTGGATAAACTTTAAAATCAAATTTGCTAATTTCAAGTAGCACACTAGTAGGAACCAAGAACAGAAGTTGACAATCGTGAATGCATGTATGTATCATATTCAATTCAACAATTAAGATTCCTTAGCTCATTCTAATTACACCGATGCGGGTGTCTTAATGAAGTTAAAGGGAATTAATTATTTTAGGGGTTATAAATTTAATTCGCACCGGCCTTTGCTTATGATGTTCTGGCCCTTTGCTTGATTACACGTTATCTTTGTTTTGCGATCTCAGGACCCTGTGTTTTAGCTCTGATGACTTTCGTTTTAATGATTTATGTTTACTTATTCCAATTATTGATTTCACGTCTTTATTATAAATATTATAATTATTGACTATAAATATTTGAGCACACTTAACCAGTTCCAATCAGTTAATAGAGAGACATGTGCCCGTAGACCTATAGTATATCGAGAGATTAGGTACTAGTACATTGACTGGAGAGAGAAAAGATAATGAAATTGGCAATAATTACATTTTTTTTTCAAATTGATAGGTTTCCTGCGATGATTAGATATTATATCACGAAACCTATCATCCAAATTTAATAAAATACTTACTGATTCTATCTTTAAATTATGACGTCAGCAGCATTTTTATCAATTGATAATTATTTCATATATAAATGTTAGATATTACAAAAGTTATCATTAATGTTTAAAAAATAGATAAAACAGATTGTGTAAAATGAGTTTTGCCAATAAAGTTGTTCTTATAACTGGTGGAAGTTCAGGAATAGGAGCCGCGACAGCAATAGCGTTTACAAAAGAAGGTGCAAACGTTGTGATAGTGGGAAGAAATGAAGAGAAACTAAATAACGTTGTAGAACAATGTATCAAAGCTGGAAAAAAGCCACTAGTGATCAAAGCGGACATAACACACGATGGGGAAGCGCAAAGAATTGTCAAAGAAACGACAGAAGCTTTCGAGAAAATAGACGTACTAGTAAACAACGCTGGGCTTGTTAGATTTGCGAAAATACTCGACGAAAACATTTTAGAAACGTACCATTTGATCATGAACACAAATCTTCGCTCACAAATTTTACTAACGCATTTAGTAGCTCCATTTTTGATTAAGTCTAAAGGAAATATCGTCAACATATCCAGTATAGCAACGAAAGAAAGACCAACGAATCCAATAATGCTTATGTATAGTACATCAAAGGCAGCGTTTACTCACTTTTCGCGTGGAACTGCAGCAGAACTTGCCGCTTACGGTGTTAGGGTTAACACCATAAGTCCTGGGATAGTTGAAACTGATATACTTTCCAATGCAGGTGTCAATAAATCTGTGTCTGATTTAAATTATACGATGCCACTTGGAAAAATATCTCAACCTGAGGAAATTGCAGATATCATTCTCTACATGGCAAGCAATAAAGCAAATTCCATCACTGGTTCTGATTATATTATTGATAACGGATTTTTATTAAAGTATTGAATGTTAAACATCTAGCTAGTAGTTTGACTTAACTTTATGTCCTCTTATAGTCAACAAATTTAGGCTCCAAGATATTATATTCAACTTGTATGTGACAAAAGTGTGAAAATATATTTTGTAACATGTTAACAATCACAAAAAGAGACAGATGATTATAATCATTCTCAGCTTAGGTCAGAGCTAGTAGCTTGAGTCAGAACTTGAGAGGCACCGCCTGCTGCCTGAGGGATTACTGACCCACTACAATCATAATGTTTTGACTTTTATATCTATCATTATCAGATGTTGGTGATAAATACCGGGACCGACGATTGAACGTGCTCTCCGAGGCACGGAAGTAAACATAACAACTTCCTAACTCCGGTCTTATAATTTTACTGAAAAGTTCTTATAGGAAACAATTTCACTATTATTCCATACCAGGACCTGGCTTTCGAATCCAGCACCTCGTGATTAGAATCCGCATAGGCTAACCACTGGACCAACGAGGTAGTCATTTAAGAGACATAAAACAAGATGAAATTTATTATGTTTGTTATATGTCCAGATTACAATGCATTTTCAACAATAGACAAACATCGACATTTATAATACTACGTCGTATAATACGTCAACATTGTTTAGATTAAAGCACAGAAGATAGTAAAAAAGACGTGTGGCACTCGGAGACTGCCGCGGTAAAGCTATTGCATAGCATTTTTTATCAACTTATGCAATTATAATTATATATTTATAAATTTAAATGAAAAAAAATAAAAATATAAATCTTGGTGTTCCCAGGTTCAACTATAATAGCGACTTAACTGTAGACCAAAACCGACCAGTGTGGCTAGTGTAAGATTTTACCGCGTCGATATCGAGAACGGTAAACGTAAATTTTATATGACACTGACACTCACCCATTTGAGTTTTCCTTCGATACTGCCAGGGGCTTCAATTCCATATAAAATTTGCCTTTACGCGAATGTGAACTTTTCGATTTGTTTTGGTGAAAGCTCACACTAGGCACTCAGCTGACGTTATTACTTAATAATAACCTAAACTGCAATTCAGTTTAGATCTACAGTTGAGTCGCTATTATAGTTGATGGTAGGTATGCTGACCGCGCCCGAGGTTGCTTAGCTTCGGTGATCGGACGAGAACCGGTGTTTTCAACATGGTATGGACGTTGGTGACAAACGTAATGAAAATTTTCATCATAATAAATGATGTTGGAGGTCGGAGTGAGGAGTGTTAGGTTTTTTCGTTAAAGAGTTTCTGGATTCGGTCTCCACGCTTAAAGCCCGCGATAGAAGCTATGCAATAGCTTAAAAATGTAATCATGTACCACTGACTCATCAAGACATGATCTCTACCCGTCTAGGAGCAAGGGGCAGCCAGATGCTGCTTTCACGTACATTTCAGTCATACCTGCGTTTTCACGAATCAAACTATATTCTCCATTAACTTTATACTTAAAATTCAGCGTAGTTGCTCATTTTGCGATGTAGACGCTCATTAAAAACGGATTTACCGTTATTGCCATGGGAACAGGATACGCGGGTCAAACCGCGTGGCACAGCTGGTATGCTATACCTATTGACATTATAATGTTATCGGTGAGCCAGTAATGCACCTGTCAATACATAAATAAAAATTTTTATTTACAATTAATACTACAATTATTGTTTTACAATATTGTTTTATTTACAATATTAAAATTCATTATTTACAATATTATTTTTGTTTATCAACTTTATACATAATGTGACCTAGTGCTTATACTACATTATATAACGTTGATAATACACATTGAAATTGTATTGGAATTATGAACATAATAATAACTGTTATCAAACTTTACGTTATCACATCGTTCGTGCTTGTAACGGTGACATTTTTTTTTGTACAGATGTTTTGCGATGATACAATATTTAACCTAAATTGATAAAATTAATTAAAGATATTCAAGGAGTGGTACCCTTAAATCACCCAGCCATTCTTTCATTTATTTATTTTCAACTATGTTTTAAATTTTTAACAATGGTTATAAAAATTATAAAAAAACACTATTAATAATTTATAAAAAAATATCCAAACCGCCTACTGGGAGTCCCGGGGGTCCAAGCATCCGGTGGTCAGGGCTCCAGAGTGAGGAACCTCTTCACAATGCGCGCCATCTCAAGAATTATCGCCTTCTGTATCCGACCCTTGATCCAACAACTAAGCAAAAGTTTCTTCAAGATGTTGGTCAAAGATTTTCGCTATAGTATAGACTTAATAGAATTTATAGTCTTAGTAGACTATAAGGTCTATTACCGTTAACTGAAACGGCTATAGGAACAATCATCGTTGACTCAATCGTCGCCACATGGCGCTAATCTCATAAGCAAGGTCCAAGTATTGTGATACTTTTTCCTTTTCTGCTTTTACCAGATTATCATCATGTTGAACAGTAATATCAACAATCATTAAATATAAGTAACGCCATTCAGTAAGTTGCCGCACCAAGCGTCTTCTTTGTTTATGCATTGTGTCTATTTCATTATCGTTTTCCATAAATTCGAAGAATATTATTTCATCGGACATGATTACAACACAATACTAAGTAATTTTTATTCAGTAATGAGTAATATTTGTAATAACAATTCAATTCTAGACACAATATAAGTAACTTTTATTGGTCTGCTTACTGTGACAGCTTTACAATTCAGTTTAGGCGCGCAATACAAGTCATGGTACGAAAAAAAGAATGAATCGATTCCGATAGCAGATCAGTTTAGGATATTATTACGCAATAACGTCAGTTGATCGGATAAAGGACTTCATGGCACGAGTTGAGTCGCTATTATAGTTGATGGTAGGTATCCCGGTCTATTCAGCCATTCTTTATTATTATAGTGGTAAAGACTACGATATTTTACTTACTTGTAGGATAGTCTTATTTGTAGCTTCAGCAGTAAGTTATTTTGTGTAATAAAATCATTTCTAAATATTTAACACGTATGACACCTTTATCTTAATCAATAATTATCAGTATACTTAATTATTTGAGATGCTCACAAATTCTTATTCTATAATTAATCTATGAGTAAAAACGAGAGCTACAGAATCCATTCACAAAATAAAAATGCGTGAATGTACAGTGTTCACGTATTACGATAACACATACGTCACACTGATAAGTGCGTAAATATTTAGCCGGCAATGTTATTGTGATAAGAACAGTCTTGCTCGGAAATTCGACATCGACTGTCACACAATGAGCTTCCAAAACAGAGTTGTAATAGTGACTGGTGCTAGTTCAGGAATAGGCGCCGCCATTGCAGTCGCCTTTGCTAAAGAAGGTGCCGATGTAGTAATAGTTGCAAGAAATGATGTAAAGCTAAAAGTAATTGAAGCCCAATGTGAAGAAGTTGGAAAAAAGCCACTTAAAATCCTAGCTGATGTCACCAAAGAAGACCAAGCAAAGTCAATTATTGATCAAACAACCGAAAAGTATGGGAAAATTGATATTTTAATTAATAATGCTGGTATTGTGCGTTTGGGAAATATAACAGGTGAAACGATTTTAAGTGTATATGATGAAGTTTTTAGTACAAACCTGAGAGCAGTTATTCATCTTACTACATTAGCAACACCATATATTATAAAAACTAAAGGAAATATAATAAACATATCAAGTGCAGGAGCTTTAAAAATTACACATCCATTGTTTTTATCTTACGCTATGAGTAAATCTGCTCTTAATATGTTTGGTCAAGGCGCCGCTTTGGAGCTAGCGGAACATGGCGTCAGAGTGAACACCATTAGCCCTGGGCCAGTTCTTACTGATATCTCTGAAAACTCTAATTTTCCACTAGATGCACTGAAAGGTATAGATTTTAAAACGCCTTTAAATAGAATATCAAAACCAGAAGAGATCGCGACCTTAGCATTATTCCTAGCTGACGACAAAGCGTTGGGTATAACTGGATCTAATTATTTAGCGGACAATGGAATGAGTCTAAAGTGAACATGAAATGGTTCTTCATATTGTATCTTATATTATTATAAATAATACTGTCAAATTTTATTAAATATTTTAAAAATTAGCTTTTTATTTAATTATGACTTAATATTTAACGACAAGTTTGCGTATGACGTTTAATAAGCTTCTCAAAATCACCTTTAGTTAAATGACGTTGTTCTAAAGACTTAGAAGTAAGAGATTCCCCATTCAGAGAGCACCTTTTACCATCGATCCCGATTATTATCATTAAAATCTAATACCATTCGTTACAGTGTCAACCATTATCATCCAAAGCCCACCAACCTGTATTCAGACAGTCTGCAAAAAGTAAAAAAATATGTCCGTCATTTAGTTACTTTAATTACTTAACCATATTTATGATGTCAGTGCCGTTTTAGAAAGTAGAAAGTAGAAAGCTTGAATATACTATAGTTAGAGAAAAATAATTCCGCATTTTTTAAGAAAATAAAAAACATATTTTAATATAGTTTATTTATATTTAACTATAGTAAGTACCATTTTGTTTGGTATCTTTTTGCTATCTTGTAGGTAGGGACATGATCCCATTGCTATAGAAATTTTGGGAATTCTGATCAAAATACCGCAACAAGTGGTTTTGGCAGTCCTCTCTTGGTGTTAACCTGACACTGCCTAAAGAATCCTGAAGAGACCGAAACAGGTAAAAATCTGAAAATGCAAGGTACGAACTATACGGCAGATGCATTATCACTTGCCACCAAAACTCTCCTAATTATTTCTGAGTGGCTAAAGATGTGTGAGGTTTAGCGTTATTATGATGAAAAACCACACCCCTTTTGTTGATTAATTTAGGCCGCTTTCTCTCAATTTATTACATTCCGCTTGAAAGAAGTTATCCAAATTTCGAAAAAAATGGTAATCTATTGGAGCCAGTTCCGGAGAGTAGGGTGGATGTTTTAGACATTCCAATTGAACCCCTCTAATTTGGTAGCCGTCAGTTGTACAGTGTGTGGTGTAACGTTGTCCTGAAGCAGCAGTGCCCTAAAACGATTGACTAGCCTCGGTTATTTAGCAGCTAGGTTTTCCATCATGGTTTGCAGTTGCTGACAATAGGCATCCGCCGTAACCATCTGGCAAGATTTATGAAAGCTGTAGTGAACGAAATTAGTCCAAACGCTCACAAGTAGTTTTTTTAGAGTCAATATATGCTTGGGGCAGAATTTGGCTAGTTTACCAGGGCTCAGCCATTGCGATGAGTGTTTCCAATTATAATCACTTTTAATCACACGTGATGGTTCGAAATAAAATGCAGCTTACGGCGGTACGCGCTTGCCTAAAATATGGCAATTAACTCTTGAAGACATCCATATTAAAGGTGGTAGAAAAAACTGAAGCTGGAAAGTCATTCCAAATTTTAGTGTGCATATGAAGTATGAGGTACTTAAACGCTTAGTACGCGCCCTAGAATATTGACTACGTACGACAACTACCTTACTGTGCAGATATCTGCGTTGCCTGGCAGTGTTATAACAGTGACAGAGGAACGAGATAAAATAGTTCCTGACTACCCTCTACGAAATATGTAATGTAAAAAAGCAACAGACAGGCAACCTTTCGGCGAAGCTCCAAACTTTGGATTTTAGTCCTACTTAACCCATCATTGCCTATAAGTCTTCTAGCCCAGTAATCCGTTGTGTCCAGTAAAGCGAGCTGGTATTTGTCTGATCCATCCCATAAGTTAGAGCAGTAGTTACTCATACTCAGACACAATTATAAAAATTCAGAAATCGAATGCATCTAGTTTGAATAAATACATTCAGTATAATCAAATTGTACTACAAAGTAATCTACTAAAAAGATCGAAACCAGATTGCTTGTAAGGAAATAACACAATATTATTTACCTACGGTGTGCAGGCAATCTGAGATAAGCATGTTTTGCTTTTGATAGATATAGTAATTGTTTTATCAAATGGTGATTCATCGAATTGATCTTACTCGTCATCGTGATACTTGTTTTTTTAAAAACCCGTAAACCTAAGTTGACAAACTTAGGTTTACGGGAAAATCACCCGTCTAAATTTTTATTTCCTAAAAATTACTAAAACTAAATTAAAAAAGAAATAAGTTTTTTGCCTTACGTTACGTGTAATTCAATAGTGAATACGATAACAGAAAATTACTAAAAATTTTAATAGACTTCAAAACGCACTGAAAAGTAAAATTTAAAGCATAGGATCTGATGATGATATCCTGGGGAAATTGCAGGAACTCTTCAAATTTTGGAGGCACGCTTACAACGTTTTCGAAAGAAATAAAATTTTTTAACAAAAAATAGAACCCACAAAACGCACTAAAAAGTAAAAAATAACTGTGTCATTTAGTTGCTTTAATTTACTTAAGCATATCTAGGAGTCGGTGCCAGTCAAGGTTTTTGCTTTAAGGACGTTACCTAGAACCCACAAACTGCTTTACTATGTAAAATAAATGTTCCTTAAACTTGGCTGGCACCGACTTCATAGATATGCTTAAGTAAATTAAAGCAACTAAATGACATAGTTATTTTTTACTTTTTAGTACGTTTTAAGTCGGTTCTATTTTTTGTAAAAAATTTTTATTAGTTAAACCTAATAGAGCGCCTTTTTAATAAAAAAGAAACTGAAGTTTTTATTTTATTATACTTATAATGAACGCAAAATTGAGCTACGGAACCTAATCGAATAAATGACTGTGTACACTATTGTTATGATAACAGACACATCACAGATAAATCTGACAATATTTGGTTATCACAATTTTTTTAAACGCCAGTCTTATTTCGAAATTCGATAGCAATTGCCATACAATGAGTTTTCAAAACAAAGTTGTGATCGTGACTGGGGCAAGTTCAGGAATAGGTGCTGCTATTGCACTCTCCTTTGCTAAAGAAGGTGCAGATGTAGTTATCGTTGCAAGAAACAATGAAAAACTGAAGGTGACTGAAGCCCAGTGTGAGGAAATTGGCAAAAAACCACTTAAGATCTTGGCTAATGTTAGCGAAGAAGATCAAGCAAAGTCAATTATTGATCAGACAATCGAGAAGTATGGAAAAATAGATATTTTAATTAACAATGCTGGAATTATGCGCTTAGGAAATATAACCAGTGGAACGATCTTAAGTGTCTATGATGAATTATTTAGAACGAATCTAAGACCCGTCATACATCTTACGACTTTAGCAACACCACATATAATAAAGACGAAAGGAAATATAATCAACATTTCAAGTGAAGCTGCCTTAAAAGTCAAACATCCTACGTTTTTGGCTTACTCCATGAGTAAATCTGCTCTTAATTTATTTGGTCAAGGTGCTGCTTTGGAATTAGCAGAACATGGTGTCAGAGTTAATACTATCAGCCCTGGACCAGTTATGACCGATATTTTGGAAAACTCCAATATACCAGTAGAAACACTGAAAGGTTTAGATTTAAAAATACCTTTAAATAGAATGTCAAAACCAGAAGAGATTGCTACATTAGCGTTGTTTTTAGCTGATGACAAAGCGTTGGGAATAACTGGATCCAATTATTTGGCAGACAATGGAACATCTCTAACATAAAAATGGTATAGTTTTATTGTATTTCATCTAATTTTGACTAACAAATATATCCGATTTAAATAATAATATTGTATTTAATTTTGACGTGACAACGTCTTATAATTCGATAGAGCCGGCTGCACGCACGAAAAAACATGACGTCATGCGTCGTTACCTCGCTTTGAGGCGTTCCATGTAAGGCTTGAAGTGCAAGCGAGAGCGCGGAACGAGCGACAAAGAAGTACAATCGGCCTTTGCGTTCGGCAGCGTTCGACATCCGTCTATTAAATATAATTATTAAATATATTAATTTTAAATTAAAAATTAATATATTTATTATAAATTTAAAATATAAATTTATAAAATCATAATCAATTATTTTATTAATTTAAATTAATATTTATAAAAATATACTTAAATTAAAAATTTTAATAACCAATTAATTGCTACCATTCCATCAGTATTTTCTTAAGACATTGTCACGTTCAAATATCGTCAGTAAACCGACTTTACAGACAACCAATTTTTTTGACAAATTTTGTTATGTTATTTTAAGACGTAAACAATCTAAACTTGCCTGATGTGTTTTTCTTATTATCTTTATATTTCGATGCAGTCAACTTGAAAACCATTTAGAATAATTAAAAATAAAACTTTATATATCCTATTTGGCCGTGGTCTATAGGTTGGATAATATTAAGCTTGACATAAACTTTTTTTTTCTCTCATTTATTTATTTACAATTATTTTTAAAATTTTTTACAATGCTTATAAAATTATAAAGAAACACTATTAAAAATTTATAAATAAATCCATTCCGCCTGCTGCGGGGCCCGGGGGTCCAAGTAACCGGTGGTCAGGGCTCCAGAGTGAGGAACCTCCTCACAATACGCGCCGTTTTAGGAATTACTGCCTTCTGTATCCGACCCTTGTTCCAACAACTAAGCGAAAGCTTTCTAAGATGTTCGTCAAAGCTTTTCGCTATAAGACCGTTGACTGAAACGACTATAGGAACAATCATTGTTGAATCAACATTCCACATGGCGGTAATCTCATGAGCAAGGTCCAAGTATTTTGATACTTTTTCCTTTTCAGCTTTCACCAGATTATCGTCATGTTGGAACAGCAATATCAACAATCATTGCACGGCGCGTTAATCGATCAATTATCACTATATCAGGTCTATTGGCTACAATATACCTATCAGCGATAATTGTTCGATCCCAGTAGAGCAACGCACTGCTATTTTCAAGAACTGACGTTGGGTTGTACCTGTAGTATATTATTATACTATATACTTTTACATATAAACGGCACAGATTAAATATTAGTTTTGCTCTGCACGCAGAAAGACTTATCGTTTACGATTAAAGGATTTACTACAGGATTAAAGTCAACTTTTTAGGAATATT
This sequence comes from Mycalesis mineus, assembly GCA_034621355.1. Taxonomy (NCBI): domain Eukaryota; kingdom Metazoa; phylum Arthropoda; class Insecta; order Lepidoptera; family Nymphalidae; genus Mycalesis; species Mycalesis mineus. Next base: position 7,191,958 of record CM067888.1, read on the forward strand.
CTATATTTTAACCACAATGAAAAGAAAAATAGAGAAAAAAATTTCAGGATGAAACCATGTTTTTATGTCGACTTGAGTAAGTAACTAGAAGGACTCGATAAATCTTCAGAAAGCTTTGGAAATTTGAAAGGATCTTTAGAAAGCTTTGATAAAAAACTGCTTATTTCTTTCATTCTGTTACTTCAAAGATTCATTTTCTCATGTTAGTCGTATGCACGTGTACAATATCAAGAAAATCTTAGCATTACTTACAGCTTTGTCACAAAAGAAAATAGGTCCGTTCATTAGCGGACGGAGAATACAAAGCGCAGGAGTTAAATATGTAACTTCTTCACTTGTTAAGGGACTACTGTGTTTTTTGTAGGATTCTGTATTTTTAGTGTTGTAATGTTCTACGTAACTTGGAATATTTGACGCAGGTTTTTTTTTTTTATCGACTACAAGTTGGCCCTTGACTGCTATCACACCTGATGTTAAATGATGATGCAATCTAAGATGGAAGCGGGCTAACTTGTTAGGGGTAGGATGAAATCCACCCCCCTATCGGTTTCTACACGACATCGCACCGGAACGCTAAATCGCTTGGCGGTACGTCTTTGTCGGTAGGGTGGTAACTAGCCACGGCGAAAGCCTCCCACCAGCCAGACCAAGACAAATTAAGAAAATTCTTAATCTGCCCCGCCGGAAATCGAACCCAGGACCTCCGCCTTATAAATCCACCGCGCATACCACTGCGCCACGGAGGTCGTAAAAATACTTACAGGTTTCTGTTGCTTTGTTAAGATTTTAAAGATATTACTAATAGAGAAGTCGTGAAATATTATCATATTAGGCCCGTTGAAGAGGCGTGGTCTCGTGGTGGATCATTGCTTCAAAATATAGCATCTAATAAAAAGAAATGTACCAATAACTTTATGCTGGGAGATTACAAAGTAATACATTACTAGCTTTTGCCCGCGACTTCGTCCGTGTGGAATTAGTTATTACGGCAGCATAATTTTTCTAAGCTTTGAATGTCATATTTATTAATATCTAATCAACTGCCTAAGAAATAGGTCTTAAGCTTTCAAAATGACGATACTTTCATACAACATTTCATCCCCCCTTCAACCCCTTACAACCCTTTTTTCGCAAATAAAAGTAGCCTATGTCCTTTTTCAGGCTCTAGACTTACTGTGTACCAAATTTCATTTAAATCGGTTCATTAGTTGTAGAGTGAAAGCAAGACAGACAGACAGAGTTACTTTCGCATTTATAATATTAGTTAGGATTATGCTGGCCTCGGTGCCGCAGCGGTATGCGCGGTGGATTTATAAGACAAGGGTCCTCGGTTTGATTACTTGCTGGGCGACTTGAGATTTTATAAATTGGTCCAGGTTAGCATTTGGCTAGTTACCACTCTACCGACAAATATTTACCACCAAGCGATTATCCGGTACAACATTGTGTAGAAATCGAAAGGGGATCATCTAACTCCTAGAGATTAGCCCGCTTCCATCTTAGTTCGTATCATACCTACAATAAGGTGAAATTTAAGTCAAGGAATAACAAATAAAACATCCAAACACTGAAAAAAAATCATGTTCTCCCCAGTTACGAAAACGAACCCACGCGGCCTCAGTGCAGTCCTACACACTGCGCCCATCAGATGATATATCAAAATTTAAAAGTCAAATCCTTTCCTAAAAGACCTCTAAAGTAATGGTCTTTTAAAGAAAGTAGTTAGATAATTTTCAGTACAAGTAGTGTTTACGACGTAGCGGCGAGAGAGATATCCACAGTTTATGGATGCTCTAAGCGGCTGTTATCAGTGATAAACAATCATTATTGTATACCACTTAACTAAGTTCCTTACATGGTTAGTTTTGATCTGAAACTGAAATAAGAGTCATTATTACTTAGTGCCATCTTTGAAACTAAGTTTGGTGGTCAGTATCTGCTATTTTCCACAAATCACTTCTATTAAGATTAGAGACGATTAATTAGATTCATTGACGACCTCCGTGGCGCAGTGGTATGCGCGGTGGATTTATAAGACGGAGGTCCTGGGTTCGATTCCCGGCGGGGCAGATTGAGATTTTTCTTAATTTGTCTTGGTCTGGCTAGTGGGAGGCTTTCGCCGTGGCTAGTTACCACCCTACCGACAAAGACGTATCACCAAGCGATTTAGCGTTCCGGTACGATGTCGTGTAGAAACCGAAAGGGGTTTGGATTTTCGTCCCACTCCTAACAAGTTAGCCCGCTTCCATTTTAGACTGTATCATCACTTAACATCAGGTGTGATAGCAGTCAAGGACCAACTTGTAGTCGATAAAAAAAAAGAGTCATCGTCAGCCTATCAACGGCCCTCTTCAGAGCCTCCTTGTAGATCCGCAGCTTAGACCCACCACGCAGCTCCAATGCAAGTGTGCGGGTTGTGGGTGATAATGGCCAGTTTATCAAAATCAGATGTTAATGATAGTTACCGGGATCGACGGTTTAACGTGACCTCCGAGGCATGGATGTGAAATAGCCGAGAATAGATGAGAGTAGGTACCTACCTATATTTTTATTTATGACTAGCGGACGCCCGCGATATTTCTCACGTTGAAACCTTGAACTACGTTGTTAAACCACAGAACAGATACATAATGTAAGTATAACCCTTGTTCTTTGAATCACTGAAAATGTTGATGAAAACCACGTTAAAGTCGGACTTACATAAAGAGGGAGCCACCCTCCTTATATTAGTTATTTAAAAACAGACTGATAATGATGAAGAAAAAATAAACAATAAAATTATTATTATAAAAACAAAAAACCCGACTGCTTAGAAGTTATGAACTGAAAAACAAGGATCACTATATCTGTATAAAATTCTAAATACTTTATGGTGCTGCAAACAGGGACAAAATATTTTAACCTGCGGGGAAAAAAAGATCTACCAAAACTACGTTTGTCCCCGCCTACCACAATTTTGAGAAAATCAACGACAACTCACATGTCAAAATCCGTTCAGCCGTTTAGGCTGTAGCGCGTGCCGAAGAAATGGACATACATACATACATACGCTCGAAAAACATACAACTCCTTCTGACGCAGTCGGGTAAAAAAGATTTCTGTTCTTATATATACGTGTATTCTACCCAAACCTGAGACGTTATCTAACCAGTATTATACCGGAACACTACGACCTTTTCGGGAAGAGTAAAAACTAGCCGCGGCCGATACCTACCACCGAACTAGACGAAAGAAAAAAGTTGAGAGGTGTCAAGGGACACCCGGATGGAACGAAGTTTCTTTCGATTAATTAGTGAAGGAATTATAATAAAATTTTATTTTTTTTAAGTAATAATAATATTTTTTTTATTATTAACAAATATAATGTTATATAAACTTAAACGCGTACCACACACGCGTTTGTTGTTGTACACCGAAACACCAGAGGGTGCCACGAGAGCGCGAGACAGCATACAGCGCGGGCGCCCCCCGCCGCTCACGCGCACACACATCAAAGGCGGCGGCAAGATCCTTTGATCAAAAAGTGTCGTGACAACTTTTCGTACGAATTTTTTCCGTCTAGCGTCCCCTTTCACAATGCGCGATAAGGAACTTCGTTCCAAAAATATCAAATTAACTATAAATAAACCCAGAGCCTCTCTGTCAAAACTAAAGTATACCAAATGCACAAATGAGATTGTCAAAACATGAAATAAATCCAGTTAGGACCTACTAGCTACCTACATAAAAACCTACCTACATTCTACTACAAGTTCGACAAGTGTATGAAATCTTTTGAAAGTTCACTCAATAGCAGCAGACACTTACGGATGCAATCTCAGAGTAGCGATGAGTAGTAGTAGAAGTAACGGGACACTGACGTTAATGTCGCTCGTGAATATCGAGCGCGATATTAAAATGGCCAACAATGACTCTGCGTTAACGTCTTCACGAGCTTGGTTACATTGACGTCGTTTATTATATGTAGTGACATTTTAAAATATGTTTTATAATCAACCATTCTTTAATATAAATGCTCCAAATAGTGTATAAGTAGTAGTGCAAAGACAAATAAGCTCAAACGCGATGATTTTTTTAGACTTTATTATTAAGGTCATCATAATCATCATCGTCATTAACAGCCAATGAACGCCCAATGCTCGAGGAACAAACTACTGGAACGACCCAAAACCCTCTTCGACACTTTTGATGTCGTCCACCTATACTAAAGCCAAACTCGATTGAGAATGCTTGTCAATAAACAAATTAGAAATGAAGGTAGAAATTACTAGTCATTTTACATCTATTTTTTTAATTAACTTGTTAATGACGAATTCATGACAATAAATTAGATTAGTAAGCTTAAAACTAATTAATATATTCAATATCTTTTAAATAAGATTTTTAAAATAACAAAACATAATTTTAAATTTATTAGGCATAAAATGTGTTGCATTTTCTACCTTCATTTTAAATTTGTTTGTTGACAAGCATTCTCAATCGAGTTTGGCTTTAGTATAGTGAGGGGTCGACCAACTTTGCCCTGGTGCCGAGACGCCATTCTAGCACCTTGAGCCATCAACGTCCATCAGCTCTTCGAACCATGTCAATTGTCAAGTCAATGTAATGTAATTGAATATAGGTAAGCAAATATACCTACGCGATTCCGAATGTAAGGCAGTGGTGTTAATTTATGGCCGATTTTTACACTGATAAAATTATTTTTATAAAACAGGAAAAACAAGTAACTTTATGGTGCTGCTGGCAAACATTACTTAGTTACCTACGGGCTAATAAACATCTACCATTTAACGTGATACTTTTTTTCTCTTTTCAGTTCATTAGTTTTAGGCATCAGTCGGGTTTAGAATTCTTATTGTTTTTAAATATAAATAAATAATAAATAAATAAATATTACCGGACAATTACACACATCGCTATATAGCCCCAAAGTAAGCTTAGGTAGCTTGTGTTATGGGTACTATGATAACTGATGAATATTTTTATATATATATTATACATAAATACTTATAATATATAGATAAACACCCAGACACTGGAAAACATCCATGGTCACCACACAAATATTTTCCAGATATGGGAATCGAACCCACGGCCTAGGACGTAGAAGCAGGGTCACTACCCACAGCGCCACTCGGCCGTCGTTTTTACAATAATAAACGTATTTCAGATCTTTTTTTTTCTTCACACTTACGTAACGGGACAGCAACCCCTATCCTTATTTCCTTTTAGAAGAAAGGGAAGTGGGTCAAATATCTATTACCATATTTGATCCAAACAGGGTAATTGAAATAAAAGCTTGTAATACGTATAATTATTTTATATCAATTGATAATTCTAATATGACGCCATAGAGTTCGCAATGTAAACCAACGCTAAACACGACAAGGTGATACCAAGGTACGCTCGTACGCTCACGAGATAGTGCTCGGGGGTCATCGCAAACAAATGAGGGGTGTAAATCCTCCCCACTGCCACCCCATCCCCACAGGTAGCACTTGCTTAACCCTTTCTTGGCTAACATATGTATGTACCGCACACGGCAGCGGTTAAGACACACTTCAAGTGTTTCGGACGTACTTGTGGATTTATGGGCGGGCTGTATTGGTTTTGTTTTGTGAGGGTTAGATAGGATGATAGTATGTTAAGGAGAAGTTAAGATAACAGATGCTAAGGTTTTTGTCCGTCCTATTGTACTTACTTTTGGTTAATTGTTATGTTGTTTAAGAAAAACATACGTAAATGATAGTAGCTTATTTACTATAGTATTCTGATATACTACGAAGCTAGGTCAACTGTTTACAGCATTTAATTAAAGACAAAGAATTATTTACTACTATAAAACTTAATAACATTTTGAAAATGAGTGTTTTTAAACTGTACTTTTCAGTAAAATGTTTTTGTATTTGTAAGTTATTGAAACGATTATCTAATATAAAAACAATTATGCTCGTTTCCTTCCATGGATTTGCCATGCGGTCGTCGGGTTCATCTTATGGTAGAGAGAAAAATTTGGAGTAGTCCGAGCTGGGACTAGTGACTCGGGTGCAGGTTTTAAATTTTATTTAAAATTATATCAAATTAAATTTATATTAAAGTTATATTATAATCATTATAACATTTTTTTGTTATGTTATGTTATAGACTGTTTCAATCCACAGAAATTTTTCAATCCATGTGGCTAAAACCAGTTAAATTAGAGAGGAAATACTTGATAAAAGAAAACAAACGAACGTTCGTCCGCTAGTAAGTAATATAATTGATTATCACGTAATAAACGCGCATCTAGCAAGGGAGCGAAATTAATACAACACACGTAGTCTTAATATATCGTGTGACGGTTGAATCAATCATCGTAATCAGGCGATGTCCTCTAAAAGGGACAAAAACTAACAATTTTTTACCATCCCGTCCCAAATTCCCAGACCGGGGAAAAGTAATAGATAGGATACGGTGGAACAATTCTGGCTGTAATTGGGGTAGATGCCTCGGAGGACTCGAGACACGTTGACGTATGACAATATTGTGTAAATTCCATCTCGTTTCTTACGTGTCGTAAATATGTGCTCTTACCCCAGTCCCGATGACACTTTCGTCGGGAAGTAATGGAATAGCAAACAGTTATCGTTATAGCCTCTTCGTTTACTTGTATGCCGCTGTATGTTGATGTATTTGTGCACTTTTAATGTAAATTTCGTTTACTTAGAAAAATAAAAGTATTATTTTAAATTTTCCAAGTTTCGTTTTGAAAAAATGCTGAATACATAGAATCTAAAGTTGACACGCCAGTTTTGTAGCGCACCACTGGTAGATGTTCTTTGAAAAATTTTATTTTTTTGGCATTAATTGACAAAATTGTTATGAAATTCGTGAAAAAATGGTTATAAGTAACAAAGTTAAGTCAAAAAAAAATCAAAATGTCGAATAGATACTGAATTTAAGTTTGCTTTACAAGCACTTTTAAAACGTCGGTTTGACTTTTTGTAATTTTATAATTCTAATATTCGAAAGAATCGGCAAGAAACTCGGGACATGTAAGTTGAAAAGTATTGGAAAGGATTTTGACAATCTGTTCAGAAGAACTTAAAGTGTTGTTTGTGGCTCTACTACCATCTCTAAGGTTTGGAAGACAGATTCCATTGAAATGAACAAGCAGGAACTCAACGCAGGTCAGTTAATATTAATAATTATCATGAAGGGCTTGTAGACAAAATAGCGATGCGACGTCGCATCGCAAAAACCTGCAAGCCCGCACGTCGCATCGCAAGAACTTGCGAATTGATTCGCATCGCACATTCTTGCGATGTTACGTCACACTTGTTAACTACACTTTTTAGTCGGGTCTGAGACGGCGTGTGGGTTTTTTTTTACGTATGACCACGCATAATTTTGTACACTGTTGTTCGATTTTGATAATTCTCTTTTATTAGAAAGGGTACTTCCAACTCGGTCCCATAGTCATCATGTTAGGATCTGAGGACGAGATCCTGGGAAAATCAAATTAACTCTTCAAATTTTATAGGCACACTTGCAGCGATTTCGGTATTTGTGTAAGTGTCGGTAGCCTTTCAGCTACAAGTGTCGCAAAATGTACTCTAATAGTACAGTACTAGTCAATAAAAAATAAAAATAAAAAAAAATTGAACCGACTTCAGAATGATTTCTACTTTAAGAACGTTACCTATACTATAACCCTGAAAGTGCTTTGCTTCTTTGTTAAATAAACGTTCCTTAAACTTGGATGGCACCGACTTTACAGATATGCCTAAGTAAATTAAAGCAACTAAATAACGCAGTTATTTACTTTTTAGTGTATTTTGAAGTCGGTTTTTTTTTATTATTTCACTGATTGAGGAGAGACGCCCCGCCGCAGGAAATCGCATCGCAGCAATTCGTGTCGCAACTTTCTGCGTTACAAATTCGCATCGCGTCGCATCGCAGCATGTACAGACTCGAAGTACCTATACTTGATGTTGGTTGGGTATTTTGACAGTCCGTTAAAAGAGCAACTCAAAACGTTGTTTTACCTCCCATACGCGGGTCTCAGGGTGATTTTTCGCGAACAACAAGAAATTTCCACGGCTGAGATCGATGTCAAAACATCGTACTCTGAATAAAATATAAGGCGAGACGAGCTCTCAGTTTTCGCGATATAATGCTATTGATAAATTTACCAGCGTCTCTCATATGATATTACGGGGTGGGGGTACACCCCGATCTATTATTATGCCGGGCAGGTCGCGACGTATGATCGCTAGGGTTGTCGCCTGGCCGCCCTTTATGCGGATGGGAAAAAGTAAATAATACATAATAGGTATAGAATACAAAACAAAAGTACACTGACAAAAAAAATATGTTTCACTTCAAAACCAGAGCAAGCGCATACGATTTTGAATCTACAATTCAATTGCATGGCCGTCAAATAATTGGAGACTGATGACAAGATCTTCTACCCCTAATTTTCGATGATTTATATTTTTCAAAAAGAACGCACTATGTAGAGAGGCAATTGAGAGATTCTATATTTGTTACCTACTATTACGTTACTACTGTACTTTTCTTTGATAGGACTATTGGCTGACATATGTTTAGGAAGTTCTTTTCATCGCAAGCTCTCGCTTTATTAAATTCTAAAAATTATAAACTCTGTCTATTCTATTTTTTATACCTAATAATATTAATTAATGGACCAAATAAACGTAAGTGTATCATGGCCTATAAACAAAACAGAATGTTCCTTGAGTGCCCTGTGAAGACAGAGCATTCAAGTTTTAAAAAGTGCCGGCATGTGTCAATTAACTGTTAAATTTCATTATGTCTATTTACTTTAAACAATCACACTTAAAACAACAGTGCGGCTTGGCTGTAGAACTTCCCCAGACAAGTCGACAAAAATCAAATTTCAAGAAGCCAACTTTAAATTAAACAATTGCACTTTTAAAAAAATAAACATTGTTTTAGTCTGCAATGATTATAATTTTCAATTACAATTTATTTTAGTTCCTGTGAGAAGATGAGAGCTTAATCGATGGCCTCCAAACATCTTTGTCATTAAGGAATTCATTAATCGACTTGACAGTAACTACTGCTTGGCAAAAAGCACTACTATACTAAAGCCAAACTCGATTGAGAATGCTTGTCAACAAACAAATTAAAAATGAAGGTAGAAAATACAACACATTTTATGACAAATAATTTTAAAATTATGTTTTGTTATTTTAAAAAATTTTATTTAAAAGATATTGAATATATCAATTAGTTTTAAGCTTACTTATCTAATTGATTGTCATGAATTTGTCATTAACTATTTAATTTAAAAAAATAGTTGTAAAATGACTAGTGATTTCTACCTTCATTTTTAATTTGTTTGTTGACAAGCATTCTCAATCGAGTTTGGCTTTAGTTTGGATAGTCTACTACTAAATTTGATATTATTGTGTTGGCAGCCCTGGCGGCCCGGCGGGACGGCACCGATGACTTGTCATTAATAACGACAGCGGAAATGTATCAAAAGGTGACGCGTGTCCTCCTCGCCGTCTGTCCCGTTGTTTATGATGCCGACAAACAATATTTATTTCCTTTAGATCCATCTCGACATTAGCAAGCATTGTTTTTGGTAATGGACATTGAGTACGCTACTCTGTTGCCGTTTTTTTTATAAAGAAATAAATTTCTAAGCAATTATATTATTAAAATTAAAAAACACTGCAAATAGAAAATGCAACACATTTTATGCCTAATAAATTTAAAATTATGTTTTGTTGTTTCATAAAATCTTATTTGAAAGATATTAAATATATTAATTTGTTTTAAGCTAACTAATCTAATTTATTGTAATGAATTTGTCATTAACAAGTTAATTGAAAAAATTGGGTGTAAAATGACTAGTGATTTCTAACTTCATTGTAAATTTGTTTGTTGACAAGCATTTTCAATCGAATTTGACTTTAGTATAGTTGGTTTAGCTGTTAGCATAATTATGTGACTTTGAATCACGAGATCATGGATTCGACTCTTAAGTTGGGCTTAAATATAACTACTGATTTCTTTCTCTCAAATATTTTTGACAGCCACAGTGGCGCACTGGCACGGATTCATAAGGTGGAGGTCCTGGGTTTGATTCCCAGCGCAGTTGATTAAGATTTTGTAAATTAGTCCAGGACTGCGTAGTGGGATGTTTCGGCCGTGACTAATCACCACCCTAGTGACAAAGATGTACTGACAAGCGATTTAGCATTCCGCTACAATGTCGTGTAGAAACTGAAAGGGGTGTGGATTTCATCCTACTCCGAAAAAGTTAGCCCGTTTGGATCTTAGATTGCATCATAACTTACCATCCAGGTTTCAGTCCAATCAATGGTTAACTAATTAAGTAAATAAAATAATTTTTGGTACTTATCTTCAGCTTGGTGTTTTTGAATTGGTGTTGTTACACGCGGTCACTAATAATAAGCATTCAATAGTTATTTATTACTTATAATGACAAAATTTATCACTAACTCACTCTAGGGGTGCATGATAGTCCAAGCTCCAAAAGCCCCCTGGACCTGTAGTGAACCATTCAAAAAGGCTGACAATGATGTTAGTTGGCCCTTCTTTAATTGAAGACAAAATCAGTCACAATAGGAAAGCGACACTTAGGCCTGTGTGCACCAAGATTTCGGTTATCATAACCAACGGTTAATATAAGCTAACTATAAATTTACTGTTCACAACAACCCGTACGCCGTTTGAGAATGTATGCTCGGTTAAAATAACAGCCCGGTTTACGTCCTTAACCGGTGTACGGGTTGTCGTGAACAGTAAATTTTACGTTTAGCTTATGTTAACCGTTGGTTATGATAACCGAAATCTTGGTGCACATAGGCCTTAGTAGGAGAGGCACAGAATACACCATACAATGCGCCCGTGGGCATCTGCCCGTCAACCTGAAGTGTAGCTGTAAAATCTAATGTTGCAACAAATAAATTCACAAGGATTTTCTAAGAAACATTAATTGTGAAACTTAATTAATTAAGTCCAAAACAGCCGTTGATACGGAAAGGTATGAACGGTTATATCTCTAATGTTACACGCAATTCAACTAACGACCTACATCCATTCTAACAAACCTTTAAAACGGGGAATTTAAATTACAGAGAGCGAGCTTCCTCACAAATCTCGGAAAACGAAATTTATCGCTGCCTATATCTTGGTTTATTTATAAGAAAGCAAGCACGAGATGAAATTACGTGATACCATTTGGAAGGCGAGTGAAATACTGAACAATCCCTCACCCACCTATGTCGGTGTTATATTTTCATTCGCACCTACTTAGCCGATTGCTTGTTGAATGCCTTTTTTTCCAGATACCTAAAGAAATAATAAATGATGTTGTATCATTTGTTTGATGTATTCGCTCTATAAGTATAAGTTCAAATATTACTTACTTCTATCGACACACTAATTTCTACAAAAGCAGCATTGCAGTTTTTCGGTTTAGAAGGCTGATTAAATAAAAATTACATAAGGCTTAATTATTTGTACTGGTGAGCCTGTAATTGCTTTAAGAAAATTACTTGGAACCATAATTGTTATGTAATATGGAAAATCACAATAAAACAAAGCAATGAGCTACAATAGAGATCGGAAAGAGGTCAATTCCTCAGCCCGCTATTAATCTCACTTGGAACGTTACCGCCGAATTAATTACCCCCTGACCATACGATTTAATGGGTTTCCTGAGGGACTCTGAGGTTTCCGATTAAATCACTACTTCTCATAGGGCGATTTATAGTGACCAGTGGAGTGCGCCCTAGCATACTCTACACTGGAAGCGTCACTGTAAAAAATAAATTATGCACAAACGTAGACACAGTTGGTTCACTGAGCTCGTCCAGGGACGTACTTCCGCCGTGTTTATTTCAGCCACCAAGCAGTATTGCTGGTGTATATCCTGTCTTAAGGGTATTATTGTCGGTGCAATTACAGACACAAGGCTTAACACATACGCCTCAGGTTGATAGACACTGGACTTTACCGTGTCCGATGTGTTTCTTGTGTCACTATCATAGTGATGAATGTGTGATAGTGACGAAAATTGATAAGGTTTTTATTCGAAATCAAAATTCAATTATAATATCATGAATAATTTGATTTTTTTTTCTATTTTAACTGCATTCTCAATGTCGAAGTGAATTGTGCCTACAGTGAGGATTTACTGTCGTGTCTGGGTGACTTCATCGCTTGGGTTCGTATGATTCTCGCGAAAAATAGTGAAAAAAAATCATTACAATAAATAAATTATAAGGCAAAGATCTGCCATATTAAATTTATTCTCAAAACTTCATCAGCTTCATCTAGAGCACATCACCGTCTCATCAATTTGCCGTGGCTATTCCAGTTGAATTTATTTCCATGATATTGCCCTTTGCCCTGCTTATAACCTCTTGCCTGCCCGATTGTTAATCTTGACTCAATCTACTTGTGATTTCTCAGAGTCCTATTAGAAATTTACATTTAAATAATAGTTTATGTCCATAGAAAGTATATCGCTCCTTGATTAAGTTCTATTCTAAATACAGAAATATAAAAATTATCTACACAGAATAGTTTTAAGAGCTTTGCTTAAGTCTCAGATGTTCATTTGACCCATATTTCGTTTTTTTAATATGGGCACTAAAATAATTTAAAAATTAGCCATCATATCTCATTATTCGAGCCACTTCACCACTTATTACAAATGAATAGTACAAGTATACTATATATTACTTAAACGGGTGCATCCCATTAGTACCCCATACCGTAGTTCTATAGAACTGTTGGGACATTTTCCGGGCTGTCAAATTATATCTATATTATAGTATAGTTTTTGCTCTTGACTTTACTTATAGCATATAAGTTATAAACTTTATATTATTTTAATTGATATTTCATTTTGTTTTTAACAAAAAAATGTCCCTTGCGACAAAAGCTAAGTTGTAAAAACCAAGTAATAGCGTGTCTAAAAAAATATTCTCTTATTTTAGAAGTTACACATTTTACCACTTTGGAAGTATATTTCACGAAAACTATTCAGTTTAGAAAAAAATGATATTTGAAACCTCATTATCATTTTCAAAGACCTATCCATAAATATCCCACACGTATGGGTTTAATAAAAAAAATTGTGTTCCAGTTCTAAGCGGGGAACCCCCAAAACTTATTGTTTTTTTTTCTATTTTTATATGAAATGTTGTGTGAAGGAATAAATCTATTTAGTAAATTTTAATAGTATAGTTCTTATAATTTCGGAAAAAGTGGCTGTTACATACATATACGGACAGAAAGACTTTACAAATCTATAAGGATTCCGTTTTTTGTCTGTGATTTCATATTATACTTTTAAAAACTAGGCAATTTATATATAACATACAAACAAGATGTTGATATCGACATTTCTTTAATTTTGTCCCATTAGTTCTATCCTATTACTATTATAAAGGCGAAAGTTTGTATGGATGTATGGATGTATGGATGTATGGATGTTTGTTACTCTTTCACGTAAAAACTACTGAATGGATTTGAATGAAACTTTACCACAATATAGCTTATACATCAGAATAACACATAGGCTACATTTTATACCGAAATTCCCACGGGAACGAGAACTACGCGGGTGAAACCGCGGGCGTCCTCTAGTATAGAAATAATGGGACACTAAACTCTAATATAGTGTATCAACAGTTCTATAGAACTAAAATTAGGGGGTACTACTGGGATGCACCCATTTAAACGAGGCAAACATATTGTGTAAGTAACTTACCTCTACAGATAAAAGTCCGAGTTACGAAGCTCATAGTTCAAGAAAAAACAGAGAGCTGTTAGAGATACAGGTAACTAATTCCTTGGTGTTAAGAGTCTTTACAAGATGCCTATGTCCACCATTGGACGTCTATCGGCTGAAAATGATGATGATCTACGATAGTAACTGATGATGCGATTGAAGATGGCATGGATGACGCACACTGACTATACTAAAGCCAAACTCGATTGAGAATGCTTGTCAACAAACAAATTAAAAATGAAGGTAGAAATCACTAGTCATTTTACACATATTTTTTTAAATTAACTAGTTAATGACGAATTCATGGCAATAAATTAGTAAGCTTAAAACTAATTAATATATTCAATATCTTTTAAATAGGATTTTTTAAAATAACAAAACATAATTTTAAATTTATTAGGCATAAAATGTGTTGTATTTTCTACCTTCATTTAAAATTTGTTTGTTGACAAGTATTCCCAATCGAGTTTGGCTTTAGTATAGGTAGGAATATGATACCCGAACGCTAAATCTCTTAGCGGTACATTTTTTTTAATAAGAAATAAGCCCGCGCTTGACCACTATCTCACCTAATGGTAAGTGTAGATGTGGTCTAAGGTGGAACGCGCTTAGTTAGAGGATGCCTATTCGCTCTTGTTTTAAAGATACCCAAGTTGTAAGAACAAGGAAATACTGATCTCGGTAGGGCATTCCAGACCTTAGCTATGCGTATGATGATTGACAACGCTTAACGCTTTGTACGGGTCCTGGGAATATCAACGACGTAGGGGTGAAATCCCACCCGGCAAGCAAGGAACAAGGTAGGCCGAAGTCAGACTAGACAAGACAGACCTGAACCAATCAAGAAAATCTTAATCAGCCCTGATGGGAATCGAACCCAGCACTTCCGTCTTATAAATACACATAGCATCAAATAGTGGCGTAAGGCGTAAGCCTAAGACTTCTTTAAAAAAACTACTCTCTCGCGTATAAAATATAATCATTATTTAAATCCGTAAATATAAAACAAATTAATGCTACAATGACTAACATCAATCTATCTTCCTACCCCAAAGGGCGAAACTGGTTCACTCCCACCAAATACGCCAATTCGAAACGCCACAATAAATAAGCTCACAATCGGAACAAATGGACAACCGGCTAATTAAAGTTGTAGCTACTGCACTTCGATTCCCATACATTAGGCACATCGATCTAACACGTCCGTACAAAGGCCTTGGCGAAATGCTTACTAACATGCGATCGTCTTAAGTTCATCGAAAATGT
This sequence comes from Mycalesis mineus, assembly GCA_034621355.1. Lineage (NCBI taxonomy): Eukaryota > Metazoa > Arthropoda > Insecta > Lepidoptera > Nymphalidae > Mycalesis > Mycalesis mineus. The sequence goes on from CM067888.1 coordinate 7,207,028, forward strand.
GAGCACACGAATTTGGACTTAATTATATAAGTACGTGAGTTTGAAATTGATCGGGGATTCCGCTAAAGGATTGAGCACAATAATGTTTACACAGTGACGTAACTTATATAGTACTAGAGGTCGCTCGCGATTTTGCTCATCCCGATCCCGTAAAAAATTCTGGAATAAATCCTTAGTGTTATTCTAACTTATAAGCTGTATTATTGTAGAGTTTCATCAAAGTTATTTCAGTATTTTTTGATTGAAAGAGTTACAAATCATCCATACATCTATCCATCCGTACTTACAAGCTTTCACGCTTTAATGTTAATAGAGTGACTGTAACGTCTGTGATTATAGTATAATTAGCCAATATTAAAAAAAAACATAAGTTTCAATTTAAGAAATTTTGGCGATTTTTAGTATAATCACAGTATATAAAATATATATCTAGATTTGGGTAGACCATGTAAGTAGGCACAGCAACATTTATATTAGAAAAGTAACAAAATAGATTAGTCCAATGTTATATAGGATAAAATTGCCAATGCTTTATAATTAATATTTAATTTGATAAATTATCATCATCATTATCAGCCAGTACCACTACAGGACCAGACCTTTCTCCTTAAAGGAGAGGTGACGTAAAGGTTAGACCCAACACGTTGATTCAATGCGAGAAGTGGAAATGTTTAATTCACTATCTCTATTAGAGGTTGATGACAGTGACCGAGACCAACGTCGTGACGTATTCTTCGAGGCAAAGGGGCGTAACACCACCAACTATTATTTCAGTGTTATGAAAGGCAAACGTGATAATTTTAACAGTAAAATTATGTAGTTACAATACGGTGTGCAAGACGGCCGCCTTAATGCGGGCCGACCGAAAACAAAACAATCCGATGCTCACCTCCTCGCGTCCGGTTCCGTACACTAAATTTACATTCCCGACCATCTATCCCAGAAGTCCATCCGGGCTGGCAATAAAACGATCTTAAGGCGCGGAGGAAAACGTCTTAGCGCTCTTTGTAAAGGGAGGGCGGCGATAACTCGTTTCCGTTTTGGAGTCTTTACACAATGCGATTGTTTTAATCAAACAACCCAACTTGCGCAATGACTTGGAGCTTTGTTACTTAGTTAGAGCTTTTATTAATTGTGACATGGATTACGGGTGTCATCAATATTGCACAGTAGGTATATAAAACACAAAAATTGTTTTTACCTTCGTCCGTTTGAAATCATTTAACGTATGTTCTCGTAACAGTTACTTAATAGTTCAATTAAGCTTAACCTGATACAAAATGTATGCTTTGTTTAGTTTTATACTTTGCGAATTTTATCCTAAAAAATAAGTAAGCCCAGAGTTAGCTACAATAATTAATTTGACTGCTCACAACATTCATTATGGGTACTATGATAACTGATGAATATTCTTTTTTATATATATTATACATATATACTTATAATATATAGATAAACACCCAGACACTGGAAAATATCCATGCTCATCACACAAACATTTTTCCAGACGTGGGAATCGAACCCACAGCCTAGGACGCAGAGGCAGGGTCACTACCCACTGCGCCACTCGGCCGTCAAATATATATCAATATTGACTTCGTATAGCACATAAACATTAGCTTGATTTTTTTACGATCGTAATATTCATCTGTCTTTATAATAACAACATATTTTATAAGACGTGTATAAGAATGAACTAGGTTCCGAACACAAAATAGTAGCTTTACCTATGGCTTCTGTTTTTATTAGTACTTTTTTTTTAAGTAATGTACTTAACCTAAAAAAACTAACGTTTTACTTTCTTCCATGGGTTTTTGACCTGAAATAAAATTTATTTATTTATTTTTATAATACCTAGAAATGTACTTGCAATTGTGTCGTAGAGTCGTCGCCGCGTGTGAAACTCCCTAATGATGTTAAGAGTTTAGATGCTGGTATTATTTGAGGATTATTTGGGCCTGATATAGAGGACGCTTTGTATAACTCGGTCGAAGTTCGCTGCGGATGCTTATATTTGACTTCCTACTACCGAAGTTACGGAGAGTTATGTTTGACTCGATATTATAAAGGATGATCTAAGAATATACGAGCAGCAAATAAGTATGAAAAGACAACACTGTGTGTATATTTTGATTTTTGTAATTTTTCTACCATATGTTTAAGTAATCAGTTTTTGAAGTGACTGCAAGTTATGTTTTAATGTTTTATATTAATTATTCTCATATTTCGTCTACTTACACTATAGCTCTCTTTTTCTTGTTATATAAAGGAGAATAAGGCTGTCCTTGTCATAATTCGTATCAAAGGTGGCCATAACCAAATGCCGAGACCTTTAAAATTACACCAAATCCTCAGCGGATCCTCAAGAAACCCGCCGTAGGGCACTGTCGTCCGCATGTTTATACGCCGATGGTATCTCCTAATTGTGACAATATTTGGTTTAGGCTTTTAAGAGGCAAGGTAAATTGTGGAGCCATGACGGCAACTGAAGTTTAGCATCGGCTATCTGATGGAGGCAATTTGGTTAAATGGCACGCTCGTTGAGATATGGCCGTTTGTCTTTAAAGGGAATTGCCCGCCTCGAGAAAACTTGGAATTTATGCAGGTGTATGGCTTTATACATAAGCATTTTGGTGTGGGATTTTTTTTTATTTTGTAATAATTAATTGTAATTTTCACATCAGCCTTAGTTTTGATTGACACTGTGATTGCGAGTGCGAGGACGCAATATAAATATATACAATCCTAACCGTATTGTCCATCGATTCTCTTGAAATATATATAATTATTGCAAATATATTTAACTATTACATATAGCAGATCGAGGGTAATTAATTAATTTTATTAAAACAATGTTTCACATAAGCAAGGGGGTAGGCGATAATTTAATCAACAAGTTGGGATCACCGAAGCAAAGCACACGTGATACCAATACGAATATTCCGTGTATCGATATTGCGGTCCTTCGAGCCGGATTAGCTACCCTCTGAAGGATTTGTCGGCCCGGGGCGAATCGGCCCGTTCTTTGTCTAAACCGATTGCTTCGCCTTGGGACAGGTGAGGTTTCCTTGAGGATTTTAATTAATAATGTCTCGATAGTGTATGGTGTGATGTACTTTAGTGATTTAATCAAACATGGTAATAGTTTCGATAATGTGTAGGAAGGATTTTCGTAGTCAATTTTGGGGTAAGGTTTATGAATGTTTAATGTTGGACTCGATCAAGAATTATGTTTTATAATAATTAAGATTTTCATATTCAGTGATCCTTTCAAAAAATATATACCTAATTAGTTGTAACTTACTTTACAAGAGTCACTCCAACAATTCATGAAAACTGTATGAAATATGAATATTTTTGATAAAAACATTAAATTATTTTGAATATTTCCTTAATAATAACAGTCTTTCCGTTATTTCCCTCAATTTCACGTTAGTTTTTCAAAGCTATGCCCAATTGCCTATGCTAGTTTTGAACCCTTCCGGGGTTGTTAATCATGAATCTTTTCTTGCAACATGTTCGTGCGAAATTACTTAGTAGTATATTCTGTCTGTTTTCGTTTCAATATAATCCATGATTTTTTATTTATGAAATTCAGGTAAAATTTCGTATAAAAAACATTTATATACACGTCGTTTTTATATATTGAGAGTAAGTCATTTCCCTACTGAAAACGCGTATAGACAGATATATTAGATGTAGGCTATATACATTATATTTATATATTGTATTATTAGTTCATTAGATATATTCATATTTATTTATTTACCACATTCATTCACACTTACATAAACGCTTACATTACATACCAACATAATACCACACTCACAAATTATTATATTTACATTTCGCACAACAAACATAATTCACGCGCATACTCGGGTGCAATCTGTAGTATGCCGCGCCGACCAAGTTTACCGGCGCGCGCGCCTGATTACGTCACACGCTCACTACAGCCGACAGTCGTTCTCTTGCACTCGACGCGCCCAGCTAGCGGTACTTACTTTATTATCCGTATACCGCCCTCTCGAAATTTGTTAAACGAAATTCTATAATATCGTTATTAAAGCTTTTAATCAGTTACTCGGTGTTTAATATTAATCTCCACTATTCATTAACTTTATAATAGTGCCCATAAGGCCTATACTGGTGACCCCGTAAAAAGAAAATGAGTAGTGAGAGTGACACAGCCGGATCAGTGAACACACGCCCGCGCCCAAAAATGAAGAAAGAGTCGCATAGCGCTGAATATACGATGACCTCGCCCGTCAGACAAATACAGGTCCCACCGTTTTGGCCGGAGAAACCCGCGATTTGGTTTCGCCAGGTCGAGGCGCAATTTAGAATATTCGGCATCACGGATGAGGAAATAAAATTTTACCAAGTACTCTCCTGCCTGGATCGACAGTACGCATCCGAGGTGGAGGATATCATAACTGGCCCGGCGGATTACGAGAGGCTGAAAAGCGTGCTCATAAAGAGATTATCGGTGTCAAAGGAAAATAAAATAAAACAACTGCTGACACATGAAACCATGGGCGACCGCAAACCGTCACAGTTCCTTCGGCACCTCCAACATCTAGCAGGCGCTGACGTCCCGGAGGATTTCCTAAAAACCATTTGGTCCAGCCGCCTACCTACGGAGATCCAGCCAATAGTCGCATCACAAACCACTTCACTGGACGCCCTGGCAGAGCTAGCTGACCGAGTTTACGACATCGCAGCACCAGCCAGGCAGACCGCTGCCGTGACGTCATCGTCGGCGTTCGACGCGTTAGCCCAGCAAGTCGCCCAGCTAACGAAGCAGGTCAGCGCGCTCGTGGCTCGCGACCAGCAGCGAGGATCGTCAACCGAGCGCGGCCGAACCCGCGGTAGGAGTCGCAGCCGTTCCAGGTCCAGAAGATCGGACTCAAGCCACCGCCGCTTCGCGTACTGCTGGTATCATCATAAATTCGGTGCTAGTGCAAATAAGTGTGTGCCACCATGTACTTTTAAATCGACATCGGGAAACGACCGCGACAATCACTGATGGCGACCGACGATTGTCGTAACGCAGGTCGCTTATTTGTGACGGACCGTGACACAAAAATAAACTATTTAGTAGATACCGGAAGTGACATTTGTGTTTACCCCGTTAGTGCACTCCGCGAACGTCGCAATAAGACTTCTTTTTCATTGTGTGCGGCAAACGGTACAGCTATTGATACCTACGGTTGCATTCAATTAACATTAAATATAGGTTTACGCCGCAACTTTCCGTGGCGCTTCGTAATCGCTGACGTCACTAAACCTATAATAGGTGTAGACTTTCTGTCTTTTTATAATTTAATAGTAGACATCAGCAACCGTAGGCTTATCGATAGCCTTACTAATATTAGCACCATCGCTAATATTTCTTCACCGAAATCGCTTGTGACGAGTGTAAAGGTATCGACTGGTGGCTACAGCAGGTATCATAAAATATTAGCTGATTTTCCAGACATCACCCGCCCCGCCGGTAAACCAGGTACAGTCAAACACAAAACACTACACCACATACGAACTACACCAGGTCCTCCAGTCACTTCCCAACCCAGACGCCTCGCTCCTGATAAGCTTAAAATAGCCAAACAGGAATTCGAGACGATGCTTGCAAACGGCACCGCGAGACCGTCGGACAGCCCATGGTCGTCTCCTCTCCATCTAGCTCCGAAAAAGGATAACAGTTGGCGACCCTGCGGAGACTACCGACGATTGAACGCCCGAACAATCCCGGATAAGTATCCTATCCGTCATATCCACGATTTTGCGCACAGTATAGCTGGCTGCCGAATATTTAGCACCATAGACCTCGTGAAGGCGTACAACCAGATCCCAGTTGCTGAGGAGGACATCCCGAAGGCGGCGATAACATGCCCCTTTGGCTTATTTGAATTCCCCTTCATGAATTTTGGTCTGAAAAATGCTGGTCAGACGTTTCAGAGATTCGTCGATGAGCTAACACGTAGACTAGACTTCTGCTATCCTTACCTAGACGATTTTTTGGTATACTCCAGGACTCAGGAAGAACACGAAGGTCACTTACGTCAGCTGTTCTCCCGCATGCAAGAATACGGCGTGCTGGTTAATACAGCAAAATGTGTCTTCGGTGCATCTGAAGTTACCTTCCTGGGTTACCAGATATCAGAAAAAGGTACTAAACCACTGGATAGCAAGGTCAAGGCCATCGCGGACATCACCATCCCGAAGACCGTCAGAGAGCTCAGGCGATTCTTGGGCATGATTAACTTTTACAGGCGATTTCTGCCTAACGCTGCCCAAATCCAAGCCCCTCTGAACGCCTTACTGACCGGATCCGTCAAGGCTTCCCACCCAGTCGTCATAAAAGGAGAAGCACTGCAAGCTTTTGAGGACTGCAAGAAGAGCCTATGTGATGCTACCCTACTAGCGCATCCAGTGTCACACGCTAAATTGGGACTCGTCACCGATGCCTCCGATAAAGTCATCGCAGCAGCTCTACAGCAGAACGTGGATGGAGCTTGGCAACCTCTAGCATTTTTCTCGCGCAAGTTGAGCCCTTCGCAGATCAAATACTCACCGTACGATCGCGAGCTCCTTGCAATATACGAAAGTATTAAATATTTTCGCTACATGCTAGAGGCCAACAATTTCACCATATATACTGATCACAAGCCGCTCTGTTACGCTTTCCATGATCGGAAACATAACTGCTCGCCACGTCAGTATAGACACTTGGACTTCATCTCTCAATTCACAACTGACATCCAACATATCGCGGGCAAAGATAATGTCGTTGCCGACACGCTTTCCCGAGTATTTGAATTGCAGGAGCCAGTCGATCTAGAAGTCCTTGCCAAGTTTCAAGCCACGGATGCTGAGCTTGTCCAGTGCCTCAACGGCGAAACATCGCTACAGCTAACAAAGAGGACAATACCTGGCACTCGTACTGAACTGTACTGCGACGTCAGTACCTCGACTGCCAGACCCTTTGTCCCCGAGAGTTGTCGTAGGCAAATTTTTAACAGCCTCCACTCTCTTAGTCATCCTGGTCCAAATGCTACGGCTAAGCTCGTTGCACAGCGTTTTGTTTGGCCTCTTATGCGCAAAAACTGCCGCGAATGGGCTAAGGCATGTTTGGCTTGCCAACGCGCGAAGGTAACGCGACACGTATCGTCACCTTTAGGTACGCTTGCCTTACCTTCTGCGCGATTCAAATATGTCCATTTAGACCTGGTCGGGCCAATGCCACATTCCAACGGTTATCGCTACTGTTTGACAGCCGTCGATCGCTTCACGCGATGGCCAGAAGCTGTCCCTATCACAGATATAACCGCTGAAACAGTAGCCAAAGCGTTTATTGCTTGTTGGGTGTCGCGTTATGGAATTCCAACCGATCTGGTAACAGATCGGGGTGCGCAGTTCCAATCAGCGCTTTTCCAGCAGTTGGCCAAATCCATTGGATTCGAACACCGCAGGACAACTGCCTACCATCCACAGTGCAACGGCTTAGTTGAGCGCTTTCACAGACAACTGAAGGCAGCTATAACTTGTCATGCCGACTCAAATTGGACCGAACTTCTACCGCTGATACTTCTCGGTATAAGGAGCGCTGTAAAAGAAGACCTTAAAGCCTCATCAGCCGAATTGGTGTACGGTGAGCCACTCCGGCTTCCCGGTGAATTTTTTGACCACACCAATCCTGGTTACACCACCGACATCGCTGACTTCTCAGCCCGAATGAGATCCTTTACCGAGAAACTTCGACCAGTCCCAACTCAGCATCACTCCAATTCTCGCAAAACCTTCGTATTCAAACAACTCGACACGTGTAGTCATGTTTTTCTTAGGGAAGACGCTACACGTGGCTCCTTACAACCAGCCTATACAGGTCCTTACGAAGTTTTGCAGAGAGGTGCTAAGTCTTTCAAAATTAGTGTCAAGGGCAAAATCGTCACAGTATCCATAGACCGACTAAAACCAGCCTATATACTGTCTGACGATACACCTCAACCCAAACCACCGGATATTCCACCATCCAAGCTTCCAGAAGCATCGCCCAAGCTTCCAGACCCCCCATCCACCCAGCAACGAGCTGGAGATACCCCAGAACGCTTCTCACGGTCAGGGAGAAGAGTACGGTTCCCGGACTATTATCGTCCGTAGACACGGCCTCTGGAGGGGAGTGATGTAGGCTATATACATTATATTTATATATTGTATTATTAGTTCATTAGATATATTCATATTTATTTATTTACCACATTCATTCACACTTACATAAACGCTTACATTACATACCAACATAATACCACACTCACAAATTATTATATTTACATTTCGCACAACAAACATAATTCACGCGCATACTCGGGTGCAATCTGTAGTATGCCGCGCCGACCAAGTTTACCGGCGCGCGCGCCTGATTACGTCACACGCTCACTACAGCCGACAGTCGTTCTCTTGCACTCGACGCGCCCAGCTAGCGGTACTTACTTTATTATCCGTATACCGCCCTCTCGAAATTTGTTAAACGAAATTCTATAATATCGTTATTAAAGCTTTTAATCAGTTACTCGGTGTTTAATATTAATCTCCACTATTCATTAACTTTATAATAGTGCCCATAAGGCCTATATTAGTTAGCCAGTATACTTAGCAGGTTTCCCTTAAGGCTCTGAATACATGTTAATAGTGTTCAGAGCTTGTGAGATTAAGGAACTGGTCTTCCTACACTGGCGGTGTTCATGCAATTGTAAATCGTTCATTTGCTTTATCTCATTATACGGAATACCTTAGCTCTGTTTGGTTAAGAAAATGTAAGAAGTATGTTTTATTTATAAATTATTATATATACCGGTTTATCACACACACAATAATGGCAAATGCTCGTGTGTAAGTCTATTACTCTTTAAGGCCTACTCTACTAAACCGATTAAAACCAAGAGAAATTTAAAATAGAGATAGTTCATTATATGGAAAAGTCCATGTCTTGCGATTTTTTTTTTCGACTACAAGTAGGCCCTTGACTGCTATCACACCTGATGTTAAGTGATGATGCAGTCTACGATGGAAGCGGGCTAACTTGTTAGGAGTGGGACAAAAATCCACACCCGTTTCGGTTTCTACTCGACATCGTACCGGAACTCTGAATCGCATGGCGATACGTCTTTGTCGGCAGGGTGGTAACTAGCCACGGCGAAAGCCTCCCACCAGCCAGACCAAGAAAAATTAAGAAAAATCTCAATCTGCCCCGCCGGGAATCGAACCCAGGACCTTCGTCTTATAAATCCACCTCACATACCACTGCGCCACGGAGGTCGTCAAAAAGTAAAGTATCGTTCTGTTTATCTATAGACGAAAGGATACTTACTTGCCATATATATTTTTCCACCGGAAAAAATACTGGTATTAGAAAGGTCTCAGATTCAACACTATGTTACTTGCTTCCAGTACCTTTTTACTTTTAGATAAGTTGTAACGTAGTTAGGAACAAAGTAGTAAAGTTAGTACTAAAAATACTTAATATAGAATACTCGTTTATTTCTCTTTAACTTATACATACATAGTTGTATAAGCACGTGTATCGGATATTATTAATAAGGTATTATAAAACTAGAATTTTATTTAAGCATACAACCATCAATAACGTTATTAACGTACACAAATAACGTTAGCCATAAACATTTCACTTTAATTTAAACTCACTTATGTAAGCCGTCGCAATCTCAAAGCATTTTTCCCGAGCAATTTACTTCGATCTATAAATCTAGACGGCGAGTGTGAACCAGCTTAAAGCTAAGACGCCACCCCCCAACCCCCCAGCTATAGCCCCGCAAGGCTAGCGAATATGTAAGCCCACGGGGGTTCATTAACTTGAGCATGTTAAGCCGATGATAGTATAGTAGCGTTTTCATGAAACCTTGGATCCTGATTGAGAAAGGCGTTAGACGGGACGTCTTAATGAGTTAGTTGCTGAATAGGTATTAATTGTTCAGATTTAGGGCAAGGTAATTTCGTTTTACGTTTAGGGTCTGGTGGACTATTTGTTATATTGATGGCTTTCCGAAGAATAATACTACGTTTTGAGCATTTCATGTACTTCTACACAAAATTTTGTATTCAACATGCGATATTTTCAATCATTCAAATGTAAACGTATATTAATCCGAAAGACACCAAATTTGTAAAATACTCAGCTGTTTAGACATAATAACTTATATTTGTAAAACAAATCCATGACTTGCCTACTGTAAATATTTCAACTGCCATTGGTTTAATTTTTTTTTTATCGACCTTGACTGCTATCATACCTGATGTTAAGTGATGATGCAATCTAAGATGGAAGCGGGCTAACTTGTTAGGAGTAGGATGAAATCCACACCCCTATCGGTTTCTACACATCGTACTGGAACGCTAAATCGCTTGGCGGTACGTCTTTGTCGGTAGGGTGGTAACTAGCCACGGCGAAAGCCTCCCACCAGCCAGACCTAGACAAATTAAGAAAAACCTCAATCTGCCCCGCCGGGAATCGAACCCAGGACCTCCGTCTTATATATCCACCGCGCATACCACTGCGCCACGAAGGTCGTCAAATGACTTTATATGTGATTTTGTGATAATTTTAGTGAAACACATTATAACTACATGATATAAAATAAAAAGAGGCAAAAAATAAATATGTTTCATCATTAAAATATCAAAAGTGGAAAGCATCAATACACATTCAAACAAAATCCAGTAATGCGTACTCATTAAGAATTTAACACTCGTAAATGAATGTCTACAGTGAAACGAAAACAAAATGGCGTCATGTAATACGTACATCGAATACTTGAGACTCGTTCTTTTCCCGCCTCCGAGTGTCGTTGGCGGCATTAAATCTTAATAAAACCCGTCATGCATCACGATGGCGTCCTTTGATTTCTCACTCGGCAAACCGCGTCTCCGCATATCAAAGAAAATCACAACTCTTTTCATTGCGCGCCGATAGAATGTTCACAAAGACCAGCTTAATTGATCCCCACATTCCGCCCACCGCCTTTAAAAATGTAGCCGGTGAGGGAACTAGGGGCGATGCTGCGGGGGCCTCGATAGCGTGGACATTGTACCTTCAATTTACTAATACAAATAAGCGAGACTGGTCCTTCAGGCCCCAGCCACTGGCGACGCTTTCAAAAGAAGCCTCTATTGTGTTCAACCCTCAATCAGGGTCTCGATTATCGAAAAGAAAACACTCATCTATATTTTAAATAATGATCAGGGCACGGGTCGGGCGAACAATTGGGAGTGATGGATTGTATAGACACGGTAAGAGCTACTACTTGTACGTATATTGTCACCCTTGTTCCTTGCGGATAATTGGAAAATGTTTCTTGCGTTGTTTTGTGTTGCCACAATAGTTTATTTGTGATATTTATATGACTATTATAATGTTTTAGTAACTTGTTGCAATTTAAATTTTGATAAAAAACATTAGTTTGTGAAACACCCTTTCATCCACTAATACGAATAATAATCTCATAGATTTGTGATTTGTGAAATTTCCTTTTAAAGTTTAGGTTAGGTTAAGTTAAATAATTATTTTTACTTGAACTATACTATTTTTTTGTTTAGTTTAATGATTAAATTTTTTAAATGTACTACTAAAGCATAATATATGAATGTTTCCTTGTTTGTACTAAGAATAAATAGTTCTCTAGAAAATATAAATTTGCTCTTTTGTATGTCCTTTTTTACTTTAGATCAAATAATAAAAAATATAAAAAGTTACTCTAGGAGGGACATTACTTGTAGCAACCGTATTGAAAGGAGGCAAATCGAGTCATTAGCACCAAAAAAACGAGTCTGATAAGCAAGATGGTGCGTAATTAGATTCGCTATGCCCTTCAGGTAGTATACCCGTGCTTACTAATCAACGGCATTCACAGAAAATATATTCTCAGGAAAGAGGCCTGAAATTTAAAAAAAAAGGGCGTCGACAAACAGCATTTAATGAACGCCCCCCTCCCATACATCATTAACTGGTAGGGGTGTCGCGCAAACAATCTCGCTCCAGTTTCGCAGGGACCGGTTGATAGTAGGCAGTAGTGCATTCGTTACAGAAGACGAGTGGTAACCATTGTGAGTCGAGCACGTCTGCGCTGTTGTGTCCGAGATGCAGATAATTGCCCCCGCTGCCTGAAGAAAAAAATATGTTTCATCGGGAGATATCGTCATTGTTTGTCCCGATGTATGCAGCGGGACTTTTCGTTGTTTTCATTTGAGCGGATTTTTTGTTACTACTTTATTTCTAATAGCGTTGTCGCTATTTGTGAATTGTACTTCTATACATTCGGACATTTCTTGTGTATGATCAAGTATTTTACTTTTCATCACATCATATCTTTTGATTCATAGATATTTAGTTTTGGGAGATATCGTCGTAGTTTTCATTTGCGCATTTTTTATATTTTTCATTTTAAAATTGCACTTCAACAATTCCTTACACAGTATTACTTGTAAATGAATTGCAATCACTTTTCAATACGGCATCACCTCTTTCAATTCATAGACATGTAAGTATTGTTTTCCAATAAATGCGCTGTTGTGTCCAAGATTCAGATAAAATTAAGATTCAGATAAAATGCTGCCTGAAAAAAAAATTATTCCATCCATTCCATCGGGTGATATCGTTATTGTTTGTTTCAATGCACCTATGCAGCGAGTCTTTCCGTTGCTATGATTTGCGCGGATTTTAGTTACTTTTTTACTTCTAATAGCATATACTTTTATATAGCATTTACTTTTAAATTGCATCTCAACAGTTCCGTACATTATACTATTTAATAATTGAGAGACATTACACTTTTTAATGCGACGTAGCGTCTTTTAATTCATAGACAATACACACATATAGTTTGCCTGCCTGCGCAGTTATGTCCAAGACCCTGTTGAAGAATAAAATATATTATTGAATCGAGAGATACTGTCATTATTATGTCTATGTGTGCAATGGCAATTTTCGTTGTTTTCCTGTAATTATTTTTACTTCACACCCCAACACACTTACACATTGTGCTTAAATCGTTCGTACTCAGTCGGCATGTGAAATGCCGAATATTGTTAAAATTGCTTCAGATAAATCCATAAGATTTATCGAGGAATATTTGTCGAATTCCCCATGTAACCTTTAAAATGAGTCTGAACGTATTGGTCTTCGAGTGTAAATAACAATTTTATAATACAACCTTATCGTCCAAATGTACAGTAATATATTCCTGAACCCTTGTAATAAACAGACTTCAATATGTGGCACAGTTTATATGCCTTTAATAGCATCCCACATTTGCGTATTGTTCCTCAAGATGCTTTACGGTGTCCCTCGAACAGGTAATGGCGTTATTTATTGGCAGTAAACCAAGATTTAGGCTCGAGGACAAAGGGACTAAATGATCCTAGAGGTTACGGGTACCCATTAACGGCAGGAATTTTAATAGTTTAGGAATTTGATAAGTTGCTTCAGTTCTATTAAAGGTTTGCGCTATTAGTGATGGGTCGGCAGTACATTACTCTAATGTTCTTAAGAGGTTATAGAGTAATAGAGTTCTCCTAAATATCCTTAGGGCGGACAAACGATTTCTCTTCACGTAATTTTCAGTTTCACATCTATATTTTTAATATTTATTGTGGAATTTAGTAGTAGGTAGGTACTATATTAGTAATTACTAAATATTTTCAATTATATCCAATAGCTAAGGCAGCGCACGCGCATAAAGCCGATTTAATAAATTTTACGGTCCGACTCGCGCGACAAAAACTGTGATAACTCGGCTAATATATAAGTGTAATACAAATATAAAATATAGCTTATCACGCTCCCCGATAGTGTACATTCTACTGGTGAAAGATTTTTTTAAATCGGATCAGTAGTTCCGAAGATTAGCCCCAACAGATGCCCCATTAACAAACTTACAAAATTTACCTCATTATAATATTAGTATAGATAGATTTTATATCTATAACTATCTTTTAGATCTATAACTTATGTAGATCATAGAGTGACATTCTATAAGAAGTTCCTTGCATGTCCTACGAAGTATCTTGCTTATAGAGTGCTGTATAATTTTAATTGGTCTATCAATATTTACTATAAAATAGGGAAATGATGTAAAAAGCTAGACACCAATAAACTAAAACCTTTTTATTTCCTATCCAAAGAAAGCCTTATAAAAAGAAATTAATGAACCACGATACCTCCATAACGAAGTCTCCACTCCTCGCCCGGGGGCCTGATAAAATCAAATTGGAATTATTCAGGGTGAAAACCCACCATGACATCTTGAAGTCAACAATGGCCTTTCGACTTGTTCTTTGCGTTGCACCGTTATTAAAATCTCGTGAAACAATCGACTCAAAAGCGCACTTCCGGTCTCACTGTACAGACTTGGAATGCTGGGGAAAAATTATCGGGAAATAACTTATTCTTGGCCCCTTTCAACCTTTGTACCTATTGAATAATTTGTGATATTGTTGAATAGATGCAGGCTCTAGTTCCAAATTCATACTGACAATAAATAAAATTGATAATTAATTATTTTACTTTATTATTTTCCAGTAAAAGTTGCAACTAGTTTTAGAGGTGAGGAGTTGTAGAATGCGAATTGATGTAATATATGATGAATATGATAGGACATTTTGGAAAAATTTACAGCCAAAGCTCGTAGACTAGTAGCAAACAAATAAAAGACGTATATTTTTCATCATTCAGATACTGTTTTCGAAAATTTAGTATAAATGGACCTTTATCATTAAGATTTGATGTATTTTGATGTATCTAAAGATAAGCAGTGGTATCCGCGGTGGATTTATAATACGAAGGCCTTAGGGGATGATCTATATATAGAGATAGAGGAGTTGAGAGGAGGGGGTAACTTAATTACAAGCGTTTGATAGGTCCAACTGATGATAAATGTTTCATGTTAATGTCAAATTCCTTACACAATTCGGTTCGATTCCTGGTTGAGCCGATTAAGATTTCCTTAACGGATCCAGGTCTGGCTCGTGGGAGATTTTCGCCGTAGCTAGCTACCTCACGGCCAACCAAGACGTATAGCAAAGCGATTTAGTGTTCCGGTACGATGTCTTGGAGACACCGAAAGGGGTGTAGATTTCATCCTATCCCTAACAAGTTAGCCCGCTGTAATCTTATGTTGCATCATCACTTACCACTAGGTGTGATTCAAGGGCTAACTTGTAGTAAATAAAAAATGTACCTACCTACAACTTGGGATTCATGGGGTTATGTCGCAAAATGGAAGCCACGTGACAATAAATAATTTCCCTTTGTGTGACTTGTAAGACTTCAAAATGTGAACGAACATTCAATGCATGGAGTATTAATACCAGGTCCACACCGATGGAGGCACCGAACGAATCATTACAGGACAATTATAACGCCACTTCACAGAAAACTGGAGGGCCCACTACTCGGAAATCTGATTCCTTTTGTTTTTTGTGACGGAAGTCAAAAATCCTCAAAGCAGCACGCTGTTCGGTATAGAGGGTTTCTCAACGTTTCTTGTGAAAGTTTTCCCGGCCGTTTTCAAGAGGCACAAACGTATTAATACGTTCATTAGAAAATGCTTGCGAAAAATTATGTACCCAGATGGTCTAATTGGTTAATTTAAATACTCTTATAACGAGGGTATTATTTCACCGAAGCTTTGTAATTGCTGTAATTTTTTGTGATTAAAGTTTTATGTGATACTTCTTGTTATGTAGATTTGTAAATAGTTGTGATAGATGAGTAAATAATTCGTTTCTGTCTATTCAATTGGCCTTACTTTCTATTTATCATTCTGCTTCTGCTTTTCCTTTTCCTTTTCCTTCTCCTGGTACTCCATTTTATTCTCCTTCTGCTTCTTATCGTCGTATTTCGTAGCAGCATTTTAAGAACTGAGCTCTAACAATAAAAGTTTATTTTATATCACTACAGATTGGCCTCCCACCAGCCAGACCAAGACAAATTAAGAAAAATCTCATTCTGCCTCGCCGGGAATTGAACCCAGTCCTCCGTCTTATAAATCCACCGCGCATACCACTGCGCCAAAAGGCCGTCAAAAGTTTGATTACTAGAAATTAAATAAGGAGTAATTAGACAAATATATGCATAATCAGCAATATTTGAGAAAAATCTTCTAATAGAAGTCTTCCACCCTAAAAACGCCACAAAAAGGCTTGACAGTCTTTGGCCAATAATATTTATTAAATCGATCACTATTAGACTTAAACTAAAGTAATAAGTTTTCTTTGAAGCCAGCCCATCACTCATGCCTCACGAACCATAGTCAGCTTAGCTAAAAACTAGACCAGTGACCCAGTTAGGTTATTAATTGGCATTAATATTTACATAACATAACAGAGTAGAAAAATATTTTTGCTCAAATAAGACAGTATCATTTCACTAACATTATAATGGCGAGAGTAAAGTTCATATGTTCTTGTCTCCTTTACGTCCCAAAATTTGAATGGGGATAGATAGCTAATTTTTATCTTAAAATTCCTACGGATTTATGTGTGTAAAAACGCTGGGAAGAGTTGGTGATAAATAAAACATGCACTTTTGAATATAAATAAGTAACAGTATGAGAACAGGTCCAGTCACCGTCTCACCCACAGTACCTCGTACAAGCGGTTGTTAAATAGTTCAACAATAGATGTGGCCAGTGGTTCATTAATGATTCATCCCTTCGGTTTCTGACCGTCTTTTGTGTGATCTCCGTCTGTTTGCCTTTCGTTAGAAATGTGTTTGATGGTTATTTTACATTCGTCTTTCCACGTGTAGAAAACGCCAACTGCGGTGCATAGTTAATTACCATTGGTACTTTTCTTTATTTGTACGTGTTGTTTGTTTTGTACGAAGGTTTTGCTATTAGCTGAATTAAATTGGTGGATATTTTCGTGTGTTAACACAAAGCTAGTGGATATTCTCTTGTGTTAACACGAACCTTTCAGGGTGTTTATTTTAGAACCGCCATAGTTAAGCGAGTTTCTAACCTGAATTGGCAATAGGAATGGCGCATAACCAAGAACTGACCAATGTTTAGGTATTTCTCTTGGAATAGCGACTGTGCGCCAAAAAGCCCACTGTATATGTATAAAGTTATTAAAAAGTCGATAAACCTAAATAGAATAAAAATAAAATGCAAAATAATAAAAAAAACTATAAAAATAATAGGGAATTCAATGAGCTAGCCGGCTGCATTTTCAGGGTTTGATTACTTAAAAGCTAATAATACCTGACAGTATATTTAAATTCTTACCTGATTTCTAGAGCCCAACCACTGTCTTTGACAGAACAAATTTTCTAGATTGTTGGAAAATATAAAACCACCATCTTCTTATTATCAATATAGCTATCTAAATCGCCAAATGCAAATCTAAACTGTACCCTGTCCCAAATAAACAGCATAAGACTAATTACCCGTTAGAAATATCACCTTTATGAAAACAATTACAAAGTTCACAATCGCTCGGACCCACACCCGTAACGCACGAGTCATTTCGTCGCCGATCCTAACTGGGAACATTGTTTGTTCACAAGCAAAACTCTGACCTTTCACGCGTAAAATTACTATCACATCCACCTAAGGTAAATATGTCGGCAAGAAATTCGCTTTGAACCCTTGCGGTCCTTTGTTGTTCAACTAAAACTATTCTCAGTTAATCCCTGGATAAACAGTACTTGCTAATAAATTAGTGTGTTATTAATATATGTTACTGTGACCCTATGGTTGGCAGGTGTCCCCCCGGGCTGTTTCGTATTCAACAAAGGAAACAGTAAGAACCGTCTCGCTTCAACGGTAAATATTGTACGGGCAGGTTTTTGTGATGTTAAATAAATGAGTGCTTCACGGGTGACCGACGGGTGGCTTTGGATTTTATGCTAATATTGTGTTGGAAATTCTCTTAGTTACTGTGCTCATTCGTATATATGATGTACTAGCCGCCTTCTTCGCAGAGGAAAATCATGTATGCAACCTTACAGCCAACCAAAAAAGTTGACCCTTTTTTTAAGAAGAAATTGCTATAGCAAATAACCTTTAAAGGTTACATATACATTTGCTATTATGGACATTTATATATTTCTTATAAATAGGAACAATTATTTCATATTGTTTTGTTATATCTCAAAGGTTTTATTCAACGTTTTCATTGAAAGATAATAATAAATATTATAATAAATATTATAGAACAATTACACACATACCTATATAGCCCCAAAGTAAGCTTAGGTAGCTTGTGTTATGGTTACTATGAAAATTGTTAATTTTTTTTATATATAATATACATAAATACTTATAATATATAGATAAACACCCAGACACTGGAAAACATCCATGCTCATAACACAAGCATTTTCCAGATGTGGGAATCGAATCCACAGCCTAGGTAGAAGTAGGGTCACTACCCACTGCGCCACTCGGCCGTCTCTCTTCAAATTATTAATAAATTATATACTAAAACCTTCCCCATATAATATGTAGGTATATCATAACTATTCTAGTGAGACTGAAAAATCTAAATGTTGAACCTGTTCATCTCTTAATAAAAACTTTTTTTTAAACGGTTCAAAATTAAATTAATCGAATTAATGCGCAGATATCGAGAAGAGATTTTATTTTTTACGAAGTACGAGAATGAAATAACTCTGCCGATTAGCTCGTGTAAGTCCATAAAATTGTCGAAAAAGTTCAAAACATAATAAATAGTGGAAAATTTCGTCCAGTAGTAGGAGGCGGTGGTTAAGTGAGTGCTTTACGTCATATCCGAAATCCCGGTAAAGTGAGTCCAGTAAAGCCGCCGCTGTTCGATGGTCGAGCTCGTTGCGATCTCAGTAATAGCAATAGCTTTGTATTAAAGCCGCTCGGAAGACATCTTTGCGTTTGGTACAAGAAATATTGGGAAAAATTAAATATTTCCTTTCTTCGAGAATTTCATTAATATGTCAAACAAGATGAACATTTGAATCCCTAGAGCTGAGTGGAATTAGCCGGAGCCAGTGGTAGAGTCACTACAAATACTTCAACCTGACGTTTCAAAAGTTCTTGTAATCCTACTTGAAATTAAGCTGGCTAATTAAGAGAAAATATAACTGTTAATAATAAGCAAGCCAAAATTCATACACAACTAATTTTAAATTTAATGTCAGCAGTAGTGTTTAGTCGTATGTGACAAATCTGGTCCAGCCTTCCTATCAGCATTATTTTAGCTCCATAGCAACATTACATTAAGGCCGGGCGCCCATTGTGATTTTTTGTCACGGTAACATTTTGTTGCCGTCACCCTCTGTCACCATCAAGGCGCCCACTGTAGGTAACTGTCACCGGGTGACAAAGTGAGCTAATTTGAGTTCTAGATCGATTTCAATTAGGTTGCTGTAATATGTTCTCTCAGGATACACGAAAATAAATTAAACGAAAAGACGCTAATGGGTGCATCCTATATGTACACTGAAAGATTACTAAAATATATATTTTTTATTCTGAATTAAACTGAACACTTTAAATTTATGCATACATTTTTTAATTATATATGGTTTATTGTAGGCAAGGGATTACATAAGAAGCGAAAAAAAATATTTAACTAATTAATGGGGCACCCAAAAAAACTGAAAATTATAAATTTCCATACTATAATTTGTTTCCTTTAGCTATAGAAATTACTTTTAGTCTGCTTAAAAATATGAATAATTTTATAACATTTTGAGATATCTCCTTTCAAGCAAAAAGTGGTTAATTTTTATGTGTAGCATACGTCTAATCGGAACTTTCAGCAGTCCAATGGCGAAAAGTCGCCCAGGGAGCGCACTCGCATAGCGGTGCATAAGTCGAGTGACAGTCACGTCGCCAGCAGAGGAAACTATTTGTCACCGTATTGTCACGTCACCTTAGTGAGCGCACTCTTTAATATCTTCATCGGTTAGGTGACTTAAAGTCACGGCGACAAAAAATCACAGTGGGCGCCCGACCTTATAGTACAATAATTGATTAGACATCAGTTTGACTCCGCTCAATCAGCAAGATTTAAGTCTATTTGTTTATTAAAACGCTAACACCAAAGCCAAGGTTGACGAACACAGCATATTGGTACATCGTCACGTACACGGCGAGATGTTTATTGACGAAGGATTTCCATAAAATTAATTTACTTAAATAAAGGAGAATAAGTATTATTAGAAACATCATCAGAAGGGGTCAAAAGGCACGAGCAGGAAAACAACATTAATCAAAATATCAACACATTTTAATTACAAACTTTCTAAAATCAAATCAAAATGAAACAATATGACGGTAATCACATAATTTACTCAACTATCATTTATATTTTATTACACTTTAACTTTTAACAAAATTAACTGGCAGCATAACTGCACACAAAGAGAACACACAAAATAATAATTACTTCACCATTAGGGCTTTGCTTACATAACTGCCCGTAACCGTTACTTTTTGCTACAGTCTACCACAACGACACAAAACCGGCACCTCTATAGTCTATGGTTCGCAGTGCTGCCAACAGTATATTAATAAGAATAACTTACTTATTTTAAGGCAAACCGCTTAAATCTTTTAACATAGACAGCACTGCTATATCGGCGAGGCTTAGCGCTTTTTCATCAATCCTGCTTTATTACAGCGGATTCGCTTTTGTCTACGTCCGGATGCCGGTCATTTAGCCGGACCGCGCCGGGTCTTATTACAGTCATACGATTCCATTCGTATCTGTCGCGGGAGACCGCCCGAATCTGTCTTCGGACGTCATCGACTCTGTTATGCCTTTCCACGGTTCTTTTAGAGCCCCGTTGACTTCAATTAATAATTCCACTTAATTTCCATCGCACGAACACATACATATTAAAAACTTTGACAACCTTCGTGGCGCAGTGGTATGCGTGGTGGATTTGTAAGACGGAGGTCCTGGGTTCGATTCCCGGCGGGGCAGATTGAGATTTTAATTAATTTGTCTTGGTCTGGCTGGTGGGAGGCTTTCACCGTGGCTAGTTACCACCCTACCGACAAAGACGTATCGCCAAGCGATTTAGCGTTCCGGTACGATGCCGTGTAGAAACCGAAAGGGGTGTGGGTTTTCGTCTCACTCCTAACAAGTTAGCCCGCTTCCATCTTAGACTGCATCATCACCTAACATCAGGTGTGATAGCAGTCAAGGGCCAACTTGTAGTCGATAAAAAAAAAAAAACTGTACCAATATTCAATGATGATGCAATCTTGACTCAATCGTAAAGTTGCATTTAGTAATGGCCAACTTGCATTAGAGGCGCAGTAATTATACCCGTATATAATATCTGACTATTCTACTTTGCAACAATTAAATACTTTACGGCACCTTGTCACCTATGTCCTGAATCTGTTTCATGCATAATTGTTCTTAGTAAATTTCATAATTATTTCCTAATGAAGTGCCTTTGCAATTCAGACCCGAGGTCGAACTAAAGCGTCTGACCTTGGGTCTGGTTCATTCGCTGGTAAAACTGTAATGTATGTAAAATTAACGATAATATATAACCCTTCATAAACTCGGTTGTCATAGTATCTTAAACTATCAAACAAAATGTAATCTATTTTCAGTCGAGGTGATAAAACTAAACTACGGAGACCTCCATCCATCCACCGTCACACGCTTAGCCATTTTTTCTTTCTTTTTAAGCCACTTGATGTATAACCGTCCATTGTCCGTTTGTTTTCTCTTTGGCGATTTTTAACAAGATTACACGTTTCTCTGGATCACGTTTCGCCCTCTATTTATGGGGCAATATTTTAGGGAATATCGAGTAAAGTAGCCTTTAATCTACTGATATAATGGGGTGTTGGCTGACTATCTCCGCGAGCTCAATTGTGTTCGGTTTCTTATTGCGTAGGGTATACGCTTTTAATGCCCCGTCTTATGATTATTGTATTTATGGCTGTGAATCAAGACAGTTGTGATATTATCTCGCAATGTTACATAATGAACGTATGGATTTACATTAGAGAAGGAAGAAGGATAACCAGACAGGGGAATTCGAAACGAACTATGTTTCCAAAACTTAAAACTAAAATCGCTCCCAATTGAATGAGATTCGACAGAAAATATAAGCTCTTTCCAGTAAACTTTGCTAACTTTAAAAACATCCTAAAAACTTAGGCCATATAATGTGAAACTCTAAATATGATATGCTCCAGCTTATTATCCAGGGCAAAATAAAGTGTAACCGAAGACCCGGTCGTAGACGTATATCCTGGCTCAAGAACTGACACCAGTGGCTTAACATGACGACCTTCGGCGCAGTGGTATGCGCGGTGGATCTATAAGACGGAGGTCTTGGGTTTGATTCCCGGCGGGGCAGATTGAGATTTTTCTTAATTTGTTTTGGTCTGGCTTGGTCTGGCTGGTGGGAGGCTTTCGCCGTGGCTAGTTACCACCCTACCGACAAAGACGTATCGCCAAGCGATTTAGCGTTCCGGTACGATGCCCGTTAGTTAGCCCACTTCCATCTTAGACTGCATCATCACTGTCCCACTGTCCCCCCTTCCTTGCTAGCTTCGGCTATTGTCATCTTTAATTAATTGAATTTCTAACATTGTATTAAGTATTATTTGTTGTGGTCGTTTAATGGAAGGTTTAACTCCCAAAAAAATTAACCACACTATTCTTTTTTTTTTCTCTAGGATCTCTATTATATAATTTTCTATATCTAGGATTTCTTAAATGAATAAAAAAATTATATCAGGTGTGATAGCAGACAAGGGCCAACTTGTAATCGATAAAAAATGAGCTCCAGATCACTGTTTCGAGTAAGAGGCAATAAAGTTAAACTATAATGATAATGATGATGAAGATCATCAGTTGATCATCAGATACTTGGAGGAGAAAGGCCTGACCCAGTAGTAAGCCATAAATAAGGCTGTTGGTGATACCTTACATAATCATGTTCATCCGTCGATATTATACAATAGATGTTTTTCAAACGCTTGCACACAAATCACCAGTAGCTTACACGAATGCTTCATAACCACGGTTCCGATATTCGCTGGCACTTGGCAGCGTTCCCAATGTAATGGGATTAAATCATGCAACATTAGCGTCGTTCCGCAACGCCGTCGTAAATAATGCGCCTTTTATTAAACTCGAGATAAATGATTATAGAGTCCGGCCACTGTCCCACTGTCCCCCCTTCCTTGCTAGCTTCGGCTATTGTCATCTCTAATTAATTGAATTTCTTACATTGTATTAGGTATTATATGTTGTGGTCGTTTAATGGAATGTTTATCTCAGACTAAAAAATTAACCACACTATTCTTTTTTTTAATTTTCTCATGGATTTCTTACATGAATAACAAAAATAATATAAATTTATTGTTCATCTCATACTTTAGGGGTAAAGTGTGAGGTGCTCGACAGAGCAGCCAAGGTCAAAATAACGCAAAGATTCACTTGCATATATTAAATTGTGATCTTCGATCGAATGGTGTACTCTAATAGCTTGAAAATAAACCACACTAATCTATTTTTTAAAACCTTCATCATAGATTTTTACATACCAGACAAAATTGAGTAAAAATGTTTAACAAAAAATAGAACCGACTCAAAACGCTCTAAAAAGTAATAAGCTTTAATTTACTCAAGCATATCTATGAAGTCTGTGCCAGCAAGTTTAAGGAACATATATTTAACGTAGTAAGGCAGTTTGTGGGTTCTAGGTAATAACCTTAAAGTAGAAACCTTGCTAGCACCGACTCCTAGATATGGTTAAGTAAATTTAAGCAACTAAATGACACAGTTATTTTTTACTTTTTAGTGCGTTTTGAGTCGGTTCTATTTTTTGTTAAAAATTTTTATTTCTTAGTTTTTAGTGATTTATCGCCACGTACCGTACTTGTACTATACTGTCATAGTATATTTTATGGCACTTGTAGCCAAAAAGCTACCGATACTTACAGAAAAACTGAAATCGCTGCAAGTGTGCCTATAAAATTTGAAGAGTTCCTTCAATTTTCCCAGAATATCATCATCAGATCCTAACATGATGACAATGGGACCACCTTGAAAGTGTGCCCTTTCTAGTAAAAAAAGAATTAACAAAATCGGACAACTCTGTAAAAAGTTATGCATAAAAAATATACGTGTCGAATTAAGAACCTCCTCAGCTTTTTTTCGTCGGTTAAAAATGATATGTTCGTCGAATTAAACTGCGCAATATGAGTATTGTCAAAAGCACTAGACAGAGCAGCTTACAGAAGGCCTTGTTAATGTTAATAAATTATTATTTAAGAAGAAGCTACCTACGTATTTGCTCTAACTATGTTGTATCATTCTATCAATGTAGTTCCTAAATAAATTTTTCGTTTCACTTTTCATGATTTTTCTTTTACTGAATAAACGATATTTTATTCATTTATTTTAGTTCACTATTCCCTCATATGTTTTAATCGATATATACTCCCCTAATGGGGTCCCAGGGGAAATACTTTTACCTAATTCGATAGTGACACGCGTATGATGTCTACCCGATGTGATGTGAAGATTAACTGACAACGCGATATGATACCATTAAATAGAATTAAGGTGCCAGTTCGTAGCCGACCGCGGATGACAACTGCAGATGTATCACAGCTACACTACTGGTTTGTATGTATTTCTATGAAATACCTATCGTGGCGACCGACGCGTCGTAGCATTATAATCGAAGGGTGTGGATATTCTCCTACTCCTAAAAAAATATCTCGCTTCCAGCTAGACTGCATCATCACTTACCACAATGTGTGATTATAGTCAAAGTAGCCCTTGACTTGTGACAAACAAGAAAAAAAACACGTTGAAATCAGTAGTGTCGCTGCGACACGTCACCTGTTGCTTTCGTTTGCGGTCCGCTACGAACTAGCACCCTTAAGTCACTACGTTGAAATTTAGTTTCAACGTTAGACGAATTGAGACTTCTTTGGATTTTTGACACCAAGCATCATTGCTATCCCAGACTCCTACATTTTATATTTTCATAAGAAAATTTGGCACAACTTGCTTATCTAGTCGGTAATAAGTAGGATGTTTTTACAAGCACTTTTGAAACGTCAAGTTTATAATGACTCTACCACCGACTCGGAAGGCAGATTCCTGCTGAGAAAAAAAAGCGAAATAACACTGACTGGTCTTTTGAAGTATACACTCAATAGAATTTAAAATTCAGCATAATTAGCTACTTATTTCGCGATGTAGTCGCTCACTAAGAACAGATATCTCGCTATTCCTACAGGAACGAGATACACGCGAACAAAACCGTGGGCACAGCTAGGTATCTACATAAACACAAATAATCGTCACAGAATGCAAAACGCAGCAGACACGACACGTTCAATTCAATTAATTGGAAGTGCATTAGATCAATTATCGCTAAAACGATAATAATATGATGAGCCCAAATGACCCCCGCCGGGAATCGTAACGATCGGTCGAGTTAATAGCGAGTGATGTTTTTAAACAAATAGCACTTTTTTATTATTCAATGAATAACTTTTGCTAGCAGCTTCGCTTGCGTTTGAGAATTTGTAAATCTACTAATGTTTTCGAGATAACCAACTTTGAAAAAGTTACTTTTCTCTCCCTCAGACAATTTAGTAATTAATTAATAGTGATGTAAATAAGCTGCAAATATCTGTTCTCTATGCCGTTTAATGACGACTGCCTCGTTGGTGTAGTGGTTAGTCTATGTGGCTTCAATCACAAGGTCCTGGGTTCGAATCCTTGGTTCAAATACTCCTACTGAAAATTTCTGAAAAGAAAAAAATTCTAGTATTGTTATAGCCCGACCCAGACCTTGAACCCAGCACACCGTAATGCAAATCCATTTAGTTAACCACTGGACATTTCAATAACTCAGCCTCAGAGCGTAAGTAAACTAAGTAGCAGAACTAAAAACGACAATTGGCTGCCGCTCGGGATCTGACTCATTAAATAAGTATGAATGGATATCCTAACTAATATTATAAATGCGAAAGTAACTCTGTCTGTCTGTCTGTCTGTCTTGCTTTCACTCTACAACTACTGAACCGATTTAAATGAAACTTGGTACACAGTAAGTCTAGTGCCTGAAAAAGGACATAGGCTACTTTTAATTGCGAAAAAAGGGTTGTAAGGGGTTAAAGGGGGGATGAAATGTTGTATGAAAGTATCGTCATTTTGAAAGCTTAAGACCTATTTCTTAGGCAGTTGATTAGATATTAATAAATATGACATTCAAAGCTTAGAAAAATTAGGCTGCCTTAATAACTAATTCCACGCGGACGAAGTCGCGGGCAATAGCTAGTATATAATAAAAGTCCACGTGTCATCGATTAGACTGAACTCGTTAAAAAGCGAACTGATACCGCGATACGGCTCTAGGTATCGAGGTGGGGCAATTTCATTAGAGCACAAATTACCACGTCAATTAATATCGCCGTTTGACGCTTTTGCAGGCGCGACGTTATAGATGATAGGTTGTAATTAGTGATGTTTATACTGACCAGTAAAGCTACATTCACACTGGCACAGTGTCGAAGCCAAGCAGCCTAACATATCAACTCCCCGAAGTATCAGGGTGTAAACCACATAATACCAAACTGCTCAATTTCTTGAAGAAAGAAAATCTACTTAGTATTTCTTAGCCAAAACCTAGTATCTCGTGATCTGAAGTTACTTGACTAGCCACTGAATCAAAGAGACGATCTCTAAATAAGTATAGACCAATAAATTCCCATAGTCCCATTCATATTGTGGTGCACGAAAAGCTTCGAAAGTTTTTTTCACCGCACAATCCTAAACTTCTCAAGTTTTTGATGAAAGAAAAACTAGTATTTCATAACCCGACCCAGAACTCAAACCCAGATTCTCGTGATGTGAAGTTACTAGGCCAACAACTGGGTCAACGAGACAATCTCTAAATAAGTATGGGCCAAAAACGTCCCATAGACATTGTGGTGCATGAAAAGCTTCGCAACAGCACTGTTTTAAACGGCAAATGGTCTCATTTTCTTTCGTCCATCTATCGCATGTCACATTACAGGCGGTCGCGGAATAGGGTGAAAACTAAGAGGTTCTCGGCAGAGCAACCAATACCAGTATAGCCCTTTTCGGTTGAATAATTTTAAAATGCAACGTGTTTGAATGATAACTGAATAACGATGAACTATTCCTAAGTATTGTGTGAAAACTATTTAATTTAATATTGATTTATCAAACTTTGGCTTGGCTTGTGTTATGTAAGCGACCGAGTAAAGCGAAATTTTGTTTAACAATAAAGATACATAATTATCAGAAGCTACCCAACTAACAAAAATATCTAATATCAGAGGATAAACGTAAGTTGGATAATAATTAAAGCAGCCCTACAAACTATTCACATTCCGTATCGGTCCCAAGGCGGGGCCACGTCTGTCGATAAATCATCGCATCTCGAATAAGCTTCTTGGCGTCTCGCGTTGTTGTAATTAATATACCTACTCCCTCACATACGAACAAATAAAGGAGTGTTCACACTCACACTGGTACTAGAAACGAAGGACACATGACTAAAACCAATTATTTATAATACTTATATTTAAAAAAGTAGAATCGAGTATCTGTACTTTGAATAAAATATATATTCTATTTTTGGAAGACATTTTAACACAACAGAAACACATTTTTAAATTATTATTTAAAATGATACAGGGGAGGCAAATATCAAAACCACAAAAACCATTTCTTAGCAACCACTCAAATATAGATAATACTAGCTGTACGGTATACGTTGCCGGTACGGTAACTGTACCGGCAAACGTTGTTTTGCCATGTATCTATATTATTTCTAGGAATAATTTTTTTTAACTAGGGGTTGATCGTGTAGGGGTGAAAATTTAGGATTGTATGTATAATGCCATATTATAAAAAATTGTCCAAAAAAATAAAAATATTTGTAAAATATGTTAGGGGTGGACAACCCTTATCACATAGGGGTATGAAAATGGATAGTAGCCGATTCTCAGACTTACTGAATATGCATATAAAATTTCATAAAAATCGGTCAAGGCATTTCGGAGGAGTATGGTAACTAACACTGTGACCCGAGAATTTCATATATAAGACTAGCTGACCGACAAACGTTGTTTTGCATTAAAAATTAAAAAAAATAGATTAAAATTAGATAGTAGCCAATTCTCAGACCTGCTTACAAAATTTGGTAATTTTTTTGAACAGAATAAAATTTCTCGCAGACGGAATTGCCGCTAATAATGTATAAACACCCGTCGGCTTATCTAACGCTTATTCAGTTTCTCACAGGCGCCCGATCATCAATTTTACTACTACAACCAAACCTAAAACGCAAAAAAAAAATTCAATATTACATTAATTACAAGCACTCATTTCGAAACGTCATAATTATTAGACTTATTGAGTGTCTATCACCGACTCGAAAAGCAGACATCTCACTTTCCATCTCCGGACTATTACTGAATTATTCTAGGAAGATAGAAAATCTCAATATGACAAATACACACAATACAACACAAATCAATTTACATAAGCTTTAGTTGAACAAAAATGAATATACAATTATCTAACGCCGTGTGTACTGTAACGTAGCTCAAACAAAGTTCCCGGTACAAATGCAGGCCTGCCGTCACTCCCAAGTCCAGACCACAAATCGTCCTCCCGGGGATTTATACGGGGTGTTTTCATCTCAGGAACACGGCAATACCCTTAACATATTAACATGACGTGGCAAGTCACGGATCTCTATTACTGTATATTGTGGAGCTAATTTTATTGAGCCGTTATAGCATAGCGCAACGGGTAGAGCGAGGGAATTTGATGCAGAGTTGGGTGTGTAATTTTGTAATTTTGTATGTTCATGTGTCAAATGTTTTTCAGGTTCTACTTTTCATTAATTCCAGAAATACCTCATTGTTCCAGTAAATTGGCTGCGTTTCATTAAGTCGTGAATCTAAGAGAACACCAATATTTTAGTTCACAACCCAGGAAGATCGGGATCTATAAATATAGCATTTTTCTAAAGTTGTCTTTAGCTGGGAAGGCAGTGACGTAAGAACCCCTTGCCTCGGAAAGCACGATAAACCGTCGACTTCTGTCGATAACATAACATTTAAAAGTAACTTTTGATTTGAATGAAACATTATTAGTCACTTTATAGCCGCCAATCCCAATTTTAGCTGCATGGTGTATCTTAGCTTCAAGATCGCTTCTAAGAAAGAAGAAAGGATGCAGTTGCACTATAATGCAATTAAAAGCTTTAATATAAACAGATAATAATTATGATGTGATATAATTTTTAGCTACTACTGCAGATTTTATAGTAATTGGAGTACAAGTATAGTACGTTGAAGTATATAATGTACTTAAATTAAAACGAATACAAGCTTATGTCATAATAAAAAAATAGCTGATAACCTTACAGTTATCGATTTAATCCACCCTTAATAACAACCCCTTTATTGCTTATCTATACTCTACTGTAATATCTATCTATCAATCTTTTGTGCCGTCTCTCAAAGAGCCACACAGGATGTTCGATTACCACGACGCCTGAAGACACGGCTTTCCAATTTGGCGGCCATTAATTTTTAGCCCAAACACTCACGGCAATAACAATTATGATTCCGAACCACGCACCCGTCATTACAACGCTTTATCTACCAGCGCAGTTTCAACCCTTTAATGTCTAATCGTGAATTATACTCCGTAATAAAATTCTTTAATCAAAGAAAACAACCGAGCCACCATTAAGGCGTGCACACGTCGCCACCTCGAGTCGTTACAACGAATATTTACATACATGTGTCATTATACCCCCTTCTCCCCCATAATTAAGGGTATAAGGGAATCTTAGCGTCTTATTACGCGAACGTAACGGTATCCTTTTAGAAAATTGTAACAACAGTGTCGTTACCGGCATATACTCCTATACCCCCACTCCCCCCTTCGATGATCACCTCGGAAATTTGCCGCCGAGTTAAAATATTCTAAGGAAGCTAAGAGCACACACGAAACTTAAATGTGAAATATCCTCTAATGAATCAGACAATATTTTAAGGCGTGGGAGGCAATAAAATCTCCCTCCGCCCGCTAATGTGTACAGCCA
The DNA here is from genome assembly GCA_034621355.1 of Mycalesis mineus. NCBI lineage: Eukaryota > Metazoa > Arthropoda > Insecta > Lepidoptera > Nymphalidae > Mycalesis > Mycalesis mineus. The sequence goes on from CM067888.1 coordinate 7,237,179, forward strand.
CTGTCTCTGTTTAGGGAAGGGGTGGTCGTGTAAATAAATATCGATGCGGACTCGCGGCTGCGGCCACGACGCTCCGAGCACGGTGTGAACGCGCCCTTATAATAATAATTGTACTTAAAATGTAAGTAATATCTGTAAATCAGTAGTTACTCCTCTTAATTTCCAACTGCCTCGATGGTTCGATACGCGATAACTCTAATCTAAAGTATAACATTGTTATACTTCATTTCTAGGGGAGTACGTTAAGCAGTCAGCTCATTTTCATTTTATGTTCAGTTCGGTCAGGTTACAGAATCAAATATTATATCTTAAGCCCGTTATCAGCAATGGATGAAATAGCTAAACTCCATATTGCATCTCCTACAAGGAGTGACGTCGCGCCCTATCAACCTTAGCAGGCAGTTAAATTGGCTAGCAATCAAGTATTTAAGAATTGTATATTGCTATGTACCTACTAAAACAAGAAATAAAAATATTTAATTACTGTTATAGTTTTCTAAATAGGTAACACTGTATTTGTCTAGACGTACCGCCAAGCGATTTAGCGTTGCGGTACGATGTCGTGTAGAAACCGAAAAGGGTGTGGATTTTTATCTGTATTTGTTATTATTAAAGTAGTCAAATTCACTTCATATTCCATGACATACCTAATCACGACAACCTCATTAGTTCGTGTAAAAAAATGTGCTCGTAAAAATAATTCGGTCATATAAATCACATTCTTTACGAGTGAACAAAACATTCACAAGTTGGTTTATAATGAACAAAATGAGCCTTGACGACTTATAATTTCCGTGCTACCTTTTTAGTCCTTTTATTTTGGATTAAGAGAATAGACAAATTAATTGACTGTTTTGAAGAATGTAGAAGAAAAGAAGGTTTTTTTTATCGACTACAAGTTGGCCCTTGACTGCTATCACACCTGATGTTAAGTGATGATGTAATCTAAGATGGAAACGAAGATAAAAATCCACACCCTTTTCGGTTTCTACACGACATCGTACCGCAACGCTAAATCGCTTGGCGGTACGTCTTTGCCGGTAGGGTGGTAACTAGCCACGGCGAAATCCTCCCACCAGCCAGACCAAGACAAATTAAGAAAAATCTCAATCTGCCCCGCCGGGAATCGAACCCAGGACCTCCGTCTTATTATACTGAAATCATTACATTGTATATACTGAAATCCACCGCGCATACCACTGCGCCACGGAGGTCGTCAAAAGGTTATGGAAGTAGACTTGAAACTCAATGGTTAGCTAAAAGAGACATGTGTCTGTACTTACCACAGTGCCATTCAAATGGGCAAAGGCTATAAAAGACAGGTTGCCGAGGGTTTGGATGAACATAGAAGCATCTGCAGAGTGGGCCTTCAGGCTACATGAAGAAAAGAGTGAATGGACAATCTAAGGGTTCACCGTGAGACTTGGATCTCAGTTCAGTAGGCTTAAGTGTATCAGTGTTGATGCCTTTGGGTGAAGTCCAAGACCGGATGGCTAAAAATCATGGATGAAATGACATTGTATATACTGATATCAGGGTCCTCAGTAATGAGGGACTGACAGATAACAGATTTTTAATATTTTGGAAGTACTAACTATTAACTTTTGTTAATAAAATAAACTAATAGCAAATACACAAATTGTAAATTGTAATGTTTATCAATTTAGAGTTTGTGAATATTTGCTTTTAAAATAGATGATAGGATGAAAAGGTACGTAATAGTAGAATTTTGTGTCATGCTGTATAGTTTTTAGTTTCAACCATTAATAAAGTAGGTAACATTAGGTATGCCACGTCTATGGTGACTTTACATCCTTAGCTGTTAGAAGGATTTCAATAAATGTGGTGGCTTAGATTTGTCTTCTTTTGAGAATGACATATTATTTCCTAGTTTTCCCATAATATTTAACGCAATCAAGTTTTATGTTAACATACCTTCGAATAACACAAGATACTTCATTCTGATTAAAACATTTACAGCGAGCCGTAAAATCTGATATGCAAAGGAAACGTAATCCGTCCACGTGTGTTGAATTTCCGACTGAATGCAACTAAGAGACATTACCTTTTATACGTTCTTGTACGGTTTTGGAGTTTAATAGTCAGTAATTTTATTAGCTGTACAGCTTTCTGTTGCTGCCAGCTGTTCCTGCTAAGTAGCATTGCTGTGTTCCAGCCTAAAATATATGTTTGCCGATCACTACCAGTATATGCGACTTAACATCTACGAGTACGCCTTAGGTTGATGAACACAGGGTGGCATTTTGATAGATGTGTTCCATGTATGGCTCGCAAAGTATGGCTCATTTGTTTATGGACAATGGTCTCCCACTTACCACCAGGTGGATCATATATACGAGTACTTCTATTATGAATACTTCACGGATCAGACGTGACTAAAATGTGTGCGAAAACGGCATTCTTGAAGCATTAACGTAAAGATATTAAACTCTGACAATATGTTAATGGCGAAACGCTATCAAATTCAGCTTTTCTAGGAGAGCCTTAGAAGGTAGACTGCAGTGGGCGCTGGTGCATATTATTTAAACCCTAACTGTCTAACCTAGAGCTACTTATACCTATACTTATAAGTAAAATAGCTGTCAATACTTTGATGCTACCACAAATTATCCCTTTCCCTATATTCCCCAATTCATAAGTTCCTGACAGAAGCCAGTAAATAAATATTACGAAGCAATTAAAAATGTCACTTGAATAAAGTGGCAAATACATTGAAACCGAATTGAAACACGTAATCAAAGATACCAATTACTGCTCGCACTCAACATAGCACAAAGTGACTGGCAACCGATCGACGTGAACCACAGAATACAAAAATGCAACACCAGTAAACTCACCAATATTATGAATATTATGTATCGATAACGCTTAGTAACGGTACCTACTGTGTGCCTAGTGTAAGATTTTACCGCGTCGATATCAAAAACAGTAAACGCAAATTTTATATGGAATTGGAGTAGCGCCATCTAGTTATAGTGAGAGTAAACGTTTTTTTTTTCTATGAAATTTGACGTTACGTGTGAATACGTTTTTACGCAGTCGCTCGGTGAAAAACCCGCACTTGCCCCACTGAACTTTTAAAAGTGATTCTTGCAAATAAAATCTCAGTATACTTTGTGTCTATTATGAACTAAGAGTATGATTTTAATTGACGGATATAGAAGTAGGTATGGATAATGAATAATCAAAATGAATTATCGTTGTTATTCTGCTATTAACGCTTACAGGGCCAGGACTGCCACTTTGTAGGTGCGTGGATACGTCGCGTAGACCCATCACTCTGCTTCAATGTGGGTTGGCGGGATAAAATATATTATATTAAGCAAAATGTTTGACGGCCTCCGCAAATGGCGCAGTGGTATGCGCGGTGAATTTATAAGACAGAGGTCCCGGGTTCGATTCCCGGCGGGGCAGATTGAGATTTTTCTTAATTTGTCTTTGTCTGGCTGGTGGGAGGCTTTTTGCCGAGGCTAGTTACCACCCTACCGACAAAGACGTACCGCCAAGCGGTTAGTGTTCCGGTACGACGTCGTGTAGAAATCGAAAGGGGTGTGGATTTTCATCTTACTCCTAATAAGTTAGTCCGCTTCCATTTTAGATTGCACCATCAGTTAACATCAGGTGTGATAGCAGTCAAGGGCCAACTTGTAATCAATAAAAAAAAAGAATGTCGAAATATCTTTTCAAGCCCTTTTCTGTTTTTAGGTCCTGTTTAACTTTATGAATTGGTTTAATTTGTTGCTATTGTGACACATTTCAATGATTTCTTTTTCACGTTACTTTTCACTTTCAATTCAATTTAGACGAAGTTTGATGGGCTCACACGAAAAAAGGAACAAATAGAAATTAAGCGTTCAGTTACGATGTCATGTAGAAAGCGAAAAGGGTGTGGGCTGAATCAAGTAATCTAACAAGTTAGATCGCTTTCATCTTAGATTGTACCATTACTTATTATCAGGTATGATTCCAGTCCTGGGCAAATTTTACTAAAAAATTCGCACTGTTGGTAGAGATACTCTAAGTAAATGATACACGTTTCAAAATATAAACAAACCTATTTGGAATAAACAAATTTTTAATTTTACTATTCAATAAAACTGTTCAATTTTTTTTATTATTGGACAAAACGTCTTTAAAATGGTATTGAGGTTTTTAATATATATTTTTTGTAAACTGAATAGTTTGTGCAAAAGATACTTCCAGAGTGGTAAAATGTGTGTCCCCTGTAACTTATAAAATAAGAGAATATTTTTTAGGCACAAATACTACTTGGTTTTAACAACTTAGCTTTTGTCGCAAGAGACATTTTTTTGTTTAAAACAAAATGAAATATCAATCAAAATAATATAAAGTTTATAACTTATATGCTATAAGTAAAGTAAAGAGCAAAAACTATACTACAGTACTATATAGAACTATTGGGATATAATTTGACAGCACGGAAAATATCCCAACAGTTCTATAGAACTACGGTATGGATTACTACTGGGATGCACCCAAAATTTGCCACGCGAACAAAGTGACTGTTGTTGGTACGCTGTGGTGATGTATCAACAACATTTTTACTGCGCGTTTACCGCAGATCGCGATCGTAAACCGCGGGTAAGTGTCGCTCCCGCTCAGGTGCCTCATTAGACCCCGCGAGTGCGTCAAAGGCCCTCGTACACCGTGGCCGTTTGATTACGACTTCGAAGGTTTGCATATTTACAATATTTTTATATTGTTAAAAAATGTTGTGAACCCCTGCTTCTTCTTCGTGGCCTCTACTTGGCGGTTCATTATGCCTTCCGGAGGTTTGCATATTTACCGTTAAAAATCTTCTGAGCCCCTGTTTCTTCATATTGGACCGTTTGATTATGTCTTTGGTAGTATTTATATAATACTTTTATATTGTTTAAATATAATGTTCAAAAAGTTTTAACAATAATCTTTAAAAAATCAAACATTCTCCCCCAAAGTCTGGCGTAGTCCGGCTACAGAATTTTACAGGTCACAGTGAAACATGGTTATATTTCTAATACTACATCTATATATATATATGAGATTCCCACCTATATATTGACTCATCACGATATCTCTGGACCCATAAGGCGCAGCGACTTGAAATTTGGTAGGAATATTCCTTTCGCCGAGTAGAGGTCAGCTAAGAACGGATTTTACGAAATTCCACCCACAAGGGGGGTTGCGGGGGCGGCTAGTTTAAGATAAAGAGATAGATTTGTCATCAATCAAACAGAGCACATTTGAGATCTGGGTCGCTACCAAAAACTTAAATAACACCTGATTAAAAAGTCAACCACCAAATATAACACTCAAAAGTCTCATAACATCAAACAGGTACTCGACACCCCCGGGGGGACATTATTAGCGACACGGAATTTATCGAGCAGTATCAGCTCGGTAACGGCGCACAAAATGCCCAATTAAAATATTAATTACTCCGAGTTTGTGACACAACCGCTCCTCCTTATAGACAGGGCGGCGGTTGGCGGCTTACCTAAGTGCGTTTGTTTAAAGTTAATTATATAGGCATAATGATGTAGAATAGAATAGAATTATCAGCCTATTTCAATAGTGAGCTACTACATGACCAAGTCTCTCTCTAGAATTTGATCAATCGAGGTAATCTTTTAACAAGCATGGCTACTAAATATAAAGGGTTAATGATTCATTGGATCAACCTCACTGAAATCATAGCGCCAAAGAATAAAAATAAAATAAATTATAAAATCAAAAAACAGGTGTGGACAAAGTAGTTTACTACCTGGGAAAGAAAGACCTACCAAAACTACGTTTGTCCCCGCCTGCAGCACCATAAAGTATATAGAATTTTATATAGATATAGTGATACTTGTTTTTCTCTTTTCAGTTCATTACTTCTACGCAGTTGGGTTTTTTGTTTTTATAATAATAGTTTTATTTGAGACTTTTTAGTTTTAATTTGTAGTATAGAAATGAGACGGTACACTTTTTGACATTGCTTGTTAATACAGTAATATAAACATGATATGATATTTATATTTTTGAAATGGTCTTTTTACGAGTTTTCATTTGAATATTGCTAGGATAAAAGAAAAAAATGCATACGTTCCCCTTTTTTCCCGCAGTTACAGCCGCCATTTTGAAAATTCATATAGCCTATGTCACTTCCACAATTTAGCCAAATTCAACGACACCTCCCATGTCAAAATCCGTTCAGCCGTTTAGGCTGTAGCGCGTGCCGAAGAAATGGGCATCCATACATACATACATACGCTCGAAAAACATTACCCTCCTTCTGACGCAGTCGGGTAAAAAATAACTTTAAAACCGAGCAAGGTAAAAATTAATCAAACTCCTCGATCAAAATATGAAAGCGTCAAACACATCGCATCCCCACGGTACTAAAATATATTACCTAACTGTAATCCTGTATGTTCGTATCAGATCGGGAGGCTTCGTGACATCTTTTCGTTCAAAATTCCTCAGTGCCTGATGACGAGTCTTAAAACAATGCGGGTTGCCATGACCTATGGATCCAAGACTCGGTCGCTAACGGCAGGCCTCAAAGGAAGGCTCAGAGTCATTCAGCCGACGATGGAAAGAACCATGCTCGGTGTATCTCTGCGTGATCGAATCAGAAATGAGGAAATCCGCAGAAAAATCAAATTAACCGACATAATTCAAATTCAAATTCAAAATCGTTTATTTTAAGTAGGCTTATTACAAGCACTTTTGAAACGTCAAATTGGACTATTTGTAGTGACTCTACCACCGGCTCGGAAGGCAGGCCCTGTTGAGAAGAGCCGGCAATAAACTCAACAGTTGCTCTTTTTATAATATTATCAATTTTACAATATTAAGTGTGTTGTTACATAAAGTTATTTATTTTACTTCCTGTGTGAAGTTGAAAGCCTATCCAATTGCCTTTAAACATCTTTGTCATTTAAAAATTCATCGATAGTATAATAACCCTGACTCAGTAAGTGAGTTTTAATACATTGTTTAAACTTATGCAATGTCAGATCTAAAACTGAATTGGGCATCTTGTTGTAGAAGAGTACACCCAATCCTACGAAAGATTTTTGTACTTTTCGGAGGCGATACGCTGATATGTCCATTTCTAGGAAGACGATCGTTTACATCCTTTTTCTGCTTATACATATTTATATTTTGTTTAACATAGTTCAGCGAGTCGCAGAACTGAAGTGGCAAAGGGTGGGGCACATGGTTCCAACAGCTGATGGACATTGGGTGCCCAAGGTACTAGAATGGCAACCGAAAAGCGCAGTGTTGGACGACCCTCCACTAGGTAGACTGACAACATCAAACAAGACGCAGGAATTACTTATATCTACTACTAAATACTGTGGCATTGAATAAAGCGTTGGACAAATTTGACACCGAGCAGGTACAGATTAGTCAAACTCCTCGATCAACAGAGGAAATCGTTAAGCAAACACATCGCACCCCCACGGTACTAAATATTAAGTGTTAATAATGTCGCCGACACCCGGCCCGTCCCCGCTTCCACGGGATCAAAAATTCAACAATCGTTCCGCCCAAGTTGGCAGAAGGGTTGCGGCGTCGATTTTCAAACTCGTTACCCATTCATCCGATATCGGGACTCTAATAACTTTATCTTGGAGTTGTTTCAACTTTTACTAATTCGGTTTTGTTATTAGATATTCCTATTATATTTTACTAATTCGGTTTTGTTATTATAGAGGGAACACCTGGACGAGGTTGGCGAGAGATAGATGGATATGGAAAACGATGGAGGAGGCCTACGCCCAAAGATGGGTAATCCAATGAAAAAAGTGACAGAAAAAGAAAATGACGCAATAATATATTTAGGAATTAAAAAGGACATGTTTATTAAAATCAATGAAATGTATTGTATAATTTTAAATTTGGAAATAAAGGCTTTATTCATATATTATTATTATTATTATTAGGTATTCCATAAGAATATTAAAATGATCAATACTTGATTCTTATAAATTTTGTACCTACTGTATTTTTGTGTTAACGCGACGAAAGTTAAAGGTGATATTTTTTCCAAAATGTCTGCTTGTAACATCGTCAAATCATCAAAAACAGTGGAATATTAGTCATATTAAAAGTGACATAATAAGTATTTAAAAAACATGTATATAAAAGATTTTAATTATTAAAATAATTAGGAAGGAATTTATAATAAAAGGAACATTTGCATTTATAGTAAGTATGTAGTACTACTAGTACCTACAAAATTTGCCTCCAATCTCATACCTTGCCTACTTACAAAGCATCTAATCAGCAAATAAAAATGTGTGCATGTACTAGCGTACACTCGTAAGAAGTGAAACTAACTAACTAACTTATCAACATTCAAGTATTAGAAAAAATTTATACCATAATTACACCCACGTGTTAGTGTATTGAAAAATATAATCAAAAACGGAGGTTAATTTTAAATAACGTGGAAAAATAAATACCATAATTACACTTAAGTATTAGAAAAAGAGAATGTAATTACTTACTTTTTTTAGAAATTCACTGGAATTATAATTAAAATAAACCCTTTTATTTTGCTGATCACTTCAATATAACATATATATATATTTATCACGTCACTTCCATAAGTCATGGCGCGTAACGGAAAAATGTGACGCGTAACGAAAAAATGTTACACTAAATTTTTTTCCAACCCCGATAAAGAAGTTTCACTTCAATAAACAACAACTAAACATTTACTTCATTCAAATCTAACATTTCAAACATAAAACTCTCATTTCACAGAATATGAATACAATACGCACACAAGCGTCGTTTTGCGAAACTTTCTAATCAAACCTCATGAATTATACATCGCACATCATCCCCGTACAGCGCACATAATGAAGCTAATCAATATATAACGCAATCAAAATACCTAATTAAAATTGCTCCCGTGGCATTTGCATATGAAAACCTTTATGATCGAGATCCCGTCAAGACAATGAGGGGAGGGGGTGCACTAAACAAATTAGGCCTCAGGAACAACTGACAGAAACAAATGTACCGAACGATATGGGGAACTTGTATTTCATATTTCGTTACAATTAGTTTTTTTTTATTCAGATTATTTTATAGCATTATAGCTTATTCTTAGTAATAAGTAATTTTATAGAAACTGCTAGCCCATATTTCTTCTATAAGATAGATTAGAAGTGTTTTGAATATGGATTATAATTCGGTCTTAGGTGGTAGTAGACCATTTATATGGCGTAGGCATATTTCATCAGAACATAATTATTAGACCCTTAAAGTAATTAGACAAACTGACAGTTTTTGTCAAGATTTTATAAGATGAATAAAATAGTATGACATTGAATTGAAATTATTACTATTTGTAATTGTTTTATTAAACTGGAATTTATTATTCCAGACTAATGTATTTTTTCTTATTACTTAATTAAACTTATTTTATTTTGTTTGACGTATAATATTATGTAAATTTGTGAATAAATGATTATTGACTATTGACTATTGATGACAAACGTCCAGTCATGTGATGATACAAGACCTTGCCTTATTATTTTACCTTAGGTTAGTAACATTGAAATTTTATAGCTATTATATATTAGCCTCAAAAGTTCCACGATCGGAAGCACGGCTAAATGTCGTGAGTACCATTTTAGGTAAGGCCAAATATATATAAAATAGTAATATTTTTTACTCTACCATAGCAAAATAAACTCTCAGTATCAATGCCAAACCAAGGATAAAATCGCGCGATATCCCATCATGCTACGAGTACCAACGCACTAATATTTAGCATGTAAGACTGTACATATCGTTAATATCATAATTATTAGACATATATCATAATTATTATACTCCTCTCTTCTCTAACAAGACTCTTTTCTCTTTCAAATTAAACAGCTCCTGTCTTAAGCTAAGATTGTCTTAGGCAAAACTAACTTTTCTTATTGAAAAAACAAAATGTTTTTTTCGCTCTACCATAGCAGAACTCTTACACTGAACAATAGCAAGCCAGACATAAAATCGCGGGGTATCTCGTCTAGCAATGAGTACCAACACATCAATATTTGGCATGTACGACTGCACATAGCGTTAATATCATAATTGCTAGAGCTTACCCGCATTGAGACTAAAAGCATTTCCGAAAATAAGTTACATTTCAGATGTGCAATAAAGCCTCCGGCTGGTTTTAATTTGAACGCAAATTAAGCCCTATAGCCCGAGTAATAAGAATGTCACGAGCATAATATACAACGAATCATTAAAAATATTACCGTTTGATAATCTGAAATATCATGCGAACTCCATATTTTACCCGTCGCGATATCATGTCTGTGCAATGCTAGCTGCCGGGCCAGGAGATTAGCGAAAAATTAAAAAATAACTAGCAGCAATATTCATGTTAGTGCAGTTAAGTAAGCAATATTTAATATTGTAACTAATACATGATATTTTTGACGACCTCCGTGGCGCAGTGGTATGCGCGTTGGATTCATAACACGGGGGTCCTGGGTTCGATTCCCGGCGGGGCAGATTGAGATTTTTCTTAGTTTGTCTTGGTCTGGCTGGTGGGAGGCTTTCGCCGTGGCTAGTTACCACCCTACCGACAAAGATGTACGGCCAAGCAATTTAGCGTTCCGGTACGATGTCGTGTAGAAACCGATAGGGGTGTGGTTTTCATCCTATACCCAACAAATTAGCCCGCTTCGATCTTAGATTGCATCATCACTTAACATCAGGTGTGATAGCAGTCAAGAGCCAACGTGCAGTCGATAAAAAAAAATTGGCTTAAGTTCATCATCGTTATTATTTGACGATAGACGTTCACTGTAGACATAAACCTCTTAAAAGGATTTCCAATGTATTATGTGGCTTAACTTAACCTACGTAATGATTAAATGTATCAGGTGCATTAAAAATTAATTAACAAAAAATACCATAAAAGGAAGTAACAGTGTACGATATTAAAATGGTAACATACAAGTACCACGTACTGCTTTACTCTTTGCTCTAACTTTATATGAGGTTTGCAGACGTTCGGCTAAAGGACCGGAGACGCTTCGGTGGCTCCTCTTGTGTTGTAGATGTTTATGTGCGGCGATGACTTCATAACATCAGGTGACCTACTCGCTGTTACATATCATTAAAATTGGAGCGTCTGTTTGTAATATTGAAATAACCGTTTTTTACTACAAGCATATGAATAAATATACGTTATACCTATACACTAAAATAACATTTTTTACAATTTTTGTCTGTGTGTTTGTTCCGGCTAATCTCTGAAAATACCAGTCGATTTAAAAAAAAAATTGGTTGTCTGTAAAGGCGGTTTACTGACGATAGTTGAATGTTAAAATGTATTAAGAAAATACTGATGGAATGGTAGCATTTAATTGGTTATTAAAATTTTTAATTTAAGTATATTTTTATAAATATTAATTTAAATTAATAAAATAATTGATTTTGATTTTATAAATTTATAATAAATATATTAATTTATAAATATATTAATTTTTAATTTAAAATTAATATATTTAATAATTATATTTAATAGACGGATGTTGAACGCTGCCGAACGCAAAGGCCGATTGTTCTTCTTTGTCGCTCGTTTCGCGCTCTCGCTTGCACTTCAAGCCTTACATGGAACGCCTCAAAGCGAGGTAACGACGTATGACGTCATGTTTTTTCGTGCATGCAGCCGGCTCTATCGAATTACAAGACGTTGTCACGTCAAAAACTTTTGTAAGTATATGATAGCCAGACTCATGCCCATGGAAACAGGAACTACGCGAGCGAAACCGCGTGCGATCACTAATTATAAAATAAATGAAGAAAAGGAAGTTCTCGCTGAGCTCGTTGGTTTCGTGGCCTCGTGTGGGTAGCGCGTGTACCACACTCGCGACTGTCTGCTGCCCGCGGCGACGGTTCAAGAGCTACACAGCGCTCTGAAAAATTAATATATACTGAGTTTTATACGAGCGAGCATGCTGCGAATGGATTAAATGTTTGGCAGGTATGCACTTTGGATAATGCACGTCTTGTCATTTGTTCCAAACTCTGCTAGCTGCCTACTTAATGGATTTCTTGAACTACTTTGGTTTTGGATTTATAAATAGTACATAAGCAATGATTCTTAAACCTTCTTCTACAAGTATAAGTTCCTCATTGAAAGTCATATTTTTTTTATGAGTTAGTACTTCTAAGGAATTTTCATGCCTTTTTCCATCAAATAAGTACATCTATACTAATATTAAAAATTTCAAAGTAACTATATCTGTGAGTTTCGCAATTACGCCTAAACTATTGGACCGATTTAAATTTAAATTTAGTACTAAGATAGACTAAAGCCAGAGGAAAATCATTTTGTTGTAGAATTATCACGATACATCTATAACAAAATCTTTTGTCGATTGTATGGGCAAAAGCTTTTTTTTTATCGACTACAAATTGGCCCTATTACACCTGATGTTAAGTGATGATGCAATCTAAGATGGAAGCTAGCTAACTTGTTAGGAGTACGATGAAATCCACACTATTATCGGTTTCTACAAGACATCTTACCGGAACGCTAAATCGCTTGGCGGTACGTTGTTGTCGGTAGGGTGGTAACTAGCCACGGCGAAAGCCTCCCACCAGCCAGACCAAGACAAATTAAGAAAAATCTCAATCTGCCCCACCGGAAATCGAACCCAGGACTTCCGTATTATAAATCCACCGCGCATACCACTGCGCTACAGAAGTCGTCAAATACTTATACAGAAATGCAATCATACTGTACTCCTAAAAATAGGCTAAAAAAACATACAGTAAGAAAAATGTCTTTATTTAAAAAAAAAAAATTTGTTAGGAAATCGTGAGCTCACGATAGATGTTCTTAAACCATGATTGAGATACGACATAGTCTTAGAGCCATTAAAATATTGAAAACGATGGCGCCTAATGAAAATCCGTTTTATCAAGACGATTACGGCGGGTTCATTGAAGGGTAACTATTAACTCGCCATAAATTGCTCTGAGGTCTCCCGATAACACCTTATCGAGTTGTTAAGGGCCAATATCGGGCCTATAATTGTATCCTGCGGGGATGGTACGTCAACCTATTATCATATCAGCCACCGCTACAGTGCACTTTCTCTAATGTTTTGATACATTGTTGGTACTATTGCTTAAGTTTCCGTTATTGCTGTAATGTTGGCAAGCTGAGTTGATTATTAATTTAATTAAATCTTGTCGTAAATTCTTTCTCGCCCAACATAGTTTTACTATTGACATCAATATATAAATATTGAATAGAAGCAGGCGTTACGTTAGCCCGCCAACTTGCGTTGGAGCATCAGGGTGGGCCTATAATTGTATTTTTGACGTGACAACGTCTTATAATTCGATAGAGCCGGCTGCACGCACGAAAAAACATGATTCATGCGGCGTTACCTCGCTTTGAGGCGTTACATGTAAGGCTTGAAGTGCAAGCGAGAGCGCGGAACGAGCGACAAAGAAGCACAATCGGCCTTTGCGTTCGGCAGCGTTCGACATCCGTCTATTAAATATAATTATTAAATATATTAATTTTAAATTAAAAATTAATATATTTATTATAAATTTAAAATATAAATTTATAAAATCAAAACCAATTATTTTATTAATTTAAATTAATATTTATAAAAATATACTTAAGTTAAAAATTTTAATAACCAATTAAATGCTACCATTCCATCAGTATTTTCTTAAGACGTTGTCACGTTCAACTATCGTCAGTAAACCGACTTTACATACAACCAATTTTTTTTCTATCTACTTTGGCCCTTGACTGCTATCACATCTGATGTTAAGTGATGATGCAGTCTAAAATGGAAGCGGGTCAACTTTTTAGAAGTAGGATGAAATCCACACTCCTTTCGATTTGTAGGAGATATCGTACTGAAACGCTAAATCGCTTGGCGGCACGTTTTTGACCGTAGGGTGGTAACTAACCACGGCCGAGGCCTCCCACCAGTCAACCAAATGAGATTAATATTCGTAAAAACACATAAAAGCTCTTTCTCCTCACCTTAAGTTCAAACACACATAAAATAATAATATTCATAAAAAACTCAGATTAAATTAATTTTGGTTTACGTATTTCATCTACATCATTATAACGCAAAATTGTAATCAACTCGCGTCAATTAAACAAGATAACCGAGAGCAATATCCGAAAGAGAAATAACAAACAAACATCATCTATCAAGTTCAATATAGCACGCAGTTCGAGCCCGCACAACCCTTATCCAAACTTATCGCCAACCGTGACCAATAAACTTGAAACAGAATTTAATTCACACCGCAACAAACGTACACAAATACATACATATTTTCGTCGAAATAATACGACAGTAGTAATTGAATCGGCCTCGGGCAAACTCGGGGTATGTCGTTAACGTTCCTGAGGGTTCTTGCTATGGCTGTACCCTAGATATGCACTAGAATGCTCCTCCAAAACAAAGTGGAAACGCGAGGGCAACATACGCCATTGTGTGTAACGGAAAGAGATGGAGCGAATGGAAAGTGTTTATTATAAACAAAGGATGTAGTCTTATTGGTACTGCCGTTTTAATAGTCTATTGGACACCCGTCGGCGAAAATTTCACCTTAGGAAGACGACATACAAATTGTTAGGGTTGGGTAACGCCAATGTTTAGTCAGAGGCGATTTCGCTCTGAGCGTATTAAGATGTCCTTTGATGTTTTGCGGTCCGAACGTTGGGTTTGACCGGTTAATTAAATGTAGATACTATCGCTACAGACGTGTGCCTTGATCGTTTTGTAGGATTAAGTGCTCTGTTTTTGGCATATTGCTACGTTTGGCCGCTGAAATTGATATCAAAACATTTTGATTGTGTAAGGTATGATTCAAAGAAATCCTAAAGATTTCGCCACACAGCAAACTGCATAGGACGGCAGCTTGAGACAGGCACGAATTGATAAGTTGTAATTTATTAGTTAACAGTCATAAAGCATATCATCCCAATCGTGACATTTAGTTCCACTTGGATTAAGAGTTGTTAACTCTTAGAACGCAATAACTGGTGTCACAGTCTAGCCAACTCATCACATTCGCTGTGTGGTAAAATATTGGCCATACAATAAATACTCAATTCATCCGACTATATTTCGTTCGGATAACACAAACAATATTAATAAGGAGAGATATGAGCTAGAAAATTCTCCTGTCATCAATAAACAGCAAAGACATACATCGTAAAAGGTTTCCACGCGGCGCTTAATATTATTTTCTGACAGGTGAAGAATAATGGACCCAATCCAAAGGCACTCCGCCGTCGAACGACGATTGTCGAATTGAGCGATGGTGGTGCCAAAAGCCCATCCAGTGGACGCCCGATCCATCATAACTGCTATTTCGTCTCACCGACGCCACTTTACAAAGACCCTTCTCCACATCATACTGTTCGCTAAAAGGAGTACCGCAAGGGATTGCACTAAGGCCGGTACAGTTCAATTTACATTGGACTAGTTCCGGTGCAAATTATTTTCAGTACAAGTCCGACCTGACGTTTCGATCTGTTTCCAGATGGATTAATTTGATTTGCGCCGAACAGATGTTTCTAAGCTCTGTTTATCGGACGTGAGAAATTAATATTTTGTAGCTGTTTCCAGCTAGCTAACGTACGTGGACATGTGTAAATCAAACAAGTAATTTAAGCGATGCTTTATTCATGGTACTAGATTATTACATTTTGGTAACAAAATTTAATTACGTGTGTGTTCTAAAGTGTAAATTCATTATTTATTATTTTTTTTTATAAATAATTCAAGATAGTTTAACTTCTAAAAAGTAGGTCAACTTTAGAATTGTTCTTCAGCTTTTACTTGAATTTTGTGGCGCAGTTGTGATTACGTTACGTTCGATTCCTTGCTGAGATGAACTTAAGAATTAGATTTTTTTTTTAAATTAAGGATAGAATTTAATAATTAAAAATATTAATTAAAGTTTAAGAATATTCCAAAATTTAAAGAGGTATATAAGGTAAGGTATATAAGAAAAGGTAAATAAGGAAAGGTAGGAAACTTGAATAGCACATAAAGTACTAATCTCGGATAACCAAAGAATTCTCGGAGACAGTATTTTTTTAGAATTGATACGTACCTCCTCTTCTCAATAGATTCTCCTTCCAAACCAGTACTTAAAAAAAAAAATTGTTTTTAAATTTAAAAATTTTAAATTACAATTAAAATACGCAAAATTGACTTTTTTGCAGAATTTCTAATTTTGTATGTAGTAAGTAAACAGCTTCATGGCCGCTAATCCACAAAAGACAATAATAATAAATCGTTGCCAGCACCGCTGCATTCTTCCCTAAATCAATTAGGTTTTACGCGATTCCGCCGCGATATCTCCGTACATTCAATTTTCTAGCCCATTTCCGAATACTATAATTAAATTTGTCCGATCCGAGCTCAGTCGGGCGGCCATTAAATTTTCCAACTGCCTTTGACCGACCACGTTATCGAAAGATGTCGGTATTTTATTCCCTCTGTATATACAGAGCGAACAAAATACTGGTACCATGAGTACCTTCATGGTTATGTTACTGCCTCGGTGGTTAGTCTTGGGTTCAGACTACATGAAACTAGGATAGAATACGGTTTTGTGTTATAAAATTCCTACCGAATATTTTTAAGGGCTATAGACATAGACGTAGGCATAAATGAATTTAGGAAACTTTCTTATGATTTTTCCAAAATTCACTCACAAAAGAGATGATAGGGGCTACATTGTTTGAATGACGACCTCCGTGGCGCAGTGGTATGCGCGGTGGATTTATAAGACGGAGGTCCTGGGTTCCATTCCCGGCGGGGCAGATTGAGATTTTTCTTAATTTGTCTTGGTCTGGCTGGTGGGAGGCTTTCACCGTGGCTAGTTACCACCCTACCGACAAAGACGTATCGCCAAGCGATTTAGCGTTCCGGTACGATGTCGTGTAGAAACCGAAAGGGGTGTGGATTTTCGTCCCACTCCTAACAAGTTAGCCCGCTTTCATCTTAGACTGCATCATCACTTAACAACAGGTGTGATAGCAGTCAAGGGCCAACTTGTAGTTGAGAAAAAAAATGAAGTAACAAGATTAGCATGGAATTTTAATAAAATTAGTATTAATTAAATACGTTTCAGGCTATTTCAGAATTGAGCACCAAACGAAAACAGGTAAAACAGAATTTCTTGGGGACAAAGTCGCAGGCGCCCACTACGATACAACATGTCCATGAAATTACTTCCAGAAAGTTTGTAGAGGCCAACTCGAAATAAAATGTTTTTTAGTTTAATTTGATTTGATTCCACAAATGTAAGAGATAACAAATATTTAACAGCTATATTTCAATCTAGTTAGCAAAACGCGGCCAACGTCGGACTGCGCGCGATGCATTTGATTGCAATCCTGACCCCGGCATCGAATTACTTCAAATTCCCCAGCCCAGCTAAGATAGGCTATATTTTACTCAGTTAATCTTAAGTTCAATTTGAATTCTTAAGATTATTTAACCAATAAACAAACCTATACTAAAGCCAAACTCGATTGAGAATGCTTGTCAACAAACAAATTTAAAATAAAGGTAGAAAATGCAACAAATTTTATGTCTTTATTAGACATAAAATTTGTTGCATTTTTTAAATTATGTTTTGTTCTTTTATAAAATCTTATTTAAAAGATATTGAATATATTAATTCGTTTTAAGCTTACTAATCTAATTTATTGTCTTGAATTCGTCAGTAACAAGTAAAATAAAAAATTAGGTGTAAAATGACTAGTGATTTCTACCTGCATTTTTAATTCGTTTGTTTACAAGCATTCTCAATCGAGTTTGGCTTTAGTATAGTATACTTAATTAAACTATGCTTATGCTTATAATAGTTTATATCTGTCTACAGATCTTGTCAATAATAAGATTGCTTGGAGCAATAAGGCCAAAGGCGGTCTTATTGCATGTCATTTTATAATTCCAATGCCTAATACTATACATTGTCTTATGTCTATGTTTTATTATCTTGTGTACAAAATCGTGCTCCTCCTTCTTTCATAAACATATTTCTTTCGAATGCAATGCACATATATAATTGGGATAGAACTTCACTTACAGGTAAGTTTAACAGTTAATAATCAATTATTTAATAAATGTTAGAAGATGGATTGGCAAAAAAAGACTTCTTTGTATAAAATATGCATGGAGGAAAATCTAATCAACTCCAACCATCAAAAATCCTTTGAAACGAAAATAAGATCCTTTAAAGTTTTATTGCCCTTATCATAATAAAGCTTTGCTATTGAAAATATGGCTCCGGTCTCAAGGAAGCTCCCCCCCGGAGAAAAAACAATAAATCACAAACATGCAAATCCCGCTAATAACTTGCACAAAACCGAAAACCATTTCACGGCTGCCGAAGCTTCCGCAGAATATAACGTGCTTTACACAAGCGGGGTAAGGATGCGATACGATGTTAACAACGATCAGATTTCGCCCAAAATTTTGGTAGTTCTAGACCGTCTCTGTCTAACTCTTAGAATTTAAAGTCTTATAACTTTTATATTATTTGATCAAATCAATTGTTTTTTTTTGTAATTAAATCAAGTTTTGAAAAATCATTTAAAGCCATCATTGTAATATAAATCATCTACTCAATTATATTGTAAATGTAGTAAATTAAAAAATTAATAGAACAATTGTTTTATTGTGCAAAATTCGCATTTGAGTTTTGTTTGAAGTCCGTTTTTGTAAAACGTTTTTTTTACTTCATTGTAAAACTATAATCAACCAAATGTATCACTCATCGTTCGTCATTCCATCAAGCAGTCGTATCGTGAAGGTACAAAAGTTTCTAATCCAGGAATATTTAATACAAGTACGCAATATACACGGGGGCGGCTGCTCGCGGACTCCGGGGTGCTATTTCCATGCTGATGTTTAATAATTGATAATACCCCGCGAAAAACGCGGTGGGGGACAGCCACGTGCAACGAGATGATAACACCACCAATTGGTTATAAAAGCCATACAGCCAAAGCTACATGTATGTTGATCCAGGTTAGCGACCTATATGACTTAGGATCACAAGGTCCTGGGTTCGAGTTAATTGGAGTATCATATGTTGTGCTAGTTTTCTTACAAGACATTCTCAGTAAAAAGTCTATGCCCAGAGTTCGAAAGTTGGTAGTAATACAAGGTTGTGCTTCAGGCAGGACGTTAAGTTATCAGTCTATGTCATTAATATTGAATAATAATCATCTTCCTAAGCTCAACCCGCATTGAAGCAGCAGACCTAGTTCTTTAGTGGGCCATTGAAATAAGGCTAATGGCGATTATTATGATAAATATTCATATCTCAAAGATAAATAACTATTTAACACAAAGAATACTAAAATAATAGTATGTTTTAATATATTTATTTGAAATAAAAGAAGCAAGGGAGACTACGTAGACTAGACACTGGACCAACAAAGCAGCATATCTACTCTAGAAGTCGTCACTATCTCTCTATCTAACACGGTACTACAAATAAAGCGATATAGATACCAGAGACTCGCACTGTCAAATTTCGAATCTTTCGAATAGAATCGACACGCATATTTAAATCCTTTATTCCAAATGTATCTATACCATATCATGAGTCTATAAGTATGTTGAATTTCTAGTCGAATATACTTACCTTACATTAAAAATGTATATAGATGTAAAAGGCGGAAACAAACGGATTAATGTTCTCTGTGGTTATTTACGTGTATTTCTATTGTTCTTGTTTTTGTTTTAATTTTATTTGATAAATAAAAAAATACTGTATATCATAATATGTTTTCATTCCTTCGTTTTAAAGTACATAAATTAAGATCACTGTATGTCACTAACAACTCTATACAGTTCCACACATACCTGATTCGTGGAATCGTATTATCAGGCTCCTCGACTTGTAAACTGAGCATCTCAATCGATAACCATCTCAAACAAAGTCGGGGAAGACTTTGTTTATATTTAACCTCACCGAACGTCATGTTTAGTATGATTGCAACAGAAAAGTTATCGTGAGGGTTTACAATGTCTTATAACTTTGAAAAAGTGAGGGTATTTTATGGATTATTTAAGATTGACTTTAGTTAAAAATTAAACTTTTAAATTCAGTGTTTTTTTTTATTATAATGAGAAAGAATACAATAAGGAACTTAAGCTAACTTATCCTAATAACTATACAAATCATGCCCACGTGGAATGGTGGCAAGAATACTGGCTGCATTTCCGCGTTGGATAGCCAGGCTAATCCTTTGCGCAAAAACGAGCCAGCCCTTCGGTCACCAGGTGAGGCAATTAGGCGCGGTGAAATGTAACGGAAGAATTTTTTGGCACTGCGACTCCATGGCCCAAGGGTCTCCACGGCAAAAGGTACAAATATATAACTCTCTGTCAGAGAGGCATACTTGTGCCACTTACCAGTAAATTCAGTAGCAATATATATCTAACACGAAAAACAATTGAATGTTTAATAAAATCTTGTAAATATTTATTTGACATGAGGTCCTGGGTTCAAGCTCTGGGTCGGGCAATAAAATAAATATTGTGATTTTACTTTTATGCCTGAATTTATAACGTAATCTAGCGTATTTTATATTGGTTATGTTACAGATAAAATTACTACAACTAAAAGTTACAGATAAATTAAATTACAAAATAAGTTATATTTATAACTGAACAAATTCATCTGTATTTTACAGAGCACGTGAAGCCGTCAAAATTATATTAGCATTAACATTAATAGTTTCGTGGTCAAATATTATCGCCCCAAAATCCACAAACTCGCATTGCAGCGTTGTGAGCCTAAACTACAAGTCCCCCTCCTACAAGTTGGGAGAACTAACACTGTACTATTGAAATAGGTATTTGTTTATTCATCACAAGTTAACCCAACACACCTGACAAGTGACGGTGGGTGTAAATTCCAAATCCCCTCTCTTATTGACGAGAGACCTGTCTTTACATTAGGCCGTAATGTAAGATGATATTACCTGTGTCAGCTCAGAGAATGTACATAGGTGAAAACTATCAATTTATTAATTTTCATAGAATCCATTTACCTATATGGTGCTCCTGGACAGGGGTCTTTACACGATAGAGTACTAGAAATCATACGTGAAGCTATAAGCCTTTTAGTAGCTAGAGCTCAAAAAGGGTTGACTACGAATAAAAGACAAACTAACTTCGTTAAAGCAGGCTCAAGTACAAATTCCACTAGCAAGCCTTATTCAATTCTGGGCTCTGCTCCTGATTGGACTATATTAATGGACACGTATGAAAAGCACTATAAAATCCCGGAAGACTTAGCTATTACGACATCTAGACCGGAGATATTTCTTTTTCCAAACAAATCAAACGTATAGTACTTGTTGAGCTTACTGTGCCGTGGGAAACAAACATCCCTAAAGACCATGTATTCAAAGTGAATAAGTATTATGACCTTACTAATGAACTAACCAAAAATGGCTATGTGGTTAGTTTATACGCGGTAGAAGTGGGTGCGAGGGGTATACCAGCGAAGTCTCTCTACAACCTGCTAAAAGACCTTGGCCTTACTAGAAGTGCAGTAAGCTCCATATTGTTCAAAGCTGCTCTAGTAGGGTCCTTCCGAATTTGGCTGGGCAGGGAGAACAACTTGAACAGAGGAGGTGAGTGTTGACGCGCGTCACTAAGGGTACCCTTAAACCTACACCCGTGTCACAAGTCTCGGGGTCTGTTCAGAGTTTTTCTCTCAGCCACGCGATGGACCCGGCACCCGCACGGTGAATCCATGGAATGTTAAGATATTCGTCTCTAGTGAAGATAAACAAAGGCGTGCAAATATTAATACCCATATTTTACAATGTTTAGATCACAAACGAAGCTCAAAGTCTGCGATATACATACCCGCAAATAAAGTCTTGCCGTTGCAAATAAGACGCGCATAACGGCTTTGCAGGGGCACTCCGTATCCCGGAAAAATAAATTAAACACGGCGGCGGGGAATTGATCCCGGGGCATTACTGTATCTATAAACATTTCAATTGCGAAACCCGATTATCCCGGGATGGAGAGATCAGAGATCGGCGGTTTCGTACGTTGTTACAGGTAATATTTGCCGATTATTTTATACAACAACAGCTCCCAAGAAACTTTTTAAAAACTGGGGAAGAATGGCGTCGTTAGTGTCAAAAAATATTAAGGATAAACTATAAAAAAATCTCATAGTTTTGTAAAGCGGTAATATTTAGTTGGAAGCGCTAAAAATACTCCAACTTGCATGTAATAAAAGGTTTAACTGATATAAGTAACAAAATATATGTATATATAAGCGGAAAAAGGACTTTAATAATCGTCCTTCTAGAAATGGTCATAAGTTAGTTATATCTGCGTATCGCCTCCGAAAAGTACAAAAGTCGTGGGATTGGGTGTACTCTTCTACAAAAAGTTACCCAATTCAATTCCTAATCCGCCAATGCATAAGTTTAAGCAATGTATCAAAACTCACTTACTCAGTCAAGGTTATTATACTGTTGATAAATTTTTAAAGGACATGAGATGTTGAGAGGCAATTGGATCGGCTTTCAACTTCACACAATAAGCGGAATAAATAATTTTATGTAACAATACAGTTAATATTGTAAAAATGAATGATTTTAAAAGAGCAACTGTTGAGTTTCTTGCGGACTGTTCTCAACAGGACCTGCCTTCCGAGCCGGTGATAGAGTCACTACAAATAGTCTAATTTGACGTTTCAAAATAGCCTACTTGAAATAAATGAATTTGAATTTAAATAAATAGCTATAGATAATAAAAATAGCACTTTCTTCCCATGGTTCATAATGTACTCTTGAACCACGGGATTATTTATTTTTACTTTTATCAAGGTTTCCAGGCAAAGGAAAAATCCAAAATTAATAAAATCTGTGTAACAAAAACCAATCCAAGCATTTTCAAGTTTCAATATCCCATTTTAGACTATAACTAACTTAAAGTCAAGTAATATAGCACTAAAATAAAAGGATAATAACTGTTGCTCAATAATAACAAACAAGCGATGTCTAACAAGCTCCAATGGAAGTTTTTTATTAATATTTAATCATTGTAATTCTAAATAACTATGGGGCTGACATATTCATGTTGAATAAAAGTTCCTTAAAATTTTTAGATAATAAAAAATAGTCTTCCAGCTCAAAGCGTTCACAATTATTACAGGCGAACGCCAATGCAGAAAAATTTTCAACCTCGGAAAATAAATAAACACAATGACATGGACCCATGATGAGTTCTCGGCAAATAGACGCGACACACCGGATTATGCGGGCGAATCATTTATTTTATTATCTGTATAATCATACGCATCACGCGGTGCGTTCATTACGTTTGGAATCCATACAAATGTCTGCATTTCAAGATGGTAATCGCGGAAGGTGGATACTTGTTTGTATTGGTTTACTTTTATGCGCTATCAAAACAAGGGAGTTTTGTTGAGGTATTGATCAAATATGTTTCAAAATTAATAGGAAAAGCAAAGTATATAATTATATATTTAACGGGTACGTACTACGAATAACGAAGATTATTTATTTATTCGATATTTCGATCCAATTACGTCGACCGTGGTCAGGAAAGACCGCTGGGAGGTGCGAAGCTGAAAACATCTACTTACCCTCTTTCCTGTTCTTCTTTTAGCAAAAACTTCACGCTTCTCAGTATAGACGGTAGTCATTTTAGTCATGTAGTTTACCGGTAGCAGACACACATGGACAGGTATCTTTACATCCCCACTCTCAACACCTAGCATCAGGTGCGACCACCTTCATCAATCATTTTCAGCACCTATCTGATGACATCCATATCCAGCCTGAACTGGAAAATTTACACTGTCCAGTGTTGAGCCGGAACGGTCGTAAGCCACCTGTAAAAAATAACACTCATCGACAGCGGGAACGACCTTAGGAAATTGAAAGACGAATGGTCTACCTACCTTTTGTGAGAGTAACTAATAAAATAGGTAATAAAGGTAGCTAATAATATATCAAATAAAAAAGTGTCTGTTTATAATTTCATATGCATTTAGTGAAAGAGTAGCTTTTACTAAATGCATATGAAAATATATACAATTCTTACATCAAAAGTGGATTTTTTGATTTTTGTTGATCTGCCTGTGTTCTTTTTTTATAGAGAAAGAATACAATAAGGAACTTAAGCTAACTTATCTTAATAACTATACAAATCATGCCCACATGGAATGGTGGCAAGAATACTGGCTGCATTTCCGCGTTGGATAGCCAGGCTAATCCTTTAAGCAAAAAACGAGCCAGCCCTTCGGTCACCAGTTGAGGCAATTAGGCGCTGTGAAATATTACGAAACAATTTTTTGGCACTGCGACTCCATGGCCCAAGGATCTCCACAGCAAAAGGAACAAATATATAATTAAGAAGCATACTTGTGCCATTTACCGGTTTCAGCCTTTTCTGGTGCGGAAGTGCGGAAGTGGGGAGACAGAATCAAGACCGGGAGGGTCTTGATTCTGTCTCCCTGATATGACACGGAGCCAATGTGTCAACGCAAGTAGCGTCCGACATTAGGGCCCATCCCACTTCCCAGGGTACCAGCGTCAATTCATCAGGTCTCTTGCCATCATCCCAGCTTATTCCTGACGGCTCGATTAGCGCAGGAACGTTTATGGTGGCAAGAGCCCTTTTTATTAGCCCTGCGTTTTTGTTTTGACTAATCTCTGACAAGACCAGTTGGATTGTAAAATTTCATTTTGTAAGTATATGATTTCAAGGCTTAGGATGAGTGACTATATTAAGCTTATTTATATTCCAACAGAAACGGAATCTACGCGAGAGAAACCGCGAGCGTCTGCTACAATTTAAAACCCTTACATATTATATATTTTGTGTTACATAATATTCAATTAAAACCAGCCTACAATGTTGAAATATGAATTAAAAATAAAAAAACATCATCCAATTTATATTTCAAATATTATAAAACTCTGCGCCATTCATAGAAATATAAAATAAAGTCACTTTTTAACTATTCAAGAAAATCTTTAGCCCAACACGATTAATAACACGTCCCAGTGCGTTTCAAAATGTGCTGTGTAATGAACACTTACAACATAAAAAGGTTTTACAGGGCGCGAATAAAATAAAATGCGAATTTTACATACTAGTGTAGAAAGAAAATGGTTATAGACGTACATTGGGTTTCTGCAGCCTCTTATAGCGGCCCCGTTACAGCTGGCATATTTTAGTTTTAAATACTTGATTGTGGACCAATGGATGATTTTCTACTACAATCCGTACTCACCTAATTTATTAGTAGTAGCATTTTGTGTTTGAACACTTCGGGGAAGGACTACTGTAGTCTTGTCGTCATCAGACCCTCCTCACGAAAATTGAGGGCTCCACCGACTAAGCTTCCACCTTTCAAAAAACATCATCATCATAAGCCGATGGACGGTCCACTCATCATTCATCATCATTATCACCCAATTTTACGACCCACTAAAGGGACAGGGCTCCCTCCTTTTAGGAGTAGGAAAATGGAGCTTTTTTTATCGACTACAAGTTGGCCCTTGACTGCTATCACACCTGATGTTAAGTGATGATGCAGTCTAAGATGGAAGCGGGCTAAACTTGTTAGGAGTGGGACGAAAATCCACACCCCTTTCGGTTTCTACACGACATCGTACCGGAACGCTAAATCGCTTGGCGATACGTCTTTGTCGGTAGGGTGGTAACTAGCCACGGCGAAAGCCTCCCACCAGCCAGACCAAGACAAATTAAGAAAAATCTCAATCTGCCCCGCCGGGAATCCAACCCAGGACCTCCGTCTTATAAATCCACCGCACATACCACTGCGCCACGGAGGTCGCTTAGGCCCACCACGCTGCATCAATGTTGGTTAATGGGTTTAAGATTCCAATATTTCATTAAAAATCACTATCAGATGTTATTGACAGTGACCAGAACGTGACAACACCATCAACAACAGAATTAACTGACAATTTCTTAGAAGAAAGAAAAATTGAGAATTATTAATACACGACCAGATCCAGGATTCGAACCCAGGACCTCGAAATAGAAGCCTCATAGGGAAACCACAAAACCAACGAGGCAGTTGACGTCCACTGCTAGACTTAAATGGTAAGGACTTCAAACAATCCCTGTTTCGAGCCGCTTGCATCCGACGGTTGCGGTCCGTTTGATATCAGCTGTCCACCTAGTGAAAGGTCACCAAGGTCACAACGTCTTAGACCCTACGACGATTGCTACCTTAAGCTATATCGCCAGTTTTAGTTTTCTCACTTCAGCGATTATCTCAAATGTCAAAATGACAAATGAATTAGATACTTCAAAAAATGAACTCTAGAACTGTCTAGAGATAACATTATAAAATATATCAACCTTGTAATATGAATGCTTTTTACTGCTAAAAATTAAGCACGTAAAAACGTAATAAACAGTGGTTGGTTAGGGGGATGATAGGCACGACGTTTGTATAGCATTTAATGTTTTTTTTTTAACAGAAGTGTCTGTCGCGACACGTAACAGTGAAGTGACGAGTGCCGCCTCTCCTGCTTAGCCGCCATTTTGAAAACTAAAGGGTTCGCGGTGCGCTTAAAGAATTTTTCTATTCCACTTTTTTCTCCTGCCCACTTCACTATTAGTGGTTGTAAGGTGAGCTTTTATGTACAAAACGGTTCGACTTATTTAATACAGTTATATTAGAATTAAATTATTCATATGCACATATAGTTCCTTTAATTTGATTGCTAACCCATAACAATGTTATGACAGCCTAAACTAAACTAGCTTAAACTGCTTCTTTCATTCTATTTGACGCCATATAAGCTATCAATGTATTTGATAGCTTATATGGCTTAAATTTATGAGGTGATGCGTTCGAATCCTGATTGATGCTATTCTAAATTATACCTTGGGAACTTCTATATTACATTAGTATTGGGAATAAGGTCCAAAACATACCAAGTACATACGTTAAACATTGACACCTAATATGTATAATTAGAGAAAAATTCATCTATACTAAAGCCAAATTCGATTGAGAATGCTTGTCAACAAACAAATTAAAAATGAAGGTAGAAATCACAAGACATTTTACACCTAATTTTTTTAGTTAATTTGTTAATGACGAATTCATGACAATAGATTAGTAAGCTTAAAACTAATTAATATATTCAGTATCTTTTAAATAAGATTTTATAAAAAACCAAAACATAATTTTAAATTTATTAGGCACAAAATGTGTTGCATTTTCTGCCTACATTTTAAATTTGTTTGTTGACAAGCATTCTCAATCGAGTTTGGCTTTAGTATAGTTACATTATATGTACTATACTAACTTTCCCCGTTTCTCAACAACTCATGAATAAAATATATCAAACCGTCAACAATTTACGAACCGTAGAAAAAAATCCAAGCATTTCTCTCATAAAATTCTGATGTGTACATGTTCATAATCCAATTTAAAAGTGATACAAGCAACGATGATACAAGAGACCTCGAAAATAACCTCATTCTATAATGAATCACGTACACCTGCCGATATTTTAATGATATCTCTAAAAACATTCGCATTATTAAAACATTACAAGTGGCTTATTAGTAGCAACAAGTACGTCGTCAACATAGTTGCTACCCTCGTCTTTTAAATCAATTAAGCCATTTTTTGTAATTTTTATATTACCTTTAAGTGTAATAAAGGTTATTCTTGCGTGGCATGTTGGTATAATCATTGGGAAAATTAAAATTTTCCATTACATTCGAGACTTGATGCTCAACCATTAGATGGCAACAAGATACGTCTCATTTTGATATGTAGACGCGGTCTTATTAAGTATACTCATTTTCATTGTTTTCGTTATTCGAATATGGTTATTTAATAATACTCCGTTTATTTCTTGGAATAAATGGATATTATCTTATAAATATTTGTCTTCAAAAATGTAATTTTTTCTCTATACATATACTAACAATTTCTTCTTTAAGACCTAAGAGCACAAGTATTATTAGCTTTTGATCGTAAGCATTGTTGCAGTTTGGTCAAAAGTTCGATATCAGTGTGCATGTTTGACGACCTCCGTGACGCAGTGGTACGCGCGGTGGGTTTATAAGACGGAAGTCCTGGGTTCGATTCCCGGCGGGGCAGATTGAGATTTTTCTTAATTTGTCTTGGTCTGGCTGGTGGGAGGCATTCGCCGTGGCAAGTTACCACCCTACCGACAAAGACGTATCGCCAAGCGATTTAGCGTTCCGGTACGATGTCGTGTAGAAACCGAAAGGGGTGTGGATTTTTGTCCCACTCCTAACAAGTTAGCCCGCTTCCATCTTAGACTGCATCATCACTTAACATCAGGTGTGATAGCAGTCAAGGGCCAACTTGTAGTCGATTAAAAAAACCTAAGTATTGCAAGGGGATGCTCCATTAATCGCAAATATTTCAAGTTCAACTATAGGAGTGTTAGTAAAGAAAAAGATTATAGATTATCATTTTCCTATTTACTAAATCACCATTCATAAATAGGTGATATAGTATCACTTAACCTCAAAAAAAAAACAAAAATAATACTACTCAGTTGGCAAATAACGGCGATAGAATCAAACAACCAAGTACCCTACAACAACTGGACCAATTTTAAACAAAAAATGTCAGCAGCGGTATTCAAGCACCGCGTAACTGGCCGTGCTTCTGCGATGGTTCCAATTTTCGTGCTCTCTCGGAATTTTTTAACTACATCGTGAAAATACGAGGTGTCTCCCCTCTTGTTGCACCTTAATGAGCTCCCCCCCTCTGTCTCCCGATTTTATAACTGCCGATAACAGCGCAGCATTGAATAATTGTCATAATTTAGAATGCTTGTTACGCAAAAACGCGATACGGGTTTATTGCGCGGCGTTATAATGGGTATTGGCGAAGGGAATTATTGCGATTAGATTTGTTGCGATCTCAATATTGTTCATCTGTAAGTTTTAATACCTAACCTTTAGCATTATGTTGGCAGAATTGTATACTCTGTTTGAAAATACTATAGACAATACAGTGGCCTTATTTGCTGTATTGTGGTACCGCGTTTAAACTATAGATAATAGACTAGGTACGAGTACCACTCGTCGAGCAAAAATGGCGGGCGGTAGGCTATAAAATATGCCCCTATGGAAAGTTGTGTTTATTCACCTTAGTGTCCGAATCTTGTGCAGTCACACTGCTTAACTATTGTAAGAATCTGTGCGCGTAATGTTTAATTAAGTAATTATTGTAATAATGTTTCATTTTGATCATATTCGATGTCTTTGTAAATAAATTGTTATTATGTTTGTCTTTTGGTGTTTTAAGTTATACTCCCTTCTGGCTGTTTGTTAACAATTATTACCCGACAGAGGTTTTATTAAAACGTTCGCTACCATTCATAAACTAATTTTTTGACGGTAATTCAAACCTAATGGTACTTGTAAGTGACGATGCGATTTAAGTTGGAATCGAAATACATTTTTAGAAGTAGGATTAAAGTCACACCCCTTTCAGTTTTTACAATCTTACTGCATGCTTGGCGGTACTTCTTTGCTTTGGGTGGTAATAAGCCAGACCTGGACCTTTTTTAACCGACGAAATAAAACGGAGGAGGTTCTCGATTCCACATGTATATTTTTTTTTTTTATGTATGACCAGTGTCCACGCATAACTTTTTACAGAGTTGTCCAATTTTGATAATTCTTTTTTTATTAGAAAGGGCACACTTCTAAGGTCCCATTGCCATCATGTTAGGATCTGATGATGATATCCTGGGAAAATTGAAGGAACTTTCCAAATTTTATAGGAACACTTGCAGCGATTTTTGTGTAAGTATCGGTAGCTTTATGGCTACCAGTGCCGTATTATATACTATGACAATATAGTACGAGCACGTTACGTGACGATAAATCAGTAAAAAGTAAAAAAATAAAATTTTTTAACAAAAAATAGAACCGACTCTAAACGCACTAAAAATAAAAAAAATTACTGTGTCATTTAGTTGCTTTAATTTACTTAAGAATATCTAGAAGTCGGTGCCAGCCAAGGTTTCTACTTTAAGGACTTACCTAAAACTCACAAACTGATTTACTACGTTAAATAAATGTTCCCTAAAGGGTAACATTTCTGAATTGTACCTCTGTATGTTTCTAATAGTTTCTAATTGCCAAATCTTCCTACAACGCTTCTGCTTACATTCTGTTGACTAGAGCAGAATGAGCAAATGTCTTAACAA
Source organism: Mycalesis mineus (assembly GCA_034621355.1). Lineage (NCBI taxonomy): Eukaryota > Metazoa > Arthropoda > Insecta > Lepidoptera > Nymphalidae > Mycalesis > Mycalesis mineus. The sequence continues at coordinate 7,267,504 of CM067888.1, forward strand.
ATACCTATTGCCCCAACAAGAAAACTGCCTTACAACGTAATATATACTCATTATATAGCTTACATAATAATCTGACCTACTGACACGCGCACATCCACACAGATCCACAAATCCGATCTCTGACAAGACCCATATCAGCATCCGCAACTATACTTCAAAGAGTTACGACTAATTGACTAAATTCATCACGCGCCGTTGCCCCGACGAGCTACGTTTCGAACAGACTTCAGAGATCCGCTTTACTATCCCGGATCGCTTGATGCTTCAATGATTCTTGCTCTATGAATTATGAAGTTGACGATGGGTGAATTTGGTAAAGCAAACAGTGAATTACTTATCTGTTCGAATAAATAAATAAAATGTAGCTAGATGTACCTGCATATTTTAAAATACAATTACTTTTTCGTGCAAGTTACTTGTAGTATTGATGTTTTTGTTTTTACTTAAAACATCTTTTTACTAAATGGATATAAAAGTATAAACGGTACAAAAGTTTATCAAAAAATTTCGAAAAATACTTCTACTTGTCGGAAATTCGGACGACCGCTAATAAAAATGTTTTATTAAAATAATAGTACTAGTTTAAAAAAAGTAAAACGTAATAGAGAATACCTTAATAATTTTTCTTTCATTTGTTTATTTACAATTATTTTTAAAATTTTTAACAATGCTTATAAAATTATAAAAAACACTATTAAAAATTTATAAAAAAATTCAATCCACCTGCTGCGAGGTCCGGGGGTCCAAGCAACCGGTGGTCAGTTCTCCAGAGTGAGAAACCTCCTGACAATACGACAACACAACAAATAATTTTATTATTAGTTGTCTTGTAGTAATTGTTTTGATATTAGTACATATTTATCTTTTGTGTGTAATAACCTTTAAGTCTTTTCTTGTATTGTCTGCCATCATTTACACGATAATTTATTAGCTGATCAACACCAGTCGGGCTAATTATATTGAGCAATACACAACTACTGTTAATACTGTTAACAATTCTATATAATATATGTTCTATAAAACATCACCACTACTCAAATCTTACTGTAATAACCTAACAAAAAGCTTTTATCATTACTGTAACATATCAATAAATCGAACAAACTTCTTTAAATCAAATTATTTGATATAACTCGACAGGCATCAATAACTTAATGCTTTTAACACTATAATTTAAAGCCCCACCTGCCCCCGTGGGCTTAATAAGGCGTCGGTCGTTTGACGCGAGTTTTTACTTGGTCCTTCGAACAGGATGCGCGCCCCCGGCTTTATGGTTTTCATTAATGAAGGCTTTAGGGCTGATCATTCGAGCCTGTATCGAGGCTTGATCATGGGGTGACTCGCAGATTGAATAGTCCATAATATTTTTTCAAGATAAGGGCGAACGCTTTCGTAATTATCTCGCTCGTAACACGGTCGAATAAATTCAATATTGATGACTTTCCATAAATTGAGCAAGCGTTTTGTTATTTTGTGTTTTTTTGTTCATTATTTTGCAGTAGAAAATTGGAATTATAAAGTTGCGTTGTCATTTATCTAATTGTATAAATACAGGAGCAAATTCTAAAATAGTTCCATACATAATTTTTTTTAGACTTAAACCTGTAAATTTTTGTAATGAGTGGAAGGACGTGGTCTCTGCCTACCCTTATGGGAATGCATGAGACGGATGATATGAATGTATGTATGTAAAACTTGTAAGTATTGATCCTTGAGCACAAAGTATTTATTGTTTGCAGCCGTTAAAATATTATTATGCTAAATAGTTTTGCTAGACTATTTTATTGACCTATTGTGCCTGATATTTTTTTTTCAAGAGACTCAATAAAAATATTCAAAAATATTCATAGTAAAAAGTATTCTAATCTTTTTTTAAAGAGTCAGATCTTCTATGTTTCAATTAATATGCGAAGGGGCTCCAACTCGATCCCAACGGTCCATCGTGCCGGATTCTTTATTTAAATCGGATATCGCGCCATTTTCTTGCACGTTTGAATTACAAATCGGAAGGCAGTTTCTTTCGAATACCGAATTCCAAATTTAAATTCGGGTACTTCCCCCCAAATTGCCAGTTTGATTGCCGCTTTTAATACCTCCGAGTTTTCTCTTCGGGATTATGGAAAATTATTAGCGATGCGATGGGCAAAAAGTGTGATCCAATTTTTTAGCGGGCAAAACAAAAGACGGTCTCCGGGAGGCCGATGATGAGTTCGGAGTTCGGACGCAATTGTTGTTTCCGTTTGATCTTGATTAATTAGCTATTGCAAACGGAATAGATTATTAGGCAGCTGATGGGTGCTTACGCCCAGTAATTATACGTCAAACCACCCGAATAATTAGTCATGTTAACATCGATTCTGACGGCGCATTTTAGATTCGGGGAAGCAATTTGCGCTCAAAAAATTAAGCCCTATTGTTACAAACATTTTGCGATCCTTTAACTCAAGAAGCATTTCAGGTAGACGGTTACTAAATAGAGTCATTCCGATAAGTATTATAATTTAAAGCTTTTAAAACTAATACATTAAAGAGTCCCGCGGCAAGCTATTACAGTCTCCAAGACGTGTGGGCGCTAAAGGGGGTCCAGGGAGACGGTTTTTTTTTCCAAGTCGTCAGATAGATTGGATGACACTCGATCTCCCCAAGAGAACAAAATTAAAACGCCGGCGATGAGCCAAGCCAAACGAGCGGCGAATTATTTTCCGTTGAGTGATTCTCGGCCATAAAATTTCTGATTGATCAATTCATCCCGTGTTTCCATTTCTCTTTAATGAAGAGCACGTTCTTGGTGGACATTTTTTCGCTCCCCCGGCTCTATTTTTCCGCCTGTTTTCGCTTTAGTGGATGTTTTATTAATTCCTCCCGCTGCATACTCGATGAGTTTGGTAATCGAGAACAGATTTACGTTAATGATATTGGTTTCAATAAGGTGTACGTATAGTATCATGTTACGGTACTTACTTTTTATCATCGGCTTGATTTAAGGCGTGTCTCCTTATAGCTTAAGTGCAACAGTCTACGAGATTATAAAGTTTGAATCTGGAATCTGATGTTTATAATAATAATTATTACCAGTGTTGTAAATAATATTCCAACGGCCAGAACAATCACTTTATTTCCTCCTTCTATTATATTATATATATATTTACAATACACTTACTATTTTTCACAATACTGCTCTCGTGTTATACTAATATTCTAGGATCTACTTTCTTCAACACCCAGGACAGAATGAATCCCCTCCTAATTTTTCTATTTTCATCTCGACACCGATTCCTCCATTAAAATTCATTCTTGGAGGGAATCGTTACTATTGGATTAACAATAAGTGGTGTGATCCGCCATAACCAATCACATGCGACCAGTTATTATATTTTCGCAGATTAACTATTTTCATAAACTAACATGCCATAGAGTAAAAACTTAGAGTACTTTTTTAAAAATCATGACACCAGGATCGACAGTTATGCTCTCGTACTCAGGATTGTAATCAACATACAAGACAATCTACATTCTTACTCCAGGCTTTGCTAAGAATTTCTTGAAAGAAAAGAAAAAATATTTTACCCCAAACCTGGGCTCTCACCCTGGACTTCATCATTGGAAGCCTAACCACTGGACTAATGCGAAAATTTGGACCAGTGACTTAGAACATTAATATAATCTTACCTATAGCTTTGACTGAATTTTCATCTTATATCCTGTAAACAATATAAGATGCCTACCTATCAGCTTTGTGGTATTTTTACACACATTCTAGCTAAAATAGGTAGTGGGTTGCTTTACACGTTGTCACTCGATCGGGTGCGGGAATTTTATAGCGGTCCTTCAGGATATTAAGAGGGAACGGGGGGATAATGGCACCATCCGTCGGACAATGTCGCCGGCCATCATTGGCCCGCGTCTCATTAAAAACAACAATAAGCAAGATAATGGTTGTTCGACCGTGTTTCGCGTGATTCGGATCGTTGCTTGTACTGGTTTGTTATTAGTTGAAATGTGTTACGATTATTGCCGCTATTATTTTTTTCTTCTTTATGTTTTAAAATACTGTTTGTCCACAAATATATACTAGTGTATCATCATCATCATTATCAGCCTATTAGCGGCCCACTACAGGGCTAGGCCTACCTCCTTACAGGAGAGGGGATATGGAGCGTACACCCACCACGCTACTCCAATGCGGGTTGGCGGGCTTAGGGTGATAATGTTTCATTTATTAACGATCACTATCAGATGTTGATGATAGTGACCGGGACCGACGGCTTAACTTGCTCTCCGAGGCGCGGGGGTGTAACACCACCAACTTCCAGACTCCGGGCTACTAGTGTATGCTTAAATAAGGTATAGATTCAATTTATTAACCGGAAAACGGAGATATTCCTAATTAACTCTCCTGTTTGCTGCTCCTTTTAACAAATATGTAGATATCTTAACAGGTATTTTATAAAGCGGAGATTCCCTACCAATGTCATTCTGATTAGCATTGAGGGTATGATAAAAACATTTAGAATTAGGCAAGTTTTAATATTATCTTTTGCCTAAAAAAATATTTTTATAGAAAACACCAAGTGTACAGATGGCACTCTACTGATTGAATCTCGATGTACTCTTTTAGGGAACAAAATTAAATAACGCCATTTTATAAAAAAAAAAATCTATATTAAATTTCAACGTCACTTCTACCTTTGATGTTAATCTGAGAACTTCCGATCTCCCGATAAATAGAGATTAAACAAACAGAACGGGAGCGCAAAAGAAAAGAAATGCTCCGATCCTCCGTACCCTCACCTGCCCTCGCATAATTGTATTATTTATCGTGTCTATACCAGAACATAAAGTTTATCAGTGTTTCTACAATGCGATGTTTTAATTTTATTTAGATTATTCATAAAAACGCCTGCATACTCGCATTTAAGAAGCATGATGGGTATATGTCTAAAATTGTAAAAAAAATAATTTAAAAAAATTACCGATTTAAAAACACACTAAAAAGTTAAAAATAATTGAGTTGCTTTAATTTACTTAATGGCCCAAGAGCCTGCGACGGCCAGACCTTCCTTATTTTATAAAAGTTGAATTTTTCTCTGTACATGCCTCCTATACAGGTAAGAACGACCAGCGACTATAGAGTTTCGGTTGTGGTTACTTGGGCAGGTAACAGGTAGTAAAGGTGTATAAAATAGTACTTAAAATTTGTTAAAGTATAAAGCTTGATTTTTTTATATTTTCTTCGGGATAACTGTAGAAATCTCGTCATCCATTGCCGGACACTTATGACAGTTGCTACCCCTTGCCAGACACCCCTAAACTTTTATAAATTACAATTTTACTTTCGTTATAGTATAAAAGCTAAATTTTATATATGTTACTTGGGGGCCTATAAAAAGATGTTACCTAAATAGCCGGACAGTTTTCGTGGTTTTTACATCTTGCCAGACACATTGAAAGTCCACTGTAGGTGCGAACACGAATGCTTAGTCGATTACTATTTTTTAAGATATCTAATAAAAAATAATTTTATTATGTTCAATGCCATGTTGTATAAAGTAAAAAATATTAGTTTTATATCATAAAAATATAATAAAAAGTATAAATGCAGTTAAAACTTGTTTATTAATTTAAGCACTGTCGTCGATGTTTTCATTTTATTCATCACTACTGCTCCTGTCGATGGCATGATCGTCCTCAACATCACCTTCTTCGTCAGTTTCTGAAAGAAAAATAAGCAAATTTATACAATTTTGAATGGTTAAAAAATTTTGTATCATAATTTGTTATAATAATTATATACTTGGTTGAGTTTTGAGCGAATCACTAACATAACTCGGTAGTTGATCCCCTTCAAACCATTTGAACTAGTATTTGTCATCTTTTATTGTCTGCTTGATATGTCGTTGGATTTTTCAAATGAGCATTATTCCAAATGGTACATATATAATTTGCTCGCAGAAATTGCTGAAGTAGCTCGCTTTTGCAAGGTGGTAGATTGCTAGCGTCAAAATTTCGCAACTTCTTACGGTCAAAAGCTTCGTTTACATCGGAGACTGTGTACGAGTCGATGAATACTTGAAGTCTAGCGGCATCAACATCAATTACATTAGGGACATTGTAGACATTGTATATAAATCTCTGAATAATACTAAAAATGTTTTGTTGATGATTTAAATTTTCAATTAATTCGTTGTTGCCGAAGTTCTTGAAAGCTTCCTGGTACTCTTGATCTTTTTTTAATATGTTGTATGGTTTTAATTTTCCTTTTCTGAAGAGCGCAAGATTAAAATCACAACCTGTAATGGCAAGTAATCCAGGTAAGCTTTTCATAAGTCCTGTAAATGCTTTATAACAATCCTGATGATATCCATTCTCTGTATACTCATCAGGCAAAATAATGTCTTTATATTTAAGGTTATTTTTTTTTCTGATTTTCAAAACAGTTAGACATTTTTTTAATGTTTCTTCCGAGAATAATATTATTTTACCATCACTTTTATTACAAACGAAACAAATTAATGTATCTACAGTGGACTTTCAATGTGTCTGGCAACATTTAAAAACCATCAAAACTGTCCGGCTATTGAGGTAACATCTTTTTACAGGCCCCCAAGTAACATATATAAAATTTAGCTTTTATACTATAACGAAAGTATAATTGTAATTTATCAAAGTTTAGGGGTGTCTGGCAAGGGGTTGCAACTGTCATAAGTGTCCGGCAATGGACGACGAGATTTCTACAGTTATCCCGAAGAAAATATAAAAAAATTGAGCTTTATACTCTAACAAATTTTAAGTACTATTTTGTACACCTTTACTACCTGTTACCTGCCCAAGTAACCACAACCCAAACTCTATAGTCGCTGGTCGTTCTTACCTGTATAGGAGACATGTACAGAGAAAATTTCAACTTTTATAAAATAAGGAAGGTCTGGCCATCGCAGGCTCTTGCTCTATAAGCATATCTATGAAGTCGTCATCGATATGCTTAAGTCATCAGGCATCACTACAATTAAGCGGGATCGAACCGAGGATCCTTCAGTCTGAAATCACTTAACCGGTTAGCTATTGAAGCGCGATCCTTGATGCTCTCTCTCCAGTCGGTACTTACCTCATTACTAAGAATCATGAGAAGCCGAATGACCAGTAATCTCCTGATATAATACAAAAGGTACAGAGTCTTTATTAAATCTGACCATAAAATTGTATTACCCTTTGATCCTGGATGCTATTTGGTAATAAATATCGTGCTAAGTCGAGTCTTGTAAGCTAACGTGTAATAAAAGTTGCAAACTACGTCATCGAAGCCCCAAGTTAATAATGCATAAAACACCTGAAAGTCGGGCGCGCAAACAATTTAATTTACTACAAGACGAGAACACGCCCGATATTGTACATTCCGCCCCTCGTTAATACGAATTTCAGGGGCCATCTCACGCCTTGCACACCTAAGAAAACAAATTAAAAAATTGGCCTCGCACGAACTTTCTTATGTTTTTACAGTTCCGTATAAAGTAGATGATTGCCTCGTTGGAGCAATGACTGGAAGCCTATGTGGCTTGATCGGGTTGTGGAATAATTCTGGGTTTTTTTCTTCTAGGAAGCCAAGCCCGAAGTCGGGAAGTTGGGGATGTTACACTCTCGTGCCTCGTAAAGTACCTTAAGCCTTCGGCCTTGTCTACTATTATTAACATCTGATAGTAATCGTTAATCGTTTAAAACATTATCATTCTAAGGCCGCCAACCCGTATTGGAGCAGCTTGATGGTTTAAAGCTCCATATACCCTCTTCTGTAAAAAAGGGAGATCTGTCCAAATAATAAGCCACTGATAATGATGACGCTTTGTGCAACAAAAACCTACAAATCCTAAAACGTCTAACTGATTACCTTTACATGACCTGCTCACAGCATTCGTAGATCCAGACATCCATTAATGTGTCGACAAAATAAAATTAAAAAAAATAATTGTTTTTTTTTGCCAAAATAAAATTAATACACTTAATTTTCTTTTACGGAACCCTAAATCGTCGGAAGGACAACAAAGAGAGGCGACTAATAAACGCGGCGTTCGGTAATTCATCATTGTTTTTCACAAATAAAAACATGACAAAGACACGTCTTCCCCTCCAAGGGGACGCCAAACGATATGCATATCTATCTCTAACAACAAATCTCTTTATAATTTGTTTATCTTTTCAATACCTGAGATATATTCAATATTAAGACGTCAATTTTAAATTAACATTAATTGTTATAATAAAATATTTTAGCGATAGCTTTTATCTCTAACGACGATTTACAACTCTACTGTGTGAGTTTAAAATTCACCCCTACTTGTCTCTATCTGTGATATGATTAAACATGGAGAGGAAAAAATTTTAATCTCACACTGTCGAGCTATAAAACGCCGTTACAAAATACCGCTACAGTCCGACAAGCCTATACTTACTACGTAGGCATGGCGTAGAATAGCTACGATTGGGCTACGCGGCTACGGGCGCTACGGTGATGTCATTGAAATGCTACGCCACTGACCTTTTTTTTAGCGACTACAAGTTAGTTCTTGACTGCTATCAAACCTGATGTTAAGTGATGATGCAATCTAAGATAGAAGCGGGCTTACTTGTTAGGAGTAGGATGAAGTACCTATAGCAGCTAAAGTTATTATCAATGTACTTATGTGACAGCTACATGTATAATTGGCCCAAGAGTTGCATAGTCCTTCTTTCAGATATAGGGTGACGAATAATTACTTTTTGTGTTCGTACAATACGAGTACACTATCTTTGTCATAGGCGTAACAGCAGGCGTCTTCTAGTATAAAATAACTGCTTATATTAAATACTCCCACGGTTTTCTCCCCGTTGTTTCCTCTACGTGAGAAAGTCAGGATCCGAATTAGTCTGTGTCAATCCTCATGAGTCTGGCTATAATGTAAAAAAGAGTTTGTCAAATCCGGCTACCAGTTTCGGAGATTAGCCGCAAATAAACAGAGGAACAGACAAAATCTTAAAAATTAATTTATTTTTGGTTATTTATGACCTAAATAAATATTATTTCAGATATATTTGGTGAATATTTTAGTTAGTAACTACTGTATATGCTTTTATATTGATCAATATCGGTTAATTTAAATTAGAAAGAGACACTTCTTTATCTATTTGTAGGTATAAAATATACCTAACCTACAAATAGATAAACAAGTGTCTCTTGTATAGTTATTTTTTAGAGTATAAATAAAAAATAACTATCAGAACGTTTGAATCACTAAAAATAAAAGTCTTGTTTACACACACTACACAGATCAAAGTCGCTTAAGACGTTTTAGCGCGGTCCGCCTGACGGATACGGATGCGGCGCTCTTTGAGATACTAGATGGAATTTTTAATGCAATAATTCCGATAATTTATCGCTAGATAGCGCTCCTTTGTGTCTGGGGGAGCTCGGGTGAAATGCGTTTACTTTTTACTTAGCTTCAAATTGGCAGGCTTCGTAAAGTGTATGGAGGAAAAAACGATAATTTTGTATAATGATTATTTATCTATCACAATACAATCGAATTTTTTTGTTACATAGATAATAATAACTAATCTATTTTGGGAGGACTGATTGTTTTTGGTTGTAATAGCAAAGTATATCATGCTAAAGATGTCATCTGACATTTAGTTTCTTGGTAAACTTTTGCTAGACATCCTTTAAGTTTGATTTTTAACAATGCCTTTTGATAGGTTGCCACGAAACTAAGTGAAAGTAAACTAGGGATATGATTACACATTATACCGACGAAATAAAGTCCGGCCATTACTGACTGTTTGTACCGTAAAAATATGTATATAAACTTAACTTCTGAACCTATCTATGTTGTACAGGGTAGCTGGACCTTGTAGAAAAAAGCAAAAGAGATTTTTGTGCCTTATTTTAACTAATCCCATGTCCTTTACAACGGAGGCAAACAATCACGTCCTAGTAGTTAATAATAAAAAAGCAGGATCTCGGACGTTATCTTCGCGGGCGTTTTTTCCATTTTCACTAAATTAGCGGAACGCTGTCGTTGTGACGTCACGTATTTAATTATGTCGCCCGCGCACTCCGGAATTGAATGGAATGGTTGATGGTAGATTAATAAGGTGTCTATCACTAGATTTTTGTTAACAGATGACATTTTGAATTTTACATATTTAATCATTTGAAAATGTAGAATTATCTTACCATCTTCTAAGTCAAAAGTGAATAAGCAGAACCATCGCTTAGCTTCAGCTTTCAGCAAAGCAATTTGCAATTATTGCTAACAGATGTTAATAATAATGATTTAAATGAATAGTCAAGGACAACTCTCCAAAGCACACGGGTGTTACGCCTTCTGTCAACTAAACTAATGATTTTAAGTCTGAGTTTCTTGTCGGCTCAGAAGAGCAAGACCTACGGTCGGTTGAAGAGTCACTATTACAAAAAATCTAACTTGACGTCTCAAAACTGCTTGTAAACTTTTTTTTTTATCGACTACAAGTTAGCCCTTGACTGCTGATGTTAAGTGATGATGCAATCTAAGATGGCTAATTTGTTAGGAGTAGAATGAAATCCACACCCCATTCGGTTTCTACACGACATCGTACCGGAACGCTAAATCGCTTGGCGGTACGTCTTTGTCGGTAGGGTGGTAACTAGCCACGGCGTAAGCCTCTCACCAGCCAGACCACGACAAATTAAGTAAAATCTCAATTAGCCCGGCCGGGAATCGACTTATGAATAAACCGCGCATACCACTGCGCCACGGAGGTTGTCAAAACTAAACTACTTGATACAAACTATTAAGAATTTGGAATTTTACGTTATAAATGTCTATTTGAAACTATTTACCTAAAATATAATTACCAAATTGCTATCAGTTAATTTACAGCTTAAGACCAATGAATAAAAAGCAGTGTCACCTATTCGGTGCCAAGTCGGATAGAGTCAAGCGCGAGCGGGCGCGCGGCCAACTTGCTATCGTATCGGCACAAGCAGCTGGAATCGCTTATTTGTAACGGCTTAACCGAGAATTAGCATATTTGCGGGGATTTCTTTCATACTGTATATGACTCCTGACTGCTTCAAGTGTTAAAAGTAAGGGTGCGAGTTCGTAGTAGGCAGTGTTGCGGCGACACGTAGCTTGCTGTTCCTGCAGTTGGATACGGACTCGTAACCTTAATCTTCTAAATAAAAGTTTAAGATTTTAAACTTTCATTTAAATTTAAATATCTGTTACTTTTTTCTTAGTGTGATCCCACTAGGTGGGGTCCGCTTTCTCGCATAAACTGGCCCACTTTGTCCAGTCTCAGGCATCCGATCTTGGGATTTAGCTTCAGAGATTGCAATATTTCCGACATAGACATATTTTGTATTGAGTTGTGTCTCAAGATAATCAGCAGTGTGAGTTATTTATATGGATACATACCCTATGGTCGACGGTATATGGTACGTCCATCGATGTAAGTCCTTCTTACACCGGTAAGACCAAAAAATACCACTGACTCAGCGCGAGATCTCAACACAGTACATATGACTTCATATTTAACATTGTTACTCATTTCGCAATTAAAACTCTCACTAAGAACGGATTATTCGATACTTTCATTGTATTGGATGGGTGTAACCGCAGGCATCCAAAATTAACACCTGTTTCACGTACTACAACAAGATTACTTACATTAATTAAAATCAGTGAAAGATTTTCATAAAAGATGGCGCTAGTAATAAAAAACTAATTATCACTAATTTTACAATGAACCAAATATCAATTAAGTAAGACTGCTCGCATTCTAAAATCAACTAAAGCATCGTTTGACAGTCATTATTAATTGATTAGATTCCACAAAGGTCGATTGCATATCGATGAAAAAACATTAATTAATTAATAAGTACTCAATGAAATTAAATTACTGTCATTTTATAATCACAAATTACAATCATTTTATAGCTTATCTGACACATGATTTGAATTTTTTTAAACCTTTTATCACTAAATTGTTTACTAATCCATATTTGATTGATACGATGATATGTTACAGCAACTAATTAATGGCTTTTTAACTTTGACAGCTACAATTTAACACTTTTTATACTCATCATTATAATCCTATTGAAGGTCCACTATAGGGCCAGGCTTTCATCGTTGTAGAAGAAGGGATATCGAGCGTAGACCGACCACGCCGCTCGAATATGAGTTGGTGGGGCTTGGGTGATAATGTTTAATTAATGAACGATCCCTTCAGTTGTTGAAAACAATGTCCCTAACTGATGGTGTAACGTGCTCTCGGAGGCACGAGAACACCTTTATATACTATTTTGACCTAAAAAGAGGATAACACGTGACACCTCACTCATTTCAAATAAACATGACACACTCTTGCTACACGTCCTAAAACGCGTTGTCCTGCGCATATCAATCAACTCATAGAGCATGGATGTTAAGCAATATATGCTAGAAATGTAAGCGGTAACTCTACTTTCAGACCTGAACAATACGATGTTACTTACTAGTATTTCACAGAAGAGAGACACAGAGCACTATCAAAATGTACGCTGTACGTCATTTTTAAAAATGACCAATTCCTCATTTTTCTCTAACTAGGCCATAACCTTGTGGAATAGGTACGACGATGAGAAATATCAAAGCGTAAAATTGAAACTGATTTGGAGTCAGGATGACTTTTAACAAGCTCAAAAATTAAATAACCTACATAATACTCCGAAGGTATCAATTACCAAAGCATTCTTCTAAGCAGCGCGATAACAAAGTCGCGAGTCGTTTACGTTAAAACGCTCAGAGCTCCCGCCCAGCACCTGTCCGCGAAACACCTAAGACGACATCAAAGAGCGAATAGTTGGCCAAACTCCTCACATAAATCAACGGCAAGAGAACTACGTACTCTCTCTCGGGCCATTAGCATTTTTTATGCATAGAAATCGATCCACCGACCGTCTAATGCCTCCCGCGATACATTAATATCTTACTTTTTATGACTCTTCTGTAACAATTCGTCTCAACTTCGACGGCGTAACCGCCAAACGATAACCAAACAAAATTAAATCTTATTTTTTGAAAAATAAAGTCGCTAATCATTTGCAACGGAATATTGGATTGTGGAAGTCGGTACAGAAATTATTCGAGTTGCAGGAGTTGATAATAGGTGGCGCTGGCGATTTCCTTAACGCCTCCATTTTTCTTTCACGGGCACTTTGAGATTAAAAGTTTGGATAATGAAATGAAAAGTTAGTCAAGCCAACGCTTCTGGTTCGGTCGTATCGGACTTATTGGGGATAAGGCTTCGAGCGACGAGAGAGTTTTCTTGGAATATCTTAGAAATTTTCATATTAAACTTCTTAGATATTTAAATGTATCCACTTGAGTTTACTATGAATTTTTATAACTTTGTACGATGGCTCGTCGAAATGTTTTAAATAAGCGTGCTCAAATAAGCTACTGACTTGTAAAATTTAACTTAAAAATCATACAATTGGTTGGTAATCAAGTTGTTACATATACTCATATTGTCTGATGATATTTTATTTTGATTTTTTGTTGCATACCCTCAATTTGTTATTTTTTTTTTCTCTCTTTATTAGTAAGTAAGTTAAGTAAGTTAGTTAATAGAATGTTAGTTTTTAGTGTATCCTCTTAATATTAGATTTATTTTCATAAAAGTTTAATAATATATTACTGTCAACGGCGCAGGGTGCGCGGAAAAACTTAATTAAGTTTATGTTCGCACCTTTCATGTGATTGGTATGTTTTAGGTTGTTTAAACAAATAAATAAATAATAAATAATATGATATTAAATAAAGTGAAGTAGTCTTTGGAGACCGCCGATAGAAGTGAAAACAATATGGGTACATAACTAGTGAATTGTGTCATCGAGCGTAAGGTGGGGTGATATACAAAGTACATGCATATATGCACAGTACTTATAACTCATGTAAAGCGTTCGGTGACGTAAATGCAAGTTCCACGATTTTCACCCAAAAGGCTCAACGCACCTAAAGAAGTTTTTACTTGATAAAAATGTCTTACTGATTTAGATCCAATTTAGTTAAACTCGATAGAGTGACTTTCTTGCTTATTTTCGCTTATGATGAATTTCCGCAGTCTGAAATTGCAACCATAGACACTCAATAATAATTATTGTCAACATTATTCCTTCTTTTATCATTCTATATGCTCCTTATCAATATTTAAATCTATACATATGTCTATCTTACAAATAAACAAAATGCAATTAAATAAAATATAAGTAGGCGTTTATAATTTCAAAGCTTTTCACTAAATAGTCTGTTTGTTTGTCCTTTTGTTGTGGCTCCCGGAAACTATTAGTCGAATTGTAAAAATTCTTTGTGTATTTGGTAGCCAGACTTAAGAATAGTTGCATAGGCTAATATGTATAAGTGGAATTACACGGGTGATACCGCGGGCGACCGCACTTTATAAACAGAATTTAAAAATTAAGAATATTTATTTATTTATGAGATACGCCAACAATGGCAGCATTATACATCAATCGAAAAAAAATAAAATAATTGAGCATAAAATCTAGTGCTGATACTGACATTTCTTACAGGCATATTCAACAATTTCATTTCTCCGGCTTAAAATATATATAATATAAAATTTAATACATACTTAATGACAAATATAAGAGTATTTTTTTCATCTGAATAATTATTAACCTTCTAATTCCTAAACCATAGCCACTGGTAGGTGATACAGCATAAATTCCACATATTCCGGGAGTGACCGTTCCGAACCGTATCAGAGCTTGGAAGCTGGCCAACCAAGCACAAGTTATATCGCTTTTCATTTTGCGAGGATAATATCGTGATGTAGAGATATTCCGTAATTAATAGGTAGCTTTTAATGTGTGCTGTAAGTGACTTAGTTTTTACGAAACTATTACTAGCGGTAAATTTAAGTATTTTGTTTGAACGTATGAATTTTTTAAAAGTAATTTTCTACTCTCTCATTTATTCTTATTAACATTTTTACAATGTTTGTATGATAATAAATACTATGAAAGAAAATCTTTAAAAAAACACTCCTCCGGCTCCGGAGCATTTGAATACTCAGTCAACTGTTGGTCAGGACTCAAGGTTTACTAACTTCTGTTTATCGATCTTTGATACAACAAAGAAGTGAAAACTTCTAAGGCTAGTGTGCACCAAGATTTCGGTTATCATAACCAACGGTTAACATAACTTTACTATAAATTTACTATTTATAATAAACCCGTACGCTAGTTAAGGACGTAAACCGGGTCTATCTTAACCGAGCTTACGGTGTACGGGTTGTCGTGAAAGTACATTTTACGTTTAGCTTATTTTAACCGTTGGTTATGATCACCGAAATCTTGGTGCACACAGGCCTAAGGTCGAAGCTTTTCGAAATAATACCATTGACTGAATCGGCTAACGGAAAAATATCAGTTGATTTTACAATCCACATGCCAGTGTAATCTCTAAGATCCAAGTATTTAGATTAAGTTTTACTATTACTTGACGGCAAAACAGACGATGTCGACCTTATTTTTAGTGAGAAACCATCAATCTGTGACGCACTTAGGCGTAATCAAAATCTAAGTAGTAGAAGCACTAAAATACTAGTCTTTCACACAACCTTTCGAATTCGACTCTATCTCTTTTTTTGTCTATTGTATCATGTTAGACAGAGAGAAATAAATATGAATAAGAAACTCGGGTGCATCCCAGTAGTACCCCATACCGTAGTTCTATAGAACTGTTGGGATATTTTCCGGGCTGTCAAATTATATCCCAATAGTTCTATATACTTAGTACTGTAGCAAAGTTTTTGCTTTTGACTTTGCTTATAGCATAATTATAAGTTATAAACTTTATATTAT
Source organism: Mycalesis mineus (assembly GCA_034621355.1). Taxonomy (NCBI): domain Eukaryota; kingdom Metazoa; phylum Arthropoda; class Insecta; order Lepidoptera; family Nymphalidae; genus Mycalesis; species Mycalesis mineus. Next base: position 7,283,390 of record CM067888.1, read on the forward strand.
TTTAATTGATGTTTCATTTTGTTTTTAACAAAAAAATGTCCCTTGCGACAAAAGGTAAGTTTTTAAAACCAAGTAGTTGTCGTGTCTAAAAAATATTCTTTTATTTCAGAAGTTACAGGGAGGACACATTTTACCACTTTGGAAGTATCTTTCGCGCAAACTATTCAGCTTAGAAAAAAAAGTTATTAGAAATCTCAATATCATTTTTATTATAGATAACATGTCGCCAAAAGCTTTTTTGAAAGCTTATTTTAATCTTTTGTCATTCCCAAAGTAATCTTCGGCAATTAAAGAAATAAATTGTTGCTGACGTTTTGTGCAATTTAAGCAAAGCTGTATTTGATATGGTATGTTTAGATACTTCACCATAATGCATTTCAGTTTGCGTAGATACTCTTAAATTTAAGTGGACATTTATTATTGCAATCAAAAGAGATTTCATATTATACTTATAAAAACTAGGTAATTTATATGTAACGTACAAACAAGATGTTGATATCGACATTTCTTTAACTTTGTCTCATCAGTTAGTTCTATATAGAACTAATGGGACACTAAACTCTAATTTGGTGTGTCAACAATTCTATGCAACTAAAATTAGAGGATACTACTGGGATGCATCCAAAACTCATCGTACTCACTCAAGTTAAGTGTTATTAAAATATTTTAAAAGAATATCGTAATAACCCTATTATACTATGAGTTATTACGCCTTTTTAACGGCAAAATATAGGGCCAGGCCCCTCTCCTTAGATAAAATAGTTTAGTACTGTGAAGTTGTGGATTCAGACCATGAGGTCCTGAGTTTGACCTGTATTGAATTGTAAAATATTTAGCTTCTTTTTTCCAACAAATTTTTTGTAAAAAATTTAGGAAAAGTATGAATAAGAATCAGGAAGTTGTTTGGTTTCGGTTGTTATCATTAAAATCTGATAGTGATCGTTATAAGAGGAAAACCTTCAACCCATCAACTCACATTTAAGCACACACTATGGCAGTCTTAGCTCTTAAGCACTCTCTCTATTAGAAATGCTTGTGATCGTTCATTCTAAGCGTCTATGAAAAGAGGAACTGATGTTTAGTGATAATGAGCTCAGACAGTTTGTTATTACATCATTATATGAGCCTTGCATCCACTGTTGAGTAAATTACCTTGTGTAAGGACTTCTAACCTCTGTAAACAGCTACTAAAGTTGCTAACAACTATTTATAATTCTAACTATTTATAAAAAGTCTGTAACAACAAATACCAAAGAAAGCATTTATCCAATAACATCTTTTATATTTTTTCTTCATTTTATTAAATGTTCGTATTGATGTCAAAAACTTTTCAAAGACAATTTATATTTTCACACAATCTTAACGTTGAGCGCCATCTAGTATCGGATAGCTGAAGTACAAAATATTTTATTTATTACACTGTTTTTTATTACTTATTAAACTATTCTGTTGTATAATATATTAAATAATAACTACTAACTGTTGCCTGCGACTTTATACGCTTAGATTCAATCTATTTCAAGGAATAAGTAACAATAAATTTTAAGGAATTTATTCATTAGGAAACGATTGCAATTATTGTTTTTTAATGTTGCTTTAATACTCATAAAAATTTCAAATAAAATCACGTATTTTACAAGAAAGTTTTATGTCGAAATTGTGGGTTTCAAAAATCCTGATTTAATTCGATAATATAATCGGCCAGTATTTTTCTGTCATTTATAACTTTATTACTGGCCTGGACAGAAACCTATTATTATTTTCTATTATTTTATTTAATACGTGAGCCAAGCTAAACATTATTGTGTACTTCGAATCTCAATAAGCATAACTAATTCAATTGTCCATAACATCCACCCACTGACACGTTCACCACAGAAGTAAAGGTATAAAAGAAAATTCTTGTCGGAATATTTAAAAATATAATTAGCAAATTTAAAAATTAATTAAAACGAATACACAACTACGTACAAACAGAAACTCTAAATTATTTAAACACGAGCGGTCGTATAATCTTCGCAAACCGCATCTCCGGTCACGTAAAACAAAATGGCGTAAAAAAAAATATATCTGTCCGGGGCACCGATAGCGATACACGCGCTGACGCGGGTTGAATATTTTATTTTTTTTTATTATTTTATTAAATATGGAAAAATAACCCGCCCGCCGCCGTGGGGGGTGAGATGGACCCACCTTGGTTTAATTGTGGACGGCTTAGCGATGTATGTGCATCTCGAATTTTAATACCCCTACCCCGCAAATCCCCGGCCTTTATTTTTACTGTACCTACTTATGGTATGAAATTTACATATATAATTCTGTTTTCCCGCTCGATGGCCGTTCATACCTTTTTTATGGGATCAATTGCCAATATTTCTCTTTCTTTTTTTATTCCCTGCTTTTGTATGTTTACATGTGAATTTTATGTTATACTGTACCTAATATTGTTTTAATTTATGGTGTTAATTATTACAAACTATAAATTAATTAAGACTCTTAATTTTCTTGTGATATTCTTGCTTTTAAATTATTATTCAATATGTCACCGGGCAAGTTCTACATTGCCATAAAATATTATTTCTAATTTTTTAATCTCGATCAACAGCTATTAGTTTTATTTATTGTAATTAACTAGGTGGTTTTAAAAAACTTTCCAAATGTATGCGTTATCTCTGGTTACATAATTATAAAATAAAAACTGTGTTTCACAGTTCAATTTACGTGCAAAAATGGCGTATAGCCTAATAATAGACATCATTTCTTAATTATACACTGAAAAAAATTTTAACTAAATCTTTTAATTTAACTAGTAATTAATAATAATTGTCGTTCAATCTTTTCAGCTTTAAAATGTTAGAATAGACTAGATATTGGTTAAATTAAGCAACATATATATTAGGTGTAGTCATGCAAATCTTCAATTGCAAAAACGACAATGTTGATAATAAGACTGATTGTACTACCTATTTATTAAAGTATCATATTCACAAAGATTATTGTAACAATCATAATATTTATACCTAACACAAATAATATTATATAAAATAAATTAATTTATGGATCAATTAATTGTAAACCCACCCCGCTCTCGCTTGAACCCCTACCGCGGGTTTTAACGACCGCACGGAATTTAAAAGGGTTAACTTTGGTTCTTATCAATAATTACTGACTAATGCACCTCTCCAGTAATCCAGATGCAGAAATGTTTGTTCATTATCACCCAAAATATCCCATAAATATCAAATACAGATACCTAGATTATTCCAAATGTTTCCTATTTACGTCCACGAATTCTTAGCACTCTTTTCTTTATACTTTATAAATTTACTAGCTTTTGCCCGCGACTTCGTCCGCGTGGAATTAGTTATTACGGCAGCCTAATTTTTCTAAGCTTTGAATGTCATATTTATTAATATCTAATCAACTGCCTAAGAAATAGGTCTTAAGCTTTCAAAATGAGGATACTTTCATACAACATTTCATCCCCCCTTACAACCCTTTTTCGCAATCAAAAGTAGCCTATGTCCTTTTTCAGGCTCTAGACTTACTATGTACCAAATTACATTTAAATCAGTTCAGTAGTTGTAGAGTGAAAGCAAGACAGACAGACAGACAGACAGAGTTACTTTCGCATTTATAATATTATAGTTTGGATGAATGTCATATTTATTAATATCTAATCAACTGCCTAAGAAATAGGTCTTAAGCTTTCAAAATGACGATACTTTCATACAACATTTCATCCCCCCTTTAACCCCTTACAACCCTTTTTTCGCAATTAAAAGTAGCCTATGTCCTTTTTCAGGCTCTAGACATACTGTGTACCAAATTTCATTGAAATCGGTTCATTTGTTGTAGAGTGAAAGCAAGACAGACAGACAGACAGACAGAGTTACTTTCGCATTTATAATATTAGTTAGGATTTTATAATAAACTAACAACTGTAGACATAATATGTTCTATGTCTATTGATCGATCGTTCCTTATACATCAAATATTATTTCCCGATTCTCGCCAATCCACATTGGAGCAGTGCGATGAATTTTAACACCAAGTAGTCTCCTCTATACCTAAGGATGAAAGCTATGGATTTAGGGGGTCATTCAAATAGACCAACGGTTCCTATTTTGAAGTATGATCTAACATCTCAAACATCAACTATTATAATTTTCGAATGTTATTTTCCTTTGCTTCTAAATACCCAAAACTATGACCATAGTCCATATTGTTAAGAACACAGTGGTATAGCTGGGATCTCACACTCGACGATCGGGATAACTTTTTCAATTTTCCAGTGAAATAAGCGGACCGCGGGCATCAAACGATAAACGATTATAAGTATGACGTAAGAGGAAACGAGGCAAGGCGGCGGTGTAATGAGAAATAAGGCGAAAAGATCACAAGCGTATACAAAACACAGGCGACATTTTGTTTTTAAACATTTTGTCTTACTTTACAAATTCTTTGGTATTAATCTTAATTATATATTTATCTTTTCCTGTATAAACATGCAAGTCTGCTCTCGGAGTACCTACTTACTTAATATAGAAGTCAGAACGAAAGAACTTTCAGATTTCGATAATTTAGGCGTTGGGATTTTAAGGATACCGTTAACTTGTTGACCATGTTAACACTGCAAAAAATTTTATTAGAAATTAGTTGTGTACCATCCACCGATACATCAATATTATAGTGACTTAGAGACTTGATCGAGAAAAGAAATTTCTAAATACTTACTTACTTACTTAGACTTAAATACTGTATTTTGACTGTACAACAAAAAATTTTCAGTTAATATTTTTGTGTATTAGGCATAATTCTTCTATGACAAATCATCTTAATTTTATGAAAATCTTGAATATTTATGAAGAGAAGAGGTACGTTGCACAACTTTTTGTCGAGCACCAAATCGCAAGTATGTCATCATGGTATGCTAAAAAAAGCATAAAAAGCGATGCAGAAGCGAGGAATCCCTCCGCCTTGTTCTTTTTATTGATTAAAAAAGTTTCTTAATCACATTATTTCTATGGCGCCGAGATAGTTCCCTGTCTATCAGTGTTGAAGTTATTATTGTGTTGCTCTTCCGATAGATCTTGCAAAATTTATAACATAAACAATCTCTTGATTCCAGTGAAAATATACCCATAGTTGTAATTGTAATAAGAGTAGCCACCTGGTTTTGGGACGGTCTATGTTTTACAGTTAAAAATAGCTTAGGTATAACGATTACAAAAATTGAAAATAATGTTTTTTTTATGTAAAGAGCCTTAAAATATTCACTGTTAAGGGTTAAGAGTCAAATCAAATCTACTATTCTCTAACTATTCTCTAACATATTCTTAGCGTATCGGTAATGTTACTGTCTAACATCTCTTATATTTAAAAAAAATACCATAGTAATTAGATGCTAATTAACTTAGAGAAATCATACTCAAAAGTATTTTACAGTGTAATTAGCTAGTGATTAACAACATTAACACGGTAAACTATAACGAGAATAATTAAAAGTTCCGTCCTTACGAGGTAAGGTTGGAAGGTGCTCTTAACTGCGTTCACTAAACTAAACCAAACATCTGGAATCTAATAACCTCTGATAAGTTCTTGTGGAAGCCGGCACGTAAGCATCGTGTATTTTCTACTATCACGGTAAATTTTGAAACCTATTAAGCTCCTCGAAGCGGCTATAATGTTAGCCTGAAGTAACGATTATGCCAAAGATTATAAAACAAGAGCCACTTTGTAGATGATACAATGCCTTCATTTAGAATTTCTCTATGCAGGTAGCTTTACATTCACGTTGCTATATAGTTATAATAATATTACAATATTTTGCATAAAGTATGTTGAAACATTAGAGAAAAAAATGTATTCTCCTTACATACTGTCGTCTACCATCAGCCTATTAATAGCCCACTGCAAGATCCCTTCTCATCATAGCCATAATCCATAAACCAACCAACTTTATCCAATACGGTTGGCGGGCTTAAGATTATAATGTTTTCTATTGCAACAATCAACAGTTGCTTAGATGTTAACAACTATGTACAACTGACGACTAAGTGCTCGCCAAGTTTAGTGATGTTCCACCAACTTTCCAATTCCAAGCTAAGGAATTCTGCGTTTTATTTTTAAGAAAATACTCTAATAAATTATCTAATCTATTTCATAACATATACAATAATAGCGCGTGTAAAATTGGAAAGATAAACGTAGATTAGCTTACAAATATTATCCATCATATTCCACGATAAATAAGCAATTTCGTATTAATTTTGTACAAAGTCAATGTATTTGTTTATTCAGTGAAATCTTTATGATTATTTAGTCAATATGCAATTTTTAGATTATTTAAAGTAATGGTCATAATTCAAGTTCGAAAACATAAAACCAAAAGTTCCTTAAACTAATTTTACTTTGAGCTCGTTGATTGTTAGGCACAAACTGATTGGAGGTTCTGCGAAATAACAATCTACTGTTTTGCGCGCCCGAGTCACCACTCTTTTGTACATGTTATTAGGCGGCTATATCTTAAAATTTGCATATTTCGGCAGTAAAATTAATTCGAAGATTTGCCCGCATCCACCACTTAGACGGGCGCGGGGAGGACTTGGGGTGGCGGTTTTTGGATTTGTGCATTTGAATTGAGTTTTATCAATACCCCCTAGATATTATATTATTTATATACTTGCAGACCCGTCGGCTGCAGTCTGAGCTGAACGTTGGTTTACATATATAATACTATTTAATATACTTGATGATAGGTCAAAAGTAGACTTGGCCGAATATTGGCTTACAGTCCATGAAAATGAATTTTTAATAAAAATTTCGAGGTTATGAGAACATTTAACGGTTACTACTATAAATATAAAAATTTTAAAACTCAAATTGCAAACAAAACGATTGATTAATTAAAACTTTGCTTGCATTGTAGAGTCAACATCTACGGATTAACCAAATTATGGATTAAGTGTGATAACACGAATATTTAAAGGTACTTCTTGAAATCCGTGTCATCACATCAAAAATTTTAAGTGTCCTAGGGTTAAATTCAGTGAGATGTTATTTGCACAAGAGACTAAAAAACTAAATCGTTAGCGAGACCTTTCTCTGCGCCAATATGATGAAATTATTATTATTTAAAACCAAAAATCCCGATCGCTTAGAAGTAATGAACTAAAAAGAGAAAAACAAGGATCACTGTATCTAAATTAAATTCTAAATTCTTTATGGTGTTGCAAGCAGGGAACAAACGTAGTTTTGGTGGATCTGTCTTTGCCCACAGGCAGCGAAGTATTGTTTGTCCCCGTCCATACGTTGACTTATATTTCGTAATTTTATTCTATATTTACTACTAAATTTTATACTTTTATTTTATTAATATGTATGTTTATAGTCTAATTCATTAAATTGTGTAACATTTTCGCAAATAAATGATTTGATTTGATAAACTATCATTGTATATAATGGCTGCAATAATACATAGTTATCTCGGTTTGTTAAGATTTAGAATTATTACCCGACTGCGTCAGAAGGAGGGTTATGTTTTTCGAGCGTATGTATGTATGTATGTATGTATGTATGTATGTATGAAAAGAGAAAAACAAGGATCACTATATCTGTATAAAATTCTAAATACTTTATGGTGTGATCCTTGTTTTTCTCTTTTCAGTTCATAACTTCTAAGCAGTCGGGTTTTTTGTTTTTATAATAATAATTTTATCTAATTCTTGAAAAGGCAGAAGCGACCATGGTGGCGTTGCAGACATGACGTTCGATAGCCGAGGTAATGACTTAACATTAAGTGATCCGATATCTTTTTATTTAAAATATAACATCATCATTATCAGATAGACGTCCACTGCTGGACAAAAGAACTTCTAAAGTCTCTTATATAGTCTTCCAAACAACATAATCTCAACATAAAGAATATTTCATAATCTTGAACCGGCTCCAGCGGCTCCCTACAACTTTCTTGATGTCGCCTGTCCAAATAGTAGGACCTCAACCAAAAATATGCTTTTCGTGCTGATTCACCATTCCACCTTGACAGCCCGGTATTCATTGATATACCCCGCCAAATGGATCTACGGTAAAATAGTGTAAATAAAAAAATAAAAATAAAAAAAAAATAAAATAATAAAAAAAAAACAAAAAAAAAAAAAGAAATTATAAATAACGAAAAGAAAAGGAAAATATACATATATATTGTATTATAGCGCGATTATATGTATGTATATGTTTATGTATTTATATATGTCAGAGTAGAAAGATGTCGTACAATAAATAACGACAGAATCGAGAACACAATAAAACAAAAAAAAAAAAACCCCGCCAACTGCCGCTAATAATGTGTATTAAACAAGTACATACCTAACAAGATGATCACACACTGTATGCAGTAGAACGCAATTAGGAACATCTCAATGCTTAAATGCATCAAAAATGTAAGTCAGATGATCCCAAGCTGCGCTTAAAACAAGGGTGGCTTAAGATAATCTAGACGGAGGAAATTAGCATATGATCCGTTCGACTAATATAAGCTATAAACGTTAAATCAAAACGTTAATTTGAACTACCTTTAGATTGAGGGGTTACGACACGATTTTCTTTTATATATGGGTGACAAAGCAAACATCACCATGCAACATAAAGCCAATCAGAGAAGAGAGAAAGAAATACTTATATATCGTTAATTATTTCATAAAAGTCACTTACTTTTTTAAAAATATTGTGCACTGATGACACAAATTATTTCTGATAGATATTTGAGAATAAGACTAATCGACGTAATATTTCTGACTATTTCCTTAATACGAGTATGAAACTTTTATTCGTCCTTATTTTCGCTTAGTGATTTTTACCTTTCCACTGTATATATAGGCATATACCATACGTGGATATATTTCTAAAATCAGTATATTCGACATCAAACAAAGTTGCATAACAATCCAACTGTTTAGCTTAATTATTTTTTTTCTTTTTTTATCGACTACAAGTTGGCCCTTGACTGCTATCACACCTGATGTTAAGTGATGATGCAATCTAAGATAAAGGCGGGCTAACTTGTTAGAAGTAGGATGAAAATCCACACCCCTTTCTGTTTCTACACGACATCGTACCGGAACGCTAAATCGTTGGCGGTACGTATTTGTCGGTAGGGTAGTAACTAGCCACGGCGAAAGCCTCCCACCAGCCAGACCAAGACAAATTAAGAAAAATCTCAATCTGCCCCGCCGGGAATCAAACATAGGACCTCCGTCTTATAAATCCACCGCGCCACGGAGGTCGTCAAAATTCGTATTCTTATAATCGTACATTATTCAATTTTTATTTTATCTATAATTGGATTAAAATATAAAATGCCGATCATTTCCGAGTCAGACGCCAGACTTTATGCACTTAATGTCCAATGGTTCCGTACTAATTTTAAAATAAGTAACTTACATTGTCAAAACACATCGTCAAAATGCTTGGTACTTTTAAGATTTTAGTTCCATCTCTCTGTATCACACGTAATGTACATATTATATTCTTATAGTTTATTTGCTCATTTCTCATTAAGTGAAATTTGCATTCTTTTGAGAATGCAAAAGTCTTTAAACCTAAACTTACATTACCGAAGTTCGTGCATTATATATTAAACACGCCCCAGCTTCGCACGGGTGCAATATATTACGCATGTATTAAACCAATAAAACTTTCTGTTGAATGACACTATCTGTTAAAAAAACCGCAAGAAAATCGGCTGCGTAGTTTTAAAGATTAAAGCATACATACGGACAAACATAAACAAGCAACTTTATTTTATACTATGTAATGATGATGCGCAACGTATATTGATGTGATGAAAAAATAAACTGGTTCGAGAGATAAATATATCTTTGCCACTGCAAAACTTTTATTAATTTCTTTTTCATTTTCATTAATTCAATTTTTGGTTCGGGCTTTTTTCATTATATCACTGTGAAAGTTATTTTCAGACCACTTACCTAACTATAAAGAAAGGCTGAAACAACGCAGTTAGTTTTTTTAGAAGAGTCCCGTTTTTTTCCGGTATTTAACCCTAGAAATATACATTTCTAGACATATTATACCTACTCGATATTTTTTAGACATAGTAGACTCATTGTTCAGCTTTATCAGTAGATAATGACGCAATGGATCGTCATGAAATTAGTTTTCTTAAGATAACAAAACATTGTTTTTCGAACTTGATATATTTATCTTGATATGCAAGTAGTGTTACTATACTTTCACAAAGTTGCAGTCTGTTCTTCTTAAATTTTCCTAAATCTATTATGTCTATGAGACACATCTTTTAGTTCGGATGAATATGTTTATCATTTTCTGTATTAAAGATATTGTATATTTAACACAAACATAGAATCGCTAAATAATAGTTTTATTGATTCAATAATTTATGTTTTTCTTTCTCAATATCACTTAAGAATATCAATATTGCAAACATTTGACGACTTCCGTGGCGCAGTGGTATGCGCGGTGGATTTATAAGACGGAGGTCCTGGGTTCGATTCCCGGCGGGGCTTTTTCTTAATTTGTCTTGGTCTGGCTGGTGGGAGGTTTTCACCGTGGCTAGTTACCACCCTACCGACAAAGACGTACCGCCAAACGATTTAGCGTTCCGGTACGATGTCGTGTAGAAACCGACAGGGGTGTGGATTTCTATTCGATTCCATCCTACGCCTAGCAAGTTAGGTCGTTTCTATCTTAGATTGCATCATCACTTAACATCAGGTGTGATAGCAGTCAAGGGCCAACTTGTAGTCGATAAAAAAATTTTGCAATTTCTCAATATTGCAAAAAATATTAAAATAACAAAAACATCGTACATCTTGTCGTGTCGTAGCCGCCAGTACGTCGCACAGTGTAAGGCGCTAGACAGACTTATGATAATAGCCGTTAAAAGGCGCACTACAGCGCCTCGCCGTTGGAAATAATCCTTACAACTAATATTAGCAATAAACAGCCCCTTCCCCACTAATTATGCTAAGATGTTTCGGCTAAGTTGTCGTCTGCGCGGATTTGGAGCCGTTGACAGCACCAGTTTATGGACGTATCGCTTAACCGAGACAAGTTTTTATTGGACTTAAAACTTCAAGGTGTGATACCGTTAACCAACTTATAGCAGAATTAAAAATAATAAAACAGTAGTAGATAGGTAACTAAATGTTCTAGTAATTCTAGTAAAACGAAAAATGTATGACGATATCAGTAGTACAGTAGTAGTAGTATCCAAACCTTCGATAATTCATAGTTATCACAAGTTTTCTAGAAAATCGATTTCTAACAAATTCGGTACATTTCGGAAAAAATCGAAATGAGGCCAGTCAAACCACTGAAACGAAGGCAATCACGAGCCAAATCTATCATCTAATACTGGCGACTCGCCTGACCGTCTGTAAAACACTTCCTCGACCGGACACCTTTACACACAGGACATCGATAAGAACAAGTTATTATCTTGTGTATATTATCAAATTACATAATACGAAAGTGCTGAATTGCGCTTTCCATGTTCATGTCGAAATGCGGGACTTGATATTCAATCGCCATTGTACTAAATTAGCATCTAACACCGTGACATCATACAAATGCTATAGCAACTGCGTACGCGCTGGACACATGTAGAGCTAAAGGGATTTTCAGCCGGCGATCGCATTTAAGCGGCGCTGTAGTTTTTTCAAAACTACTGTAATCGTGTGATTGGCTCCAGTCGCTTATACACACAGATTCTTGTATGTTTATTAATGTTACGCCACCTTAATTAGCAGCAAAGCCTGCATTTGTTACAGCACTTTAAACTTTACGTATATTAAGCTCCGTCGCGAGTCGCCATATTTCTTTGATAACTCCTTATCGCCGGCCGCTGCAGCGATCCGAAGCAAATATGCCTTTCGCCTTAAATACCAAACGCTTTAACATCGCTATCGCGTTCAGGAACATATTAACGAGCTTAAATATTTACATCGCGGAAGCGGGATGATAAAATTCCCAAAAGTAAGTTTACGAATATAAATTTCCAAACGTATAACTTAAAAAATTTAAATTCCCGGACGTAAGATAGAGAATTTTAAATTTTTGAACGTAAGCTATTGAAATTAATTATTATTTTCGATAGTAAGTTTAAGAATTAAGGAAAACAATCATCATCAGCTTATATTTAATGGCTCACTGCAGGTCATTCCGGAGGAGCTGGAGCTGGTTAGACCCATCACGCTGTTCCGTTGCGAGTTAACGAGATAATACATCCCCGCACCTTAAAAAGCGTGTCATTTAAAGGTCATAGCTTGACTTAGTAATGATGGTTACGAAATGTTATTAATAATATTTAAGATCATAGCTCATTATACATACACCCGGGACCGCCTCGCCTCGAGTGGTTAGTATTCTTTGTAAGGGCATGCGCTCACTACATTAATTCCGTATCATCATCCGATCGCCGATCGCTCGCGAGGCGTCAACGCATGGGCCACGAGGCGTCAACGCGCGGGTGGACCACTCTATGATAGCTCGCTGCTGGCATGCTTTTAGATATTCGAAAAAATCCGTTTTTAGATATTCGATTTTTTAATAGCGCGCAAATTCGTATTACAGGTTTATATTGGTAGGTTCATAATTCACGAAAATAAGTATTTTTTAGTTTTTACGCACTTAACTTTACTCTACTCCAAGCAAACATAAATAAAACATTTTAGCAAAAAAATTAAACCGATTCAAAACCCACTCAAACGACTCAAAGCACACCTAGGGCCAAACGCTGGTAGACTATAAATTCGCTGATCACGCGAGGTTAACTCGATGACGGCGCGCGGCCCACTCGTTGACGACGCGAGATCCACCCGATGACAACGCGGCGTCCACCTGTCGACAACTAGTCGATGCCTAGCGAAGAGGCGGTGCGGGTCGGGTTACGGGTGTATGTAATGACCTTAAATATTATTAATAACATTTCGTAGCCATCATTACAGAGTCAATTGTTTTCTGCCAAATCCCGTCAACCTGCATCAGAGCAGTTTTAAGCTCCAAATCTCCTCTCGTATAAATAAAGTATACTGTATATTTAATTTGTTGGTATGATCCTTTAAATAAGGTATAACATTACCCCTATATTGTTTATACTTCCTAGAACACAAGTAAGTAATTAAATGTTCACATAGACGCAGACGGACGCCAAACAGTATCCGATCCTGTTCAAACAAACTGACCTCACGCGGGAATAGAACCCGGGTTGGTTCCGCCAACTTTATTTCCTATTAACTCTCGATTCTAAAGACTTATTGTTTTACAAAATAATGCCCTTTTGTTCCCTCTCCCGGGTTTGTTGCGCTGATTTTTTTTTGTTTCCTTTTGCTCAATGAATGGCGGAAAGACCGCGTAACTTGATAAAATGATTAAGTATTTCAAAACTTAGAAAAAAATATTACAATTAAATAAAAGAAAATTAGATCACCACATTGTACTTCCTGTAAAATCGATTTAAATATGGTTTGAAAAATTTTCGCTCGGTGTTTTTAATTTTGTTCTTTTTTGGATTTTTTTCCTTATAATATGCTAACTTAAAAATGTCAAAACATTTGAAAGATAGTTCTTTAAGTTTTTAAAAATAAATATTTTAAAAGCTCTTGACTGTTATCTTAAAGCAGCACATAAAACTGAATTTAACTTACTTAGACTCATTTATTGAGATAGGTAAGCCATAGCTTTTTTTTTTTATTGATTACAAGTTGGCCCTTGACCGCTATCACACCTGATGTTAAGTGATGATGCAATCTAAAATTATAGCGGGCTAACTTGTTAGGAGTAGGATGAAAATCCACACCCTTTTCGGTTTCTACACGACATCGTACCGGAACGCTTTATCGCTTGGCGGTACGTCTTTCTCGATAGGGTGGTAACTAGCCACGGCGAAAAGCCCCCCACCAGCCAGACCAAGACAAATTAAGAAAAATCTCAATCTGCCCCGCCGGGAATCGAACCCAGGACCTCCGTCTTATACATCCACCGCGCATACCACTTTATATGTATAGTGGTATGCGCCGTGGATGTATAAGACGGAGGTCCTGGGATCGATTCCCGGCGGGGCAGATAGAGATTTTTCTTAATTACCATCTTGGCTAGTTACCACCCTACCGACAAGGACGTATCGCCAAGCGATTCAGCCTTCCGGTACCTACCACGTTGCTTCAATGCTCAGGGCGATAATGTGTAATTCATTATCAGATATCGATGACAATGACTAGAACAGTAGTGTTTCTCCGAGGCATGGGGAAGTAGCCAACCAACTTCCCGACTCAGAGTTTGGAATTTACTGAAAATTTCTTACAAGATAGAGAAACTCAGAATTATTCTACAAACCAAACCAGGATTTGTACCCAGGACTTCGTGATGAAAGCCATAGTTCAATATTGTTTTATTTTATTTATTACAATTTAGCCCTTGACTGCAATCACATCTCATGTTAAATAATAATGCGATCTAAAATGGAAAGGGGCTTGTTAGTAAGTAATAGGATAATATCTACACTCCTACGGTTTCTACACGACGTACTGGAACGCTGGATCGTTTGGCGGTACGTCTTTGTCAGTAGGGTAGTAACTAGCCATGGCAAAGGCCTCCCACTAGCCAATTTAGAAAATCTCAATCTAGGATAGAAATCGTACCCACGACCTTTAAATCCGCCGCCACTGAGTCATGGAGGCCGTCAATATGGTAGCGATGTCGTTATTTGTATTGAATCCAGATAACGCTTTAGTGAAATATCTTTGAATATTATTATTTGCCATGTCAAACAGCTGACCCCAAATTCCACCGCACAACCCGCAAACCATATCAAAAGGGAACACGACAGAACAAACACTTGTTCCCTGATCAATAGATAGATTCCCGTAATCCTTTGACCGCCTCCGCTACATCGTAAACCGAATGATCCTGTAAGACTCAATTACGGCTAACCCTGATTTACCCACGACCGATCCAATTTGTAAACGGCACCCGATCGGAGAAAACTATCCGCAAATACCACCAAATCAATTCAAACCCTATAACCTAAAACATAGAGCTTAAAATCATGTTTGTCTAAACAAACGTCACCTTCGAAGTCGATATTGCCTAGTCATGCGAGTGATGACCACACTTCTGATGATGTTAACCTGAAATAGACTCTACTGTATTGTATTTAAGTATAGTTTGGTGTATTTAGAAGAGGTGGCAGACCAATGAGACCTGAACCCCAATTATAGGCCAGAAACTGTTTTATCTAACGCCATCCGACAACGTTAATCTTATTAGTATCTATTGGAATTGAATACGTGGTTTTCTTATGGGAAGGGACCCTTCTATATCTCTTTTTGAGAAGAGTCATGGATTAAGGACGTGAGAATAGAACAATTTGATTTTTGTCCTCTCTTATAACACGCTGTTGGCAGTAGTAGATGATCTTTCAATGTCTGCGCTGGCGCCGAGATAATGCAGCCTGTAATAAAGGTGGTGTTACCCCCTGTGCCTCAGATAACTCGCTAAGTCGTCAGTTCCTTTCGTTGTCATTACCATCTGATAAAGATCTTTATCAGTTCAAGTCCGCCAAACCTGACCTGGCCTTGTAGTTGGCCGTTAATATAGGCAGATATAATAATAATAATAAATAAAATAAAAAGCCTTTATTTCTCCAATCTCTTACACTGTAGATATAAATTTCGTTAGTAAGGTTAGTTTATTGTTGCTTAATTCTAAGTTAGTAGTTGTTAGTATGAAAATAAAAAATGCTTATAAGATTATAGCCCCTTCTCGGGTAAAGGCTTCCC
Source organism: Mycalesis mineus (assembly GCA_034621355.1). Lineage (NCBI taxonomy): Eukaryota > Metazoa > Arthropoda > Insecta > Lepidoptera > Nymphalidae > Mycalesis > Mycalesis mineus. The sequence goes on from CM067888.1 coordinate 7,299,211, forward strand.
CCAACCTCTTCCATGATTCCCTGTCTTTTGCAAGGTTCATCCAATTCTTTCCGGCAGTTTGTATGATGTCATCAGTCCACCGTTTGTTTGGTCTGCCAACATTCCTTTTACCTCCTGGGCAGATATTGATCCCTAATTGGGATATGGCAAAAAATATCAGATCTCAAGAAGAGGAAAGCTTATGTAGAGCTAGGAACTAGAATGCCCCACAGCGATCTGTTGTCGTTTGTATTAAGACGCATTAGGCTGGATGGGTTTTAGTGGGCAGTCCAGTCCGGTGAGTTCCACATACCCTCTATCCTCCGAGATGGATGCGTAAATGCATTTCCCATCGAAAAAAAAAATTTTAACAAAAAATAGAACCGACTCAAAACGCACTAAAAAGTAAAAAATAACTGTGTCATTTAGTTGCTTTAATTTACTAAAGCATATCTATGAAGTCGGTGCCAGACAAATTTAAGGAACATTTATTCGGTTCTATTTTTTTGTTAAAAATTTTTATTTCTTACTTTTTAGTGATTTATCGCCACGTAACGTACTCGTACTATACTGTCATAGTATATTATACGGCACTAGTAGCCAAAAAGCTACTGATACCGAGACAAAAACCGAAATCGCTGTAACCGTGCCTCCAAAATTTGAAGAGTTTCTTCAATTTCCCCAGGATATCATCATCCGATCCCAACATGATGACAATGGGACCACCTTGGAAGTATGCCCTTTCTAATAAAAAAAGAATTGAGAACCTCCTCCGCTTTTTTTCGTCGGTTAAAAAAAGGAACTCTACATGCCTTTACAGTAAGTTTAAGGTTTCAGTTCCCTATGCACCATGAATCAAAATGTATGGCTGCTAAATAATAATTGATTTACTTGGATAATACTATGTGCAGATTCGGACTGAAATTTATTTACAGAGCTTTCTATCGATCTGGGCGAATTTATTGCTTGGATTCATCAGAAAATAGGAAAGTAAATAATTCATTTACTTATTTTTATTAATCACAAGTTAACTCAAAGATGGAAAAGAGCTTACTTGTTAGGATGAAATCCACACTACATCGTACGAATGCTAAACCGTACCTAATAGTCACGGCAAGTTCCCACCTCCAAAACTATTTATAATGAACTTCCACGAAGCAACGCCTGGTTCTATCACGCTATCCAACATGTATGGCTATAAATGTATGTCTTAAAATAACCACACACGAACGCGTCTCTAGATCACAATTGATAGGTGGGCGCGTGATTGGGCTTAACCAATTTACCGGCTAATCCTCTTCGGGAAGATCAGACGCCTTGGATCACCCTGTATACAGATAAATTGACTTGTGGATTCCACGCGTTTAGGGTCGGAACAACCTTGATTTCACAATTATTTAACCTTAGTTATAAATGGTGTTCGATTATTTTGAGATACTTACGAGTAGATTCACACTCGTCAGGTATTTTATTTATGCTAATTTTATTATTTTATCAATTTTGCTTTTTTACCAATGCATTAATAGATATTAGCCAATTTTCTGAGATGTGGAACAAAAAATAGGCGAAAAATATATTAGTCTAGTCGGTAAGTTCAAAAACGCGAAAAATAGATCACCGGAATCACCTCTAGAAAGATGTTTTTGAAGGATTTTCGTGCAGGTTAAAAATTGCAATTGTTATTAACAAAATAAGATGAAAAAAAAATGATATTTGGTGTTTTCTTAATAACTTAAAAAATATTAACATTTAAGCACTTTTGAGAAAAACTCGTTAAAGAGGAGGAAATTTCCAATAAATAAAATTTTGACTCCCGGAACTCTATCTACATTATTTATAATTTTAATTAGACGTTGAAAATAGCGCACCGCGCGGCGCGGTATACAAATATTTTTTTTATAATATAAAATGTGATTTCAAAAATTTGAAAAAATTCTAGTATCATCTTAACACTTGAAAGAATCGAGCCCTGAAGAAAAAAAAGTTTAATCATCATTTTTCAAAAATTTTAGTCATCATTTTTCATTGAATTGAAATGAAAATGTCCTGTGATTTCCACAACTAATACAATCGAATTATTGAAATAAAAATTGTTAAGTTGAAATGAAATCCATCAAATAATAATCATACCCAAAAATGAGACTAGGTGAACATGAAAGTTGCTTTAATAAAAATTATTTGAATGATATTTTTTACATCATCATCAGCCTGTTGTAACAGCCTCCTACAGGACCTGAACTGACCTTTATTGAGGGGGATCAGGATGATAATTATTATTAGGGTTATAAATAAATATCGTTATCAGATTTTGTTTAGATAAAAGTATTATGTTATTAACTGTAAGCCGTAGAAATAGGTGCGACCATTAGAACCTTACATGATTATGGTTTATAATGTTTACAAAGGCAATCCTTTGCAAACTAGCCGGTAGCAATCCTGTAGAGACATGTGCAAAGACGTCCGATGTCCACTCAAACATGTCCTGAACAAACTTGCAGTGTTTGCATATCGGCCACTTGGATATTTGTTGTGGTGTCTATGAGATTAGCTTGTTACAAATTTAAACAGATTGGGGAACGTGGTTTATATTACCTGCCCCGCCATAGTATAGGTATCCCCTTATTACGATTTATGAGATCAAAATAATATTCTTGTCAAAAAAATGGGATAGACATTAATAAAGTTTTGTAAATCGGGATATACAGACTTTGAAATGGTATTCCAGACTCTATGGTAGTAGAGGATAGTAGAAAAGAAAACAAAACATTTTGTACCCATGTTAGGGACATCGACAATATAAGGATAAAAGCCCACCCAATGTCTGAGTAAGGTGATGAAATAAAGAAAGCGGTACAACGTCAAATATTTCCGGAGCATACTCTTACAAAGACGTCAAAATTTTTAACTACATGTCGTCGAATAATTATTGGCTTTTTATCCAGAACTTGCAAGAATTTTACCTGTAGAAGTTTACTAAGATTAATTTAGTGTAGCAGTAGAAGTTAAATCTATGTTTATTAGTCATTAGACAGTCCGAATCAATTAATGTCTTCAAAAATCGTTTAAGGGAATACTACCTATCTCTATTATGTATATATGTATTATTTTATGTAGGCTTATATATCTGTATATATACATTTTCTATATTTATTATTACTATGTAAGTGTATGTAGTCTATTTATTATTGTGTTGCACTATCCGCTTTCCCTCATTTTATTCCAACTGTACGGGTTGTCTGGAGGAGATCGCTTTCAGCGATAAGACCGCCCTTGTACATATTTAATCATTGTTTTTTATTTTATTCTGTTTGTTGTTCCTTAAATGTGTGCAATAAAGATTTTATCTGTCTATCTATCTATCTATGTTTCTGATAATATAAGAATCAAAAAAATCGCATATTAATAAACAAAAATATTGCTCAACATACACCATGCAGATAAATATCAATTCTTCCATCCAAGGAGGAATTTTCCCACGATTCTCAAGTATTCCAAACACCCCGATTCGCGGGTAGATCACACAAAAAGTCGTCCTTTTATCCCTTTACCTTGGGGAGGAACCCTTGCACCGGACTATGTTACCAGTATCGATGGCAAATTGGGGTTAACATTTCTTATAAGCCTTAAGAGGGCTTTCGAGGTACTTGTAAGGGGCTTTTATTGGTTTCCGATTTTTCGTAGATTTTATTTTCCGTCGTAATTGCTTCTTAGGGGTGTCCTTTACAACTTTTAAACAACAATTTATAGACTGATTTTAATTAAGTTAAATTGTTTATTTTATTTAGTAAAACGTGACAATGTAAAATGTAAGAAAGGTTTTTTATATTTTAATATTCACGTTGTAGAAGCTCAAGTTGTAGTAAGCGTTATGAGAATTTCCAACAACTGCTTACATACAAAAGTAAACTGCAATAAGTTATGCACAGCACAACGTTAAACTTTAATAACATTCCATCTTGCATTACTAGTGGGGTGGGACAAAGCGTCGAAAACAAAAGATAATATGATTAGAAACAAATTACTCGCACACATAGAAGCACACGCGATAAGTCCGCGCAGAGCATGGGTGGACTAACTAACCGCAGCCCCACGCCACTCGGCCTTTGTACTTTCTTTGTATTTTGTTTCATTTCATGCAAAATTTAATTTCGTTTTCAAGACTCGCGTGGAATGATATTACCACAGGCCGCGACCGCTCGTAATTTCATTGCTACTCCTCAAGTGTGCGGATTGTGGACATCGGGGGCCTTTTTCATCGCATTCCCTCACGGTCGGTGCGTACGTTTTTCGTTTGCAGCGGACGTTTGGAATTAAACCGAATTGCGGGATCGTTAATTGCTCAACGAAACCACCTGTGAAATTTCATTGGTGAAGTTTTAATTTTAAACTTGTACGTTGCTTTATTCGCTGTTTATGTAGCAATTAAATGCTCGCATTCGGGTGTTGATTAAAGCGATTATCGCGCGAAATTACTATTGCGTGTATAATTGTTGCGAGCTTTTTATTTGCACTAGCTGAATGACCGTGCTTTGCTGATGAACAAGAAATCTTTGTTTATACTTCCCAGTAACTGTCGAATTATATGTGCTAGGACTAGACATGTAATAACTATATATCGTCTTTCGGATATGAAACATAGATTTCTCCCACACACAATTAACGGTATTTTGTAATGATATTTTTATAACTATACTAAAGCCAAACTCGATTGAGAATGCTTGTCAACAAACAAATTAAAAATGAAGGTTGGAATCACTAGTCATTTTACACCTATTTTTTTAAATTAACTAGGTAATGACGAATTCATGACAGTAAATTAGATTAGTAAGCCTAAAACTAATTATATTCAGTGTCTTTCAAATAAGATTTTTAAAATAACAAAACATAATTATAAATTTATTAGGCATAAAATGTGTTACATTTTCTACCTACATTTTAAATTTGTTTGTTGACAAGCATTCTCAACTGAGTTTGGCTTTAATATAGACCATGTGAGCTTCGAATTCCTTTCCATCGATCAATTGACATGTGTATTATCGTGTTAAACAGACACAGATAGAGACGAGCTGATAAATCTCTCCACCTAGCTATAAAACACAAACAATACCATCACTGGTAGCTATGATACAGCTAACGGTAAACGACATTGCCATTGTCAGATGCCTTTTCACTTTTCGAAGATAACATAAAAACCCTATTTCCTTAATTCCTTCCTAAATTAGTTATCATTTAACGTACCTGCGAGAAGCACGCTGTGCTAATGCGCACATCATTAATGCAATCTACATTATTTCGAGCAATTGCGGAGTCTACGAGCTAAGAACATCCGAAAGCCCAGCCCGTATTAATATTATCACATATCCGGCCGACCAGAGCTCACTGGGAGAATTTTTAATGGCACGCTTTAATTATTTTGCTGCGGGCTTCTGTACTATATAACACATCGATATTGAAATCGAAGATACACTAAAACTTCGTTGATATCCTATAAATTTCAAGTACGAGGTAGGAGGAGGAAGAGATAGATACTAAAATGTGCTATTAAAATGTGTTAAAACTTTTTAAATTTTTTTAATATTAAATTATATTATATTTCTATATTGAAATTTAATTTACGAAAACATCGTTGATATCCCATAACGTAGTAATAGATATATTAAGAAGTAATGAAAATTTAAAGCAAATGCCTTGTTATCAGGATGTATTGGTTGCCCATAATTATTTTGTTGTGGAGTTCTGTACTGTATAATACATCGATATAAAAGAGGGCTTCTGAAAATAAAAAATTTTGAGACGGCGCCCGCATTTAAGTGTTTATTTAATCCATTAAGTTAAGTTTGTATAACTTACAGTACTCTTTGTAAAACGTATGCAACAAAACAATCGGTTAGGTATTTAAAGTCATAAAGTATAACAAACAAACAAACTCACTATCTTATTTATAATAATAGATATCTAAGATATCATATATCGATGTAGTGCCACTAAGTTCCATTCACATTAGAGAATTCATTTTTGCTGACGGAGGCACCTGACGTATGCATTATTAAAACGTGCCGAAAACTGAAAATTGCCCGAGATCACTGTACGGCACATATTTATAACTGTTTGGGAGGGATTCCGAAACCGTCGGTACATTATGAAGGGACCTAATTAACCGGCCGACGCGCTGACATTAATAATTTACCGGCTGCCGACTACGTATTTCTTCTTTAGACTCTATGGTTCTATAGAGCCTGTTATCTATGGAATATACTCATAGATGTCAAATCATTCGTTTCTATCAAAAGCCCAATACCTCGTAGATGCGTTAAATCATTATACTAAAGCCAAACTCGATTGAGAATGCTTGTCAACAAAGAAATTAAAAAAAAGGTAGAAAATGCAACATATTTTATGCCTAATAAATTTAAAATTATGTTTTGTTTTTTTATAAAATCGTATTTAAAAGACATTGAATATATTAATAAGTTTTAAGCTTACTAATCTAATTTATTATGAAGAACTCGTCATTAACAAGTAATTAAAAAAATTAGGTGTAAACTGACTAGTAATTTCTACCTTCAATTTTAATTTGTTTGTTGACAAGCATTCTCAATCGGGTTTGGCTTTAGTATAGGTAATCTGTGTTACCTTATACCTACCTATAGTTGCCGGGGAACACAGGATATAGGTATCAAAAACATAGAGAAAACTCTTTATTTAGTAGCGATACCACAGCTGCCCTCTTCATCATACTTGTATAGCATATTAATTACTTCCATTGTTAGGTAAACATTAGTCGTCTAAAAAGTTTAGTAGTAGTAGTAGAGCTTTTTATAATATTTTACATCATCATCATCCAATATCCATCATCATCCAATATCCATTTTCCAAAAGGTGGGCCTTGACCGTCAACAAAAAATGATTAGACCCTAATACATAATTATTTGTACTTACTCTATTTTTTTATTTACAATTACTTCTATAAATTTTAAGCAAGCAAATTAATAAAATGGACTACACGATAGCGAAGATGACCACCAATAGAAGCCGGTAGAAAAAATGGACCTGTTCGCAGTTCAAGGTTGGGATCCAACCAGCACCCAATCTTCAGAAATAAAAGAAATCAGAGAGAATGAGTAGGTATAAATTTTACAATGTTTGTACGTATGCATAATAAAAAATATATTGAAAAATTAAAAAATGTTCTTTTCTTATATTTTTTTTCATTTCCGTGTAACAACGAAATGGTAATAATTCCAATCCGGTTTTCAATATGAATGATATTCAACTGTTCGCGGTGAACAAAACGTTAGTTTTCACAGCGCCCATACATATTCATAGCGCGCCGTCGCATCTGCTACTAAATTGAGGGTACATTTAGAACTATCCAAATACCTATGGGAGAATCATTTTATAAAATTATTAAATTGAAGTAAAAAAAACCATTTACTTAATTACAAAGAAATTTAACTTGAATGATAAATTAACTTATATTCAAATTTTTCGCGTTTCTTGATTCAGCCGTGGCCAATTACAAGCAACTGGTGTTTTGGACCATGGAATCAAGGACTGTGATCTATGTGTAATATGAGGTTTGTTTAAGTGTCGGTCACAACAAAGGCACTGTAACACGACTGACTAACCGCTAGGCGATAAACCAAATATGGTAAATAATTACACACACATATAAAAATTGTATTTATGAATACAGACATGATCACCTTTATCAGCCTATTACAGCCCACTATAAGGCTAGGCCTTCTTATACGAGAGGGGCAAAACAATACATAAATAAATCATACAAAAATTAACATTATGATTACATACAAAAAATCAATTTGAAGCACATCATACAATGTCGGTGCCATTAACATATTTTGGCGATGCCCCCACGCTGTACCAAAGGACCGGAGTTTCAAAAATACGTCGACACGGGCTCTCATTAACTTTGGATCATATAAGGAGTTACACTGAATACTAATTTGTGGCAAAGATGTGAAACGTAGACATGTCCCTACTTGGAGAAGGACTGATGGCAGTACACGGGGATGTATCGACACCAATTTCTGGGATTAGAATTTAAATAAAATTTTTTACAAGATAGAAGACTTATCTGTGCGCGATTTTTCATCCAACATCCAGTCAGCCGTGTATGTGTGATTGGATTAACAATCATCAAAACTTTCATATTTTTGTAAAAACAAAATCGACTTATTACTCCAGAACGGTAAACTGATCTGAAAATCTAAATGGTATTTAAGGCTGCAGTTATTAAATATTAAATAACTAATAGAGAATTAAAAATCAAAATATTTCACAATTACAGAGACACTAGACGCATCTACGATATTAATTCATCTCTGCCACCCAAAACCAAGGGTGGCGAAGGGATACGATGGTGTTAATTATACAATTTTCTTTGAAATAAGTTAATAAATATTGAATAAGGGACCGACCTCCGGTAACCTGTTAATAATACAGAACATGCATCACGGTTGGCCCTGCCATATCATCACTTTTATTAAAATAAAGCAAGCATGTATGAGAACAGTAAGGAATAGATATCTTTTTCTAATTATGCGTTTGATATGTGCTTTTATGGGGACCTCAAATGGAACCCACATAAAAATAATAAGTTTTAATAGTAACCTGAAAAAAAAATGCGTGCGTGTACTTGCGTACACTCGTAAGAAGTGAAACTAACTGTAAAAAATGTATATTTATCACGTCACTTCCATAAGTCAAAGATGGCGCGTAACGGAAAAATGCGACGCGTAACGAAAAAATGTTACACTAAATTTTTTTCCAACCCCGATAAAGAAGTTTCACTTCAATTACCTATATTAAATAAATTTTGCTTTATTTATCTATATCAACATTTTAATTTGTCCACTAGAGGGCTATTCCTTCCTCCACGTAGGATGGGATATGCAGCGAACCTAACCACGCTATCCAATGCTGATTGGCAGGCTTAGGGTGCTTAGGGTGATAATGATTAATTCATTGAAGATCGCTATCAGATGTTGATGATAGTAACCGGGACGGCTTAAAATGCTCTCACAGGTAAGGAGGTGTAACAACTAAAACTTAAGCTTAGAATTACACTGAAAACTTAGAAGAAGGAAATTTTCAGAATTATTCCACAAAACTGCCTAAAACAGGATTCATACGTAGGACCTTGTGATAGACGCCACATAGACTAACCACTAAATCAACGAGGCAGACAGTAATTTTCTAACCTATCAATAATTTCCGCAATTGATCGCTTTCATACCGCAGTAATAAAATTAATTTTTTTTTTTTATCGACTACAAGTTAGCCCTTGACTGCTCTCACACCTGATGTTAAGTGATGATACAATCTAAGATGGAAGCAGGCTAATTTGTTAGGAGTAGGATAAAATCCACACCCCTTTCGGTTTCTACACGACATCGTACCGGAACGCTAAATCGCTTGGCGGTACGTCTTTGTCGGTAGGGTGGTAACTAGCCACGGCGAAAGCCTCCCACCAGCCAGACCAAGACAAATTAAGAAAAATCTCAATCTGCCCCGCTGGGAATCGAACCCGGGACCCCCGTCTTATAAATCCACCGCGCATACCACTGCGCCACGGAGGTCGTCAAATTATACGTACTTGTCATATACATTGATGGAAATAGATATTCGGAGGGTTTAAAAATATAAACAAAGAGCCCACAACACAAATTCACATGCCCCCGAGCTCGGAAGTGGGGTAGCTACCCCCTGGCCCTATTAAGGTGAAAATTAAGATGTTGATTGCAGCTCCGCTCTGCGCGCGATTGATTGGAATTATTTATTTGCCCCCGGCCCTACTGATGGTGCTTTGCATATTTTATCTTTATATACGAAGCTATTCAAAATATATCTAGCTAGGTAAAAATACACATATTTTATCTTTATATACGAAGCTATTCAAAATATATCTAGCTGGGTAAAAATACACATATTTTTCCTTTGTTCTCTAAGTAACCTCCTTTCTACAATATACCGTTTATTCGGTATCTATTCCGAGTAAATTCGTTAATCTACCATGCCTTATTCGCCCAATGCTACGGCTACGGATCATTTAGTCCTAGGTTTGAGACCTGAATAGAACTATGAAACATACTTATTTATGGTAATTAAACTTGCCTGCTTGCTTGCAAACGGCTGAAACTCACATCACGTCACGGTTGTCGGTCTATGCCCGACTAGTTTCGAACCTATACGGAGTCCTTAGTCATGGGCTTGTTTGTTCATGCAACGCAGCGTGAAGCAAAGTTTGACATCAGTGACGTGAGCTTCAGCCGTCAGTGGTAATAATGTGGAAAATAGTCGCGATAGTTTAAATTAATAGCTGTTTTAATGATAGGCAATTCTACATAAACACATACGAGTATTTACTGCCGAGTTTACTGTACGAGCCTGATAAACAACAAATCTTACAATAATGTTAAAAGTAATCCATTGAAAACATTACTTTTAAGGCAAAAATATACTATTGTGTCATATTGAGACATGACGCGTCAAAAGAGTTCATATATTTATTATGACTAAAAATACTTTATTACAGTATGAATATTTCTGCCATTAGATGTGTCAAAAAGATTTTCCAACTCTTAAACTACATTTCAGTTGCAACATGCAACATAACATCACCAAAAAAGGACCAAAGGCCATTTGCATCGCAAATCCCGATAGACACGTTGCTCCCGATACAGTGACACAACGTGTTATTAGCCCGTATCTCCATCTTGTCAACCCCGCTTTACGATCACTCATTGTTTAGCGGCACGTCACGACAAGGGAGCGAATTCGAATCGACATTCCACGTAAGAGCTTGTAAAAACTCCATACGGCTACACAAAGTTACTGCATACACCTAAAAACATCAGCTATTAGAATTTAGACTCTATTTTAATGTACATACGGTTGATAATAAATGAGTTAATAAAATTTGGTAGTAAAAAAGTAGATATGGATTATGCCTGAATTATTTAGATGGTAATCGTGCGTCCGTATTCTGATCGTTTGTCTCATCGAAATGTTATGCATGTCTTTTGTCCTTCAATTATAGGTTGGTTGTGAAAGAGATGGGGTTAGACGTGTTTGGCGAAATAAAACGTGAATGTTTGGGGTCGCAATGTTTCAGTTATTATGTGTAATACACTGTTATTGTATGAAATTATATTTTGAATAACAAAAAGACATGTTTACCTTTCAGAAATATTGGTAGACCTGTATTGGAAATAGATTTTAAAATTTTATATCACCTCTGTGCATAAAATTACCTTTGTTATAAACTCTGTGTGTTTTACTGCCAATAGGAATTAATAAATAATTTATATGATCATTATTTGCTGAAAATTTTCACTTCACATTCACATTGCAAGAGAACATCGTCTCAGCATCAACACTTCACATAGCGAACTCTACAGTGTGATCTGCGCGAAACCTCGAGCGGAGTTTAGTCCAGCGCCCCGCATCACTGATTGACTGTGTAGAAACGAACTTCCCAAAAGGTTGTCGAGTGCAGAATAAAAGAGAATGCCAGTTCTTAACCCAGAAAGAACACAAATTATAAATATACTAAAAATATCCTATCTAATATATAAAATTCTCGTGTCACAGTTTTCGTTGCCATACTCCTCCGAAACGGCTTTACCGACTAAACTTTTACTAAATTTTGCATGCGTATTCAGCAGGTCTGAGAATCGGCTACTATCTAATTTTCATCTAATTTTTTTTTAATTTTTAATGCAAAACAACGTTTACCGGGTCAGCTAGTTATTATATAAATGTTTTACAATAAGCCATTTTAACTGTTGGAAATCGGAGTAAAATTCTGTTAAAAAAAGTAATTAAACTATTTCCTTTTAGTTTACACTCTTTACGCATTTTTAAATCTTTATTGATGCACTGGGTTCTAGCCTTTTAATTTGTTTTTATTGTATTTTCATCAAAAGTGGGCTCTAAAAGGCTAGTCTCTAGAGCCGTTAAGCCTGTTTAAAAATGTATTTAATGAAGCTTTGCGACTGTCATCTCGGTGCTACAACTATACGGAACAACAATACGGAAATGGACGATAACCAACGTTAGGCTCGTGTCGAATACTCCGAGTTCTAGAGCTTTTAAATGTAATTTAAGTATATTAAATAGTAAAAAAATGCAATAAAATGATGCATAATACATAGTTGTACAATATGTTTATATTAGTGGGTTAAAGTCCTCTAGATTGTCTGGCATTCTCCTTTATAATATCCTCTGCAAAGTAGTAATGTTGACACATACCATCAGTTAATCAATCTGCTTGTACAATCAACTATTTACTATTAAAACTAAAAACAACGATTATACAGAAATTTCTGCAAACAATTTTAAGTACAACACAAAAAAACGATCTGAAAAATAAACAAATACAACATTAGTTAAAGTCTGGCAACATAAAAAAGAAGTTTGCAAAAAAAATCTTTAACAAATTACCTTTCTTTCATAGGTGTCCGTCGATTTGCAAGACATTTTTCCAAGCTCTGGCCAGGGGCCGCTCCGTAAATTAAAATGTGAATAATTAACACCACCCTCCCCCTCTACCCGGCACGGCTTCCTCTCTCTCCCAAATGTATTAGTTTTAAGCTCTCCGTGTGAACGAGATTTAGTAGCGCGAGCTTTGAAATAGTTGATGGTTGCATTATTGGTTTTTTTTTCAGTTTTTCAAAAATTCCAATTATTATTTTAATATTTAAGGAAGGCGTTATGTGCCTTAAGTTAGTTCTCACAACTTATTATTTTTTTAATTTTACTATTTTCCGCAGAGAATGGCCGCCTAAACGCTAATGTTTAATCGTGAAATAATGGAACATTATGAGTCAACATCTTCTGATGATGTGCCGATGTCGGGGTGAAACGTAATTTTAAGCTTTTCTTAATCTTTTTCTTGTCTTGGGTTCGTTGAACTGGGAAACGTGTAAAAAACAATAAAGATAGAAATATAAGTAGGAGAAATGAGAAGTGCATTGCATACAAAAGGCTGCGATTGATGACAATGCTGACCTTGAGGTGACAAATTTGAAAGATGGACTTAGAGACAAGTCCTACTTTCAAAAACCTACTCAGATACTATTTGGTGACATTGGTCGTGTAATTCTTACCAGAGTGTCCATATTTTTTTTAGTATTGCTTCATTATAGGAGTATCTATTTACATTAAACTAAATAATTCCCTAAAAACAATAACTTTATTCAATTCAAACAACGTTTCCCTTACATCATGTATTATACCTAGCTGAACAGTATTTATTTACGAGTGAAATAAAGACAAAAGCTCCCCGCGGAACGGAATATAATATTGATCCCAATTCCAGGATTGTCGATTTAAACGGAAAAACTGGGGCTTCCCACATTGGGATAACGTTAATTATTAATTGCGAAGTAGGTACAGGAACACGTTGTGTTGACTGGAAGAGACTAATATTTTTCGATTAGATATTTTTGTACTTATTTTTTTTAAGCAGTACCTATGCATAATTTTATCCTTAGTCAATGATTTTGGCCACGAGGTTATGGCTTTGACTCCTGGGTCGGATTGCGAAATAATACTGAGTCTTTTTTTATCTATTTTTGAGTTGGGAAGCAGGTGACACACTCCCATGCCACGAAGAGCACCGATTGCAAGCAGATTGTTATATTATTTTTTTAAAAGTATGATTGTCAATGAAATTACCGGCACATAAGGCTATCTATACCTTAGGTTGATGAAACAACGCAATTTATAGAAGTGACGTTGCTTGCCAATATTGCACAATTACGTGATGTAATTGATCTCAAAACTTTACTTAGAGACCCTTAAAAGTCGTGAATTTTGCTAATAAAACTAAAGATTTTTTATTAGCAAAGTTCACGTTAAAATTTATTTTCATCATAATGGAAAAACTGTTTTTTTGGGTTGTCTTATGGGATCTTAATCGTAGGTATCGAGATTACATTTTGATCACATCACCTTTAAAACTAAAATACCAAAAAGTTGATATGCCAAACTTATAACCCCCCTTGATACAGTTTGAAGTCAGGAGTTAAAAAAGAGAAAGTGCAGGCGCTTCCATAACCAAGAGGTCTGTGTCAGGTTAGGAAAAATATGTTGTTACCGACAGAAGTCGTAAAGTTGGCCCCGCTGAAGTCAATTTGCAAACAGATATTTTATTCGGTTCTGCTCGAGTTTTCGCTCTTCGTTGCCACCGGGTCTTAGCTTGAACATAATAATATATGTATTTTTTATGTCTTCTTTATATATAAAAACTAGCTGACCCGGCAAACGTTGTTTTGCATTAAAAATTAAAAAAAAATTGATTCTCAGACCTGCTGAATACGCATACAAAATTTGGTAAAAATCGGTAAAGCCGTTTCAGAGGAGTACGGTAACATACAGAGAAATTTTATATATTAGATATATTGTACAAAATCTTGTTAAAATTCAATCAACTAACTGATTAGAAATATTTTTAGATGTAAAACAAAGGCTCCACTTGGGACAGAACAAAAAACTCAATCATCATAATCATTAGATATAGCTAGAAGTAAATAAAAAGTTTAAAGATTTTACTACATTACATTTAAAAAAACCTGACTACAATTCCACGGCCCACTTTACTTAAGCATCACGAGTCTTCGTGGTAATTTTGTATCTGTACTAAATTCTTCATTAAATGAGCTTATTTTTGATTCGGTTAACACAATCTATCGGCCGCGATTGAATCTGCAATGAAGTGATGATGAAGTTGTACCCAGCAATACTAGGTTAAATATATACCACTGATATAAAAGTACGAGTACGAGTATCACCCTGTTGCTAGAGGTACAACAACGTCTCGCCCGCTGTTTCTGAACTCAGCCATGAAGTGATACTGAAGTTGTACCCAGCAATACTAGGTTAAATATATACCACTGATATAAAAGTACGAGTACTTGTATCACCCTGTTGCTAGAGATACAACGTCTCGCCCGCTGTTTCTGAACTCAGCCATGAAGTGATACTGAAGTTGTATCCAGCAATACTAGGTTAAATATATACCACTGATATAAAAGTACGAGTACTTGTATCACCCTGTTGCCAGAGATACAACGTCTCGCCCGCTGTTTCTGAACTCAGCCATGAAGTGATACTGAAGTTGTACCCAGCAATACTAGGTTAAATATATACCACTGATATAAAAGTACGAGTACTTGTATCACCTTGTTGCTAGAGGTACAACAACGTCTCGCCCGCTGTTTCTGAACTCAGCCATGAAGTGATACTGAAGTTGTACCCAGCAATACTAGGTTAAATATATACCACTGATATAAAAGTACGAGTACTTGTATCACCCTGTTGCTAGAGATACAACGTCTCGCCCGCTGTTTCTGAACTCAGCCATGAAGTGATACTGAAGTTGTACCCAGCAATACTAGGTTAAATATATACCACTGATATAAAAGTACGAGTACTTGTATCACCTTGTTGCTAGAGGTACAACAACGTCTCGCCCGCTGTTTCTGAACTCAGCCATGAAGTGATACTGAAGTTGTACCCAGCAATACTAGGTTAAATATATACCACTGATATAAAAGTACGAGTACTTGTATCACCCTGTTGCTAGAGATACAACGTCTCGCCCGCTGTTTCTGAACTCAGCCATGAAGTGATACTGAAGTTGTACCCAGCAATACTAGGTTAAATATATACCACTGATATAAAAGTACGAGTACTTGTATCACCCTGTTGCTAGAGGTACAACAACGTCTCGCCCGCTGTTTCTGAACTCAGCCATGAAGTGATACTGAAGTTGTACCCAGCAATTGTAGGTTAAATATATACCACTGATATAAAAGTACGAGTACGAGTATCACCCTGTTGCTAGAGGTACAACAACGTCTCGCCCGCTGTTTCTGAACTCAGCCATGAAGTGATACTGAAGTTGTGCCCAGCAATACTAGGTTAAATATATACCACTGATATAAAAGTACGAGTACGAGTATCACCCTGTTGCTAGAGGTACAACAACGTCTCGCCCGCTGTTTCTGAACTCAGCCATGAAGTGATACTGAAGTTGTACCCAGCAATTGTAGGTTAAATATATACCACTGATATAAAAGTACGAGTACGAGTATCACCCTGTTGCTAGAGGTACAACAACGTCTCGCCCGCGGTTTCTGAACTCAGCCATGAAGTGATACTGAAGTTGTACCCAGCAATACTAGGTTAAATATATACCACTGATATAAAAGTACGAGTACGAGTATCACCCTGTTGCTAGAGGTACAACAACGTCTCGCCCGCTGTTTCTGAACTCAGCCATGAAGTGATACTGAAGTTGTACCCAGCAATACTAGGTTAAATATATACCACTGATATAAAAGTACGAGTACGAGTATCACCCTGTTGCTAGAGGTACAACAACGTCTCGCCCGCTGTTTCTGAACTCAGCCATGAAGTGATACTGAAGTTGTACCCAGCAATTGTAGGTTAAATATATACCACTGATATAAAAGTACGAGTACGAGTTTCACCCTGTTGCTGGAGATACAACAACGTCTCGCCCGCTGTTTCTGAACTCAGCCATGAAGTGATACTGAAGTTGTATCCAGCAATACTAGGTTAAATATATACCACTGATATAAAAGTACGAGTACTTGTATCACCCTGTTGCTAGAGATACAACGTCTCGCCCGCTGTTTCTGAACTCAGCCATGAAGTGATACTGAAGTTGTATCCAGCAATACTAGGTTAAATATATACCACTGATATAAAAGTACGAGTACGAGTTTCACCCTGTTGCTGGAGATACAACAACGTCTCGCCCGCTGTTTCTGAACTCAGCCATGAAGTGATACTGAAGTTGTATCCAGCAATACTAGGTTAAATATATACCACTGATATAAAAGTACGAGTACTTGTATCACCCTGTTGCTAGAGATACAACGTCTCGCCCGCTGTTTCTGAACTCAGCCATGAAGTGATACTGAAGTTGTACCCAGCAATACTAGGTTAAATATATACCACTGATATAAAAGTATGAGTACTTGTATCACCCTGTTGCTAGAGATACAACGTCTCGCCCGCTGTTTCTGAACTCAGCCATGAAGTGATACTGAAGTTGTATCCAGCAATACTAGGTTAAATATATACCACTGATATAAAAGTACGAGTACTTGTATCACCCTGTTGCTAGAGATACAACGTCTCGCCCGCTGTTTCTGAACTCAGCCATGAAGTGATACTGAAGTTGTATCCAGCAATACTAGGTTAAATATATACCACTGATATAAAAGTACGAGTACTTGTATCACCCTGTTGCTAGAGATACAACGTCTCGCCCGCTGTTTCTGAACTCAGCCATGAAGTGATACTGAAGTTGTATCCAGCAATACTAGGTTAAATATATACCACTGATATAAAAGTACGAGTACTTGTATCACCCTGTTGCTAGAGATACAACGTCTCGCCCGCTGTTTCTGAACTCAGCCATGAAGTGATACTGAAGTTGTATCCAGCAATACTAGGTTAAATATATACCACTGATATAAAAGTACGAGTACTTGTATCACCCTGTTGCTAGAGATACAACGTCTCGCCCGCTGTTTCTGAACTCAGCCATGAAGTGATACTGAAGTTGTACCCAGCAATACTAGGTTAAATATATACCACTGATATAAAAGTACGAGTACGAGTATCACCCTGTTGCTAGAGGTACAACAACGTCTCGCCCGCTGTTTCTGAACTCAGCCATGAAGTGATACTGAAGTTGTACCCAGCAATACTAGGTTAAATATATACCACTGATATAAAAGTACGAGTACGAGTATCACCCTGTTGCTTTTTTTTCTTTTTTTTTATCGACTACAAGTTGGCCCTTGACTACAATCACACTTGATGATGCAGTCTAAGATGGAAGCGGGCTAACTTGTTAGGAGTGGGACGAAAATCCACACCTCTTTCAGTTTCTACACGACATCGTAACGGAACGCTAAATCGCTTGGCGATACGTCTTTGTCGATAGGGTGGTAACTAGCCACGGCAAAAGTCTCCCACCGGCCAGACCAAGACAAATTAAGAAAAATCTCAATCTGCCCCGGCGGGAATCGAACCCAGGACCTCCGTCTTATAAATCCACCGCGCATACCACTGTGCCACGGAGATCGTGCTAGAGATACAACAACGTCTCGCGCGCTGTTTCTGAAGTCAGCCATGAAGTGATAATGAAGTTATACTTACAATACTAACTAGCTTAGATACTACTGACATAATTGATGTATTACTCTGTCTACAGAAATAAACAATCGCTCGCTTTTGCCGAACATCAAGTGGTGATAATGCTCTAACAGAAAATCTCAACTTAGACATTAAATAAAAGTGTCACTCTTGACTCTGTCCCAAAAGATGCTAAAGCTTTCCCCTGCAGTTGCTGCAATGCGATGAAGCGGTGATAAAGTTCTACCGTGGTTCTATCCAACAATACTAACTAGGTTAGATAGATACTGATATAAAAGTATCACCCTGTCCCCAGCGGGGTCGTGCGCTCGGCACGCATATTAATCACACGCAATAATAGAATAAATTAATAATATTCCATCGTTTATCCTCCCTCGTAATTGACCGGGTGATACGTGCTCTACGAGTTTTTCCTTCGATGCATTTCCATTTTGCCCGTCGGTCTATTACAAATATAGGAGTTAGTTTAGTACCTAAGGCCGTCAGGGCGGAATTAACCTTACCCTTAAAGGTGTCACAAAAATATAATCTTGAAATTTTATTAGTAGGTATATCTGGAATCCAAGGAACACCGAAAGTGTTTAAAAATCAAGTTTTGGACATTAGTCAATCTCAGCCTAAAAGAACTACTATTTAAAATTGTCAATATATTTAAAAAACAATGTACGTGAGTATTTTACTTTCTAACTGAAAAATAAAAAGAAGTCGCGCAATACTGAAGTCGTCGTCTACGACTTGTGTACGGTGTTTCTGAACTGACCACCTTCCACCATCAGACTCCATTGAGTATTATTGCATTTTCAACGGAACGTCAGGAATTAGTTGTAATTAAGCTTCCAAGATTTGATCCAACCATTTTCCCAATTTTCAACCCAATGTCAAAAAACCTATTTATATTTTTTTCGCCAAATGTTAAATACCATATTGGCTACAGACAGACAAGCAACATCGCTGTATTACGATTAAAATATAATATTTTCACTTCGATAAAAAGTTATCACCAACAAAAGGGTTCGAAATTTTCACCCAATTTTTCATTTTTTATTAAACACCGTCAGAATATTATCACCACTTCACAATTCATATTATTTGATTGCACACCGTCCATCATAGCCTTTTATTGGCGTTAGAAAAAAACCTACCACCCAATCGTGGGCCATTGTCCCGTTCAAATAATCGTAAATTCCGAACGGACAAAATATAATAAATTGCCGATGAGATCTGTGCTAACACTTCAGCAACACATAATCTGGAGCACGACAAATTTCATCGAACTCTTATTTCGAAAGCAGCAAAGTTTAAATTAGAAAGCTAAAAAGCTGTACCGAGCGCAAAATACTAAAATTCAGTCTATATTTGCGCTGTGTACCCTCTGTTGTCGGCTTTTTTTCGGTTGTTTCCGCGTAGAGGCTGATAGAACACGTTTTCAAATCATTAAACAGTTTCGACCGCGGCTGCCGGTTGAAAAAGGAAAGGATTAAAAAGAGAATAGAAAAAAATCGCTGGCTGCGACCGGCCCGAGGTGATCATTGTAGCGCCACGATAATGTTCTAGCGCGCGCGAGAGCTCTTGCACTGTGACATTATTATCAATGTTTAATTCTGTACACGAATAGAACGTTAAATAATGTCATATATGAATGAATAATCAAACAAAAAAACAGTTACTGAGATTCTTTATTTTTAAAAACAGTAGAGTTTTTTGTAATAAAACTCGCACAGGATAGTAATTCGACCATGCTTATTTTTGCCGCAAAGTATCATTGCTATGTTTAAGATTGAAGATTATTGTTGCTGGTATAATCAGAGGCACATGAGGCTTAACACCTACACCTAGTTGATGGACACCGGGCGACACTTTATAGGCCGAGTGTTCCTTACCCTGCGTAACTGTTACTCTGTTTACAGGCAATAGCTAACTTATTACTATATATTTGCACTCTGTTTGGTCTACTAAAATTGTGGATAAAAATGTTCATTTTATTAAAAGGCCAGTAAAAATAGCTTTAAAATAATAAAAAGTTAAAAAAATCGCAGTAGGATAAAACTCATCGGAAAAGGAGAAGAATATTATAAAGATAAAAGGAAAAATAAATTACGGGCGATCTGAGGTCGGGAAGGGGTAGGGGGTGAGGTTTTAGGGGTAGGAAGTGGTTTTTCTCAATTTCCGGCAGAACTAAAAATACTATGGAAAAGAGTTGAATGACAAAGTTGTAGGTAATAAAAAGATCTTTATCTTTTGTTTTTACACTTTTTTCACATAACCTCAAAATTTATTTGGAAAATTAAAAAAAACAAGTTTTTCGTTTTTTATTTTTATCTTATACAAATAAAATTTTATTTTCACAAAATTTGGTGAAAACCCATCCGATCTCAGATCGCCTGTAATTTATTTTTCCTTTCATTTTAATAATCCTACTTTTCCAATGGATTTCAACCTACTAAGATTTTTTTGGTTTCAAAAGCTATCTGCACTGGTCTATAATGAATTTATCTATTCTATTAAAAATATTTTCCCAAGTATCAAAACTGTTTGTCGAACTACACAGCGCCGATATCTGCAGCGTTTCAGCTATCGACACCCGTCACATTTTCCCACCCGCTAATATGCTGAGTCAGCAAATTCACTGTTTGCACTTCATACGTGCAAACGTTTAATTTATACTGGTCAAGGGCAGATCGAACACGTGGAAAACTGAACGGGACAAAGTACTACGCAAATTTTGACATACAGACTCGTGGTATAAAATTAAGTTATGTACGATTAGATCTCTTAGACAACGGATTTTAAAGAAGATGTATAAATCTTACAGTTTATTACAAAATGTGAATTAGGGTTTCGGCGCGGGCGTACTAGTGATTAATATAGCTTAATCTGGCTTCAGTTAGCTTGCGGTCTTGGATTTGAACCCTAGATCGAGCTATGAAATATTTTGGTATCACACTCCCAATGTCTACTCGCATGTCTATGATAACAAGTTACCCGTCTGCCATTAACATATAAATTCGTCAAATGAAATTGATTGAATCTATATTAAAGCGAGCGAAGCTACAGTGTCGAGATCGTGATGACGTCGGCTTCGATCTCTTGATGGCGTGACATGGCACCAAAACGAGGTCAAGCAGGCAAGCTTATCCGCTGCACTGGCCGGCAAGCAAGCTCCGAGCGAGCGTGCCCCCACATAAATTGCCCGCTCGGCGACGCCCGCAAAACTTTCGCACCATTAATTCTTACCCGCCACCTACTGCATTTTTACCATCGTTTTTCATACAAAACGAATCGCTTTCCTATATGCAAAGTGGTCCCCAAAAGATCCCCGGATCTATACGGATCTGAATCATATAAAATATTGGGGGTTATTTTTTAACGTTTTATCGGTCTGCGGGATTTCGGTTCCATTAAACTTTTTTCGAATTTTATGTTACGGAAGATATTGTTCTTCTTGTTCGGATGTTTAATGGGGGATGTATTGGCGTTGTTTTGTCTCCCCTCCGCCTTATAGATGAAAATGCTAATTGGACCCGACGTGCCTCCCGGATGATATGCTATGCAAACTATAATATAAAGATTTCTTGTTGACGGATCCAGATATTTCCTGACTTTTAATATAAGAACATTGAGGAACTTTTATAAAAGAATTAACGTCTTCCATTATCTTTTTACGAAGAAATATGACTGCCAATCATGAACAGACGGGACGTGTCAAGGAATTCAATAAAGCACTTCGGGCCTGCATCAAACGATCGCGGATTGCCACAATCAATTCTCATTTGCGGCGAATGGCAAAAAACTCCGCGGGCAACCATTTTTAATCGTCGAAGAACCGGAAAGAAGAAGAATACGCCGCAGTCGTCCGCAGACAAATCGAGGATAATTAATGACGTGCGTTTTTCACTCCGATACCGATAGAAATAAAGGAAGGGACAAAACAAAACAGGGCCGAGTGTCGAACGAAAGAAGAATTTATCATCGAGACGGCAGCGGCAGTCGGAGCGACCGCCAATGTCCATTTGGATAATGCCCAACGCGATTAAAAATATAAAAATACCCACCACCCCAGGGAGAAGGGGGTTTGACGGAGGACACCGCACTGAGGACACAAAAGGATTATAAATGAGAAGGAATTTTAGATAATATTTGTACGCTGGATGTGGATTGTAATGCTGGCAGAGATCGGCCGGCGGCGGGCGTCCCCCCCTCGCCGCGCCGCGACCGCGGGGCCGCCTTGCGCGATCCGCGCCTAATGAGTGTTTGTATCAATTTGTTAGTATTGTATTTGAATATTTTTGTGTGTTCGTTACGATTTTAATCCCCTGTGGTCGCGCCGGGCCGGATCGATGCTTTTTGTTTTAATATTTCACGGCTCACTTGTATATTATTTTTATTTTTAATTCCGGCCTCGTTTGATCGCGCGCCCGTCCGTTTGTGTTGATTAAAGGCGTCGTAGGTGTTTTCCGCGATATCTGCACCGCAGGCGCTTTGCTCTTTTTAGTTTTGTGTTTGGCAACCGGCCGATCAAAATATAAAAAGCTTTAAGGATAAAATGGAAAAGGTATTTTTATTAATCTGATTCTGGAACGTTATATAAGCCTAAAGAAAAATTTTAATTTATCATATAGACTTTATTTGAAAAAATCGGCTTTATTTCATGTAGTGAAAATAGCCAGTTCTATATTTCATTATCTCGGAAACGGATTAAACGATTTGGTTCGAATTTCATATTTGAATGAAGATTTAAATTTAAATTTTAGTATTCCTAAAGGAGGTTTTTTATTGAATTGACCCATCGGTTCAATGGTTTAGCCAAGCGAGTCCGGATGATGAAGTACATGATAATCCTTACTATATTTAAATGTACTGTGTGAATGAAGGCTAAATTTTTCCTCCTATAATGAGAAAACTCTGACCTCACACTGAGCTGTGCAGTGCCTCTAACAAATAGCCTGATGATGGAGAAGTATTTTATTGAGTACCATTTAAATATAAAGTTATAAATAAAAACTTTACATACGTACTAAATACAAATAGGTGAGTTAGGTTTAAGATATTCCTACTATATTGTTAGTGGTACCCCGAAAGTATACGATTAAGTACCTAATGCATTACATTCCTATTTCTATTTCAAACCTACCAAATTTTACCCAGTTATATAACTGGGTAAAATTTCGTATGTTCTTAATTCTGGAATTAGACATTTCTACATAAAAAGTGAGTCGAAAAACAAAACACTAATGAAATAAAAATGTTTCAGTTATTATTTAACGTTGGGGTGTGGACGGTTCGTGGATGGTTCGCAGGTACGAGTACACGTGTGCCGACGATAGCGCACAAGCAAGTAAGATAAGCGTGAAAAAATAGAATTCATCGTCATAATTACCTAATACACACATTAAAATAATTATTTTTTGGCTTTTTTGCGCGCCGCGTCCTGAATCCGTGCGAGCGCGAGAGAAGAATAACACGGCGCGTCGCGACGGCAGCGACGTGTTTTCAATTCATTATCTCAAAAACAAAAATTTCATTAGCCCCCGAGATTTCCTTTTTAAATTTAATTATTCATATTTAAATTAAACAAAATATAATAGAGGTCCGCGCGGCGTAAAAAAGCGGCTTTATCGTATCATATTTTATTAACCGAAATTTATAATTCTCCGCCGATTCGGCGCGCGCGGGGAGCGGGGTTCCGACCGAAATATTTATGAATGCGGAGCAGAAAAATCCACAATAATATTTTAGGGTGGACGTCCGACGGTCTTTACTTACCCTCTCTGATCTATTTAAAAAAGAGGCCCGGAAGGACAAAGGGCTGCGGCTCGTAAAAATACTGGACACGTATAGAGGCCGGCCGAGCCCGAGCCGGCCGCACGGCATTGTCTGATTCTTATTTTTTACCGAATCGGAACCTTTTCCCCGAGTTTTTATCGGTTTTTGTTCCGGAGACACCGGGCCCCTATTTGTACGGCGTTTGTTCTAATGTGAGGTCGTTTGTAATTCTATTTTTTCGACGGTAAAAAGTAGTGACCCTTTGGTATGCAAAAATTCTGTGATTTACGTTCGCAGACGGACCGAAGGATTTTCTTGCGGCCCTTTATGCGGTCTGGGACGTGGTTAATTGTACGCGTCTTTTTGCAATTACTGTTGTTAATTAAGATGTACATATTATTTGAGCTTTAAACAATAAGATATTTTCAATATCTCTTAATAGAACTTCAATTTTAGGAATACTTAAAAAAGATTTCACTTTTACCATATAGGTAAACAAATACCTACCAGACAATAATAAAAATAACCTAAGACAATAAGTATATTTAAATTCATCTATTTCCAGTATGTTTTATATAGTTACCACCGGCACCGGCTCGGAATGCAGATGCTGCGAAGAAAAGCTGGCAAGAACCTCAAAAGTGGTTTATTTTTTTAATAAATTTATACTTTCCATTTCCTTTTACTGTGTTCTGTGTGAAGAGTGAATTGCTCCCATGAGTCTTTGTCATAAAATAAGTCATTAATTTTATAGTAACCACAACTAAGTAAATCTTTTTTGACACGTATTTTTTTATCTAAAGGTAAGTCCCAAACTTCCTTTGAAATTGGATTATAAAGTTATATACCTAGCCAAACAAACG
Source organism: Mycalesis mineus (assembly GCA_034621355.1). Lineage (NCBI taxonomy): Eukaryota > Metazoa > Arthropoda > Insecta > Lepidoptera > Nymphalidae > Mycalesis > Mycalesis mineus. Next base: position 7,324,041 of record CM067888.1, read on the forward strand.
ACTTATTTACTTTGCTCAAACGTACTGCTGGCGTTTGCTAATTAACACATTTTTGTCAATAATAATGAGTCTTGATTTTCTGGATCATTGAAAATATGTGAAATGAATAAATTACAATAGACAGATACAACGATAATAAAATAACAAAATAATTACCTTTATTTTTTAAAAAAATAACAGAAGTCATAATACTTTTTTTAAACTTCTCAGCTTATTCACCTTTATTGTGTCTAAGCGAAAGACATATCGATATTTTAATTGTTGAGAACGTGACGTTTCACAAATGTTATAACATAAGGGCTTGTAGAGTCCACTATAGATGCTTCTGGTAAGTTACTAAGTTAATCATATAATGTTGGAGTATATAAGTAGAAGAAAATAACATGTTAAGTTCCGCATGATACCCGCGCGGTAAATCGACGTAACCAGGTGGTTTTAACGCCGGCCATTATCAGGAAAAAACCGGGCTTCATTCATTATTCCCGGTGATAAATACCCGCCAGCATCCGCGGTCTCGCCCTTAGGTCGCTGCGATAATGTGATTGCGGCTACCCCGCCCATTTTGTTTTTTACTTTTCACAATTTTTTAATCGAGCGCCGAGAGAAATGATTAGATTAAAGTTTTGACATAAATGTTGATTTGCTAAGATTTGCATTTAGGTACGAATTGGTCAATTGACCTAATGCGCGATTGGTCATGTTCGTGGGTGGTTCGTTTTACCTATTGTTCTAAGATCCAAATAAATAAATAAATAAATATTATAGGACAATTACACACATCGCTATATAGCCCCAAAGTAAGCTTAGGTAGCTTGTGTTATGGGTACTAAGATAACTGATGAATATTTTATATATATTATACATAAATACTTATAATATATAGATAAACACCCAGACACTGGAAAACATCCATGCTCATCACACAAATATTTTCCAGATGTGGAAATCGAACCCACGGCCTAGGACGCAGAAGCAGGGTCACTACCCACTGCGCCACTCGGCCGTCAAAGAACTTACCGAGTGAAAATTATATTGCCATAAAATATGAATGTATGACAAGAGATACATAAAATGTAGGGACACGGAAAGAATGTACTTCCTGTAAAACTCCATTTCTTTATTTACCAGATGAACCTTGCAATCACGTCTGGTGATACTTGATCATGCAATCAAGGATAGAAGCGGTTTAACTTGTTAGGAATAGGATGAAATACCAAATATAAATTGGAATCTACCTGGGTAATATTATAGTTATGGATTCGACGACGTCCAAGTCCGAGTTGGACTAACTGTATGCCTAATTATAAAAAAGCAACGTAAAAAAGACGTTTTATAACGTTCCCTGTCGATGGAAATGGATCGAATAAGACTAAATCAAAATCGCACTTGTTATGCCGACCTTTTCAATCAGAAAACTGACGTTGGCTTACAAGATGAAAATCCGATAGACCAATTCGAAGATATCGGCCTTTTTAACTGACGAAAAAAAACGGAGGAGGTTCTCACTTCGACACGTATATATTTTTTTTATATATGTATGACCACGCATAATTTTTTACAGAGTTGTCCGATTTTGATAATTCTTTTTTTATTAGAAAGGACATACATCCAAGGTAGACCCATTGTCATCATGTTGGGATCCGATGATGATATCCTGGGGAAATTGAAGGAACTCTTCGAATTTTGGAGGAACGCTTACAGCGATTTCGGTTTTTGTCTCGGTATAGGTAAGTTTTTGGCTACTAGTGTCGTATAATATACTATGACAGTATAGTACGAGTACGTTACGTGGCGATAAATCACTAAAAATAAGAAATAAAAATTTTTAACAAAAAATAGAACCGACTCAAAACGCACTAAAAAGTAAAAAATAACTGGTTCTATTTTTTGTTAATTTTTTTTTATTATCAAGGTAAGTATTGTGTCGCTATTCTAGATATTGTACATCATTGTCTGGATTTTCATAATTTGTCTTACTCGCAATATTATAATCAGGCTATAATCTACACGACGTTTTGTCATTGTATTGTGATGTCAGATATAGATATATGGCTAAATTACAGACATTATCTTAAAGCTTAACGGATTACATTTCACGTAATAAAATTATTTATCAATATTGACTAAAATTGACTGCATCCAAAATTAGAATAGCCATGATGATCGCTAACCTCCGTAGAGGAGATAGCACATGAAGAAGAAGATTGACTAAATATCCGGATATTATATAAAAATAATTGTCACCAACTAAAATAATTACGTCTTGTAATCTGATTTACGAGTCTACTAAATTTTATTTTGTTTAAAATTACTATAGATATTACTGGTACTGTACTACCATCCGCTATACTAGATCTTTTCTCCCACGCACTTCTAAGATATGGAACGAGCTTCCATCCTCGGTGTTCCCACATTCTTACAATTTGGGGATTTCAAGGGGAGAGTTAATAAACATCTCAAAGGCCGGCAACGCATCAGTGGCGCCTCTGGTGTCGCAGTTGTTCATGGGCGGCGGTAGTCACTTAACATCAGGTGATCCGCTTGCTCGTTTGCTCGCTATTTTTATAAAAAAAAAAAGATATCATCTTATCTTTTTAGCCGACGAAAAAACGGAGGAGGTACTCAATTCCACGCGTATATTTTTAGGCGCCTGCGTCAGAAGGAGGGTAGTTAATGTTTTTCGAGCGTATGTATGTATGTGTGTGGTATTTCATTTCTTCTTAAACGGCTGAACGGGTTTTGACATATAAGGTGTCGTTGAACTTGTCAAAATCGGCTGTGAATGAGGGAAAAGGCCCCCTTTTTTCCCTTATTTACAGATGATATATATTATATTATCATGTTTATAATAATATGTACCACAAACTAATACTAAAACATCCGAAACAAAATTATTATTATAAAAACAAAAATCCTAACTGCTTAGAAATAATGAATTGAAAAGAGAAAAACAAGGATCACTATATCTATATAAAATTCTAAATACTTTATGGTGATGCAAATGAGGACAAAATATACTTTGCTACCTGCGGGCAAAGAAAGATCTACACAAACTACGTTTGTCCCCGTCTAGATCTAGACGGTGGATAGGTGCCTTTTCTGTATAATATCAATAAAGTTTTTATGCGTCTGCATTAAATTAAACATTCGGTTAATCCCATGCATTTTGTATAATAATATCTTGATAGCTCCAAATCTTATCGTCTAACTTATATGTACGAGTTATTTTAATCTCATACTTACTTTATGTTCTCTAAAGGATTTGTAAACGTTCGTAATGCAATAAAAATAAAACCGACATCCAAACATCCAAATGCATTAAAAAATCACTAGCCCACAAGAAACTCACTTAAATAAACGATGCCACTAACTTCATAGACTAAATAAAATAAAATAACAAAGTACGCAAATATTTTAATAATTTTAGTGCATTTGGAAGTAGGTTTTATTTTTTATTTAAAAAAATGTTTTTTACTTTTTAGTGATTAAGCGATAGCAATTATGATTTCCGAATGCAAATGCACGTGTCATTATAAAAACTGAAACTGCTAAGTGGGCTTAAACCATTTAAAAAGGGATGAAACCATATTGGATGTATAACCCTTTCAAACAAAAAACGAATTTTCCAAAACGGTATAGCCGTCTACAAGTAATTGCATAAAAAAAACATACAGTGGAATTGAGAAACTCCCCCTATTTGGAAGTCGGTTGAAAATACTTAAGCATGCAATTCAGTTTGCGTAGCGACATTTATTGTTAACGGATAAGTAATACGAGTACATACAAGTAGTTAATATTTATGATCGATGCGTTTATTAATTGTCGCTAATACCTCAGATTATAATATCAATGATGATAACACTGACATAACATCAAGAAGGTATATAAAAAGCAAGAAGTGATCGTAGTGGTGATTGGTCGTGTGTCGTGGCAAAATGAAGTTCCTCGTTTTGATTTCCATTTTCGCGGTGGCGCTCAGCTTCCCGCTTGAAGATGAAACGGCGTCCCCATACAATTACCATGAGCACACTGGTATCCATGAGTTCGCAAGGATCAAGGGTATAGAAAATTCGATCGATTTTGACGGAAGCAGAATTGTTGGTGGCAGTCCCGCCAGCTTGGGTCAATACCCTTACCTGGTAAAGTATTTTTTTTTGTTTATAAGTTACGGGTAGAATTACGATCGTGGTCAAGTGAAAAGGCGCTCGGCGTTAGTTAGTTAGAGAGTAATGTATTCCATCGGTTCCGCAGTTTTTTGATATTATGTTTATTTTTCTCACAATTTAACAAAAAAAATAAGCCAACCTTATGGTAAATGAAAGTCCTTTCATATGATTTAATTAAGCCCGGCAGGGAGACCAGACGCGGCCGAGACAGGGCGTCAGGCGAATAAAACGGCGAACTGTGTTAGCCAACTTCAGCAAAACCACTTCTTGATTTTGAATAAGAGTGAACTGCCACGCAACCCTTGCCATCTTCAATGATATGACGGTTTTTAGTGTACTCTAAATACTAAATGCATCGACTTATGTTAATACGTCAATGGACAAATGTAATCTCGTGAGCCAAATTGCAATCAATAATAAATTCAAAAAAGAAAAATCACAAGGTGATCTAAAAAACTATTATTCTGAGATCACTTTGTTAAAGGGACTATAAATATTTTGGAATGTCAGAAGCTCTTGTATTATTCCTTCCAAGTTTACTCTTGGAAAGGCAAACTGAGCTCCCCTCTGCAGGTGTCCAAAAAAGTTGAGTTTTCTCCGCTTGATGGTAGACATGAGTTCTCTTTTTTCCTTCATTAATTTCAGTACCAGCTTCAAATATCATATTTTGTGTGAAGTTGTTCCTTGAGAACCTGAACTACTGCTTTTTTTTTTAACCCGACCTACCTAACTACCTAACATTTCATAAGCCGGCTTCTCAATTGTAGATTCAATTTAAAATTGCATAGAGTTTTAGACATCTTAACAAATGTAGCCTACTCTTCATAGCTTTTTTATTTCTTATAGGTGATCAAGGTCCGACGAAAAATTTCTACCGAGATATTTTTTACGTCGATGACAATATCGATAGTCTGGCTATTTAATGTAAAGCGGAAAGAACTTGCCGGGTTTTTGGAAATTACAGCAGTGAGGAGTTGCTGTATTCCAGTGGCAATATTCGCTATAAGAACAGTGCCATCAGCATATCTGATATTATTTATACCTAAATAATATAATAATCTGATATTATTAGTATATAGTACCTACACAGAGTACCCTATTATTATCTAACACCATTAAACGAGCAATTCTTGCATACCTATATAAAACGGTTCTAACGATTTTCATGTAATTTTGTATACAGGGGATTTCGAGGGCGATTATTCGATCTAGCTAGGTCTCATTTTCAAAAAAAAAACCAGGTACTTACTATTACTAATGTACACATTCCAACATCAGGCCGGTCTGATCATTACACTGGTTGACGGCCGTAGCTCGGTGTGCGGCGCATCTCTCATCACCAACACCCGCCTGGTGACGGCGGCCCACTGCTGGAACGACGGTCGCAACCAAGCCAGGACATTCACGGTCGTGCTCGGCACCGTCCACCTGTTCACAGGCGGCAGCCGCCAAAGCACCAACAATGTGGTCATGCACCCACAGTGGAGCCCGTCGACTGCCCGCAATGACGTCGCCCGTATTGGAATCAGTCACGTTGTTTTTACCCGTGAGTATTCTTTTCAACTAGGATTTATAAGGCCGAGTTCCTTAATTAAATTCCCGGCTGGGCTGATTGAAATTTTCTTAATTGATCCAGACTTGTGAGAGGCTGTGGCAAGTTATCATCATATAGACAAAGACATACCGCCAAGCGATTTAACGCTTCGGTAGAAACGACGTGGGTGATGCTTTACCTACGCCTAAGATGTAAAGAAAACAGCACTGTTTTGTTACATCCAAATCATACTGCATTTTTTTCTGCTATTAATATTTATCATTATGTTTCAGAAAACATCAACAATGTCAATCTGGCCACAGGCACCAACTTGTTCGCTGGTGCCACTGCTCATGCCGCAGGTTATGGTCTTCAGAGAGACGGTAATGATTTTTTTATGTTAATAGTTAACTTTAACCGATGCCTTAAATTATCGAAACTTATACTGACAGTGCACACTAACAAGATCAAATGATAGTTGATTCTCTCAAATCTTATTATTATATTGAGCTACAAAAGTTTCACTTTGTATCCATGTGACGTCACACGTTTTGATGATTTTCGTTTTGAATGTCTAACAGACGAAAAATACGACACCTTTAAATATTTGTTCATTAAATCTTTTCTGACTTTTATTACTTGAAGACCGAAAATACATTGCTGCTTGGAGGTAGATAAAGCACTTCCAAGAACAAAATCTTACAAAAAATGCCTTACTGACATTGGCTATGGTATCAAAAGTTTAGGTCGCGAGCTGCCATAGTGACGTCTCTGGCTTACCTCACCACGGGTAGACAGCAGATTGAGGTGGATACAAGCTTGATGACAAACCACAGCACGTAAAATTCTCTTCGAGTTGAGCCTTTAGCTGCAGAGCGCAAGTGGCACTGGTATTCGTTGGTTCTCTAAAGACAATGTACGGAAATGACCACCGAAGGGGTTTTAAAATCCTTTAACTCGACTTTTCTATCGAAGGTTGGGTATCTTTTAGCAAATTGAAACCCATCACCAAAAACAAAGATCCTTAAGAGTGCTTATAACACACAGGTGGATCGATTGGCCAGAATCAACAGATGCACCACGTAGCCCTTCAAGTCATCACCAACGCGGTCTGCCGTCAAACTTTCATTGTGGTCGTGGACAGCACCATCTGCACCAGCGGTGCTGGTGGCAGAAGCACATGCAGCGGTGACTCCGGTGGACCCCTCGTCGTTGGAACCGGCCGAAACGCCCAACTGGTAATAATCCTACTTTTTTACGAATTTAACATGGCAACAGGCGTCCCAATGAAGCCGGACTTCGGCTTTTTTATTACATATCCGGCTTGTACGTTTCTTTTTACATTTCATTACAATTTTCCATAGCCATTTTAACACAACAATACTGACATACAAAATCATCAATAACGTCTAGGGCGTTTTATCCAAAAGTTTGGCCAAACTGGCCTCTCGGTGTGACTATTAAATCTGGCGACCGGCCCCTAAGTACGATTAACGTTGGGATCCCAAGGTACTACAATAGGCACTCAGCATAATATAAAAGCGCATTGTTGGCCACCTGGACCTATGATATCAAGTAGTTACAGAGAGCTGCAGTTGACTCAAAATCGTGATGTTTAGTAGCCCTTACAAGAGACTTAACACAATGATGACTGCATTCGTTAAAGTAAATGATTTTTTATGTGATTAAATAGTAATAATCATGTCTTATCTCGTAGATTGGTATCACTTCCTTCGGATCGGCTCGTGGCTGTCAACAAGGTTTCCCTGCTGCCTTCGCTCGAGTCACCTCCTTTGCCAACTGGATCCGGGGCTAAACACTGCAACCAAACTACACTTAATATAAATGCTTTATACAAAAAATTTATACTGACAAAAATATGTTATTTATTTAAATTTACGAAATGTCGTGTTATATTGTTTACCCAGTAATTACCTCAATACGACTTTTTATGAGATTTTACATCTACGTGTCTGATGACCAACCTGCTGGTGCTTATTTGGCCCAAAGAATAAGCCTTGCTATTCAAAAGGGGAATGGCGCCAGTGTGCTGGCCACCTTGTCTTTGGATGAACAATTAGATGGCTTATTCTTTTTGTTAATATCTTCTTTTAACTTAATCATTATGTGTCGTACATTTATAAATATCAATAACAGTATGTTGTATATCTCAAGTTCAGATGTTTTGATGAGAAAGACATGATCAGCTCAATTCAGTTTTGACGGCCTCCTTGCGTATTAATTTGTAAGACGGTGTTCCGGCTGGGCTGGAGTTGAAATCCAGCTAGGCCAGTAGAGATTTTCTAAATTTATCCAGGTCTGGCTAGCAGATGGCTTCGGCCAAGACTAATTACCAACCTACAGACAAAGATGATTGTACCACCAAGTGATTTAGCGTTCCGATGTCGTGTAAAAACCAAAAGGGTATGGATTTCATTCTACTCTTAACAAATAAGCCCGATTTCAAGATTGTATCATCACTTACCTACCATCAGGTGTGATTGCAGTTAAAGGCTGTAACTTGTAATAAATACATTAAACAAATTGGGATTTAGGATTTAAAACCTTACAAAATGAGACGTGACGCCACCTTGGTACAGAGGTTTGGCTTATCACAAAATCCTGGTTGGAGCTATGAAAATAATTATTTTCATGATGCCTTATTTCTTCAACGAAATTCTCAAGGAAAAAAATTAAATTAAAATCAGTAATGTATAACATTGTCCCCGTGCCCGTGCCTTTGTCAACTCTGTCGTCATCATCATTAAAATATGATTGTTATCACCCAAACCCGCTCAGATGCATCTGAATAGCGAGGTGGGTTTAGGCTCCACAACCCAAGTCTGTCTGTAAAAGGAGGAATGTATGGATAAAGGTTGTTAAAATAGGCTGATCATGGGGAGTAACTGTCTTCTATATTGTTAGTTTGTTACCGACTTTGTTACTTAGTATGCACTGTCCATGTATTTTATTGATAATTCGCTGTTCCTCGCGGTTTCACCTGCATAGATCTCGTTCCAGAAGAAATATTGGGAAATCGTTAGTAAAAAATTAAATGAAAATGAGTTATTTATATTTCAAGTCAACCGAATGTATAGTTTTGGAGATCTCGTGATAAGTCAGTCAGGGGTATTTCTTTATTTCGCTCATAGAAATAGTATTCATAGGTAATACCATTAATTCCTCTGAAATTCGAAGCTAACGACAGAGTGGCAACACTTTTACAGTCTGTGGTTGTGTCACATATTTTTATAATCTATTAAAGTAAGGGCAATGCCATGCAAATTGAAAAAAAAATACTGTCAAACTGAATCTGAAATCAACTTGCAAACTTCATGAATTATTTTCGTTTGATTATGTTTCACAAATTACGACGCTAAAAACGTATTGTGAACTAGAATATAAGCTGTGTCTATTATAGAAAGAGGATCTAAGTGAGTAAACATGCAATGTTCACCGCTTTATGTTTGTGGCGTATTATTTATGTGTGGAAGTGATAATGCTGAGTAATTTTGGTCAGGGCGCTTTATTCCTGATTAGTTGCGATCTTGTCACGATGCCAAAACTGTTGCTGAGATCGAGCCAGCCTACCTGACCCACGACCTATCTTGAAAATTTCCACCATGTACTCGAACAACGAATATTCCATCTTCCTATAAGATTTTCTGCTAGGTTATTATCATGGCCTTCCAGTACTGTACGGTCAACTTGTAAGACCCAGTATTATAGGGATTTGGTAATAATGACACAAGCAATATTGTTTTTCAATGTACAATTTCTAGTTCAAGGTTACTACTTACAACATGTTAGTGGTAATGACTTGACAGTAAATAAGAAAGGGAGTAGTTTAGCTATTACATATTTTGTAGTTTTTTTTTGAATTATTTTATATTGACAAATCTTTGCATATTAATTATTACTATGCATATTAGTCATATATAAACTCTGTCACAATCACTGCACACTTTACCTGGTAGCTGCATAGTGAATCTATGTAATGCTAAAATATTTGTCTGGTTTTGTTTTTTATAAGTTAGGCTTGAAACCAATCTTGGTCTTTAAAGTATTCTGTCTGGTCGCTTTTTGGCAGGAAAGTATTAAAAATTCTGAAACAATCAAATTTATTTGCAACAATATTTTGAAAAATATGTAGTGAATTAAAATTATTACGAAATAAATTAATTAAATTAAACCTACACCCGTGTTACAAGTCTCGGGCTCTGTTCGGAGTTTTTCTCTCAGCCACGCGATGGACCCGGCACCCGCACGGTGAATCCATGGAATGCTAAGATATTTGTCTCATTCTATAAGCACTAAAATTGAACATGATAGAAGTAAAATCTCTATAACCTGCTTTAAAACCTTGCCCTGATTATAACTACAGCAAGTTCTATGTTTAATTCATTTCCAAAGCTAGTGTAGTAGAGGAATATCTTTGCATTCTATGGCTATACATACAGGTGCTGGATCTACCACATGGCAGAGAGAAAAACTCCAAACAGAGCCTGATACTTTTGACATAAGTGAAGGTTTAAAAGGTATCCCTTAGTGACACAAATCAACAGTCACCACCTCTGTTTGCGTTATTCTCTCTGTCCAGCCAAATTTGAATAGATCCTACTAGCAGCTTTGGAAACTTATTCTAATATGAAACTTACAGCATTTCTAGTAAGGCCAAGGCTTTTTAGTAGGTTATAGAGTTATTTTGTTGGCATACTTCTTGCACCCACTTCTACAGTGTAATAACTAACCACATACCCATTTTTATTTAGTTTCTACTAAATTTGACTGAGCGTAGACAATTGCATGAGTAGAAAATGTAATTTTTGACTTACACAAAGGAGCTACTTTTATACCTATACATGTGTCAACTCATCCCCAAAACTTTATTGAATGTCATTCTTATTAATAGGTCAGTCAACTGACAATTATTTTTGGCACACTTTTTTAATACCCAGTAATATATTTTTTAAATAGATCAACTCCTCTATAAAAATCATTTATGTATTTTTGTATTATTTTGATAAACTACTTGCTGCTAAGAAAATGAATCACCAAAACTGCTGCAATACTACTAATATGTGGTCAAGAAAGCCAGTGCCACTGCATCACTAAGGGACGGAGAATTGAAAAACTATAATCTTATATTACCTTTCGCTGGTGTGAGGCTGCCAAGCCAAGCCACTAGCTAAATGGCTAGCTAAGTGGCTAGTCTAAGATGACTAGCCACTTAGCTAGTGGCTTGGCTTCCTAGCAAGTTAACCGGTTCCATCTTAGATTGTATCATCACTGTTCACCAGTTGTGATTGCAGTCAAGGGATAATTAGGAGTAACAAATCAATTCTTTTCTCTCTTGTAGACATTGTATGAGCGAAAAGATATGTAGGGATACCTAAGTGGATAATGTTTACATGCTCCGTGTCTGATGTCTTTTTTATTATTACAGGTACATGAACTGTCATGCAAGTGATGTCTCTTAAGCCGAGGAATGTGGACTTCCAGGAGATGTGGGCCAGCCTCAAAGAGACTGTTAGTAGTTAAACTGCTTCATTTTAATGTTAGAATTCTATTTTAGTC